>BROE01000009.1:13328217-13765585 GCA_036571765.1 Plecoglossus altivelis | reverse complement strand
GACTGTCCTTCAGGGGTTAAAGTCCAGTGGCTCAGGCAGCAGTAGGGGCTCTCATTAATTAGGCCCACTCCCAAAAATATTATCACAGATTTACCCTGGTCCCAGGTAATCCCTCAATGTAAGCCCCCCCTAGAGTGCAGCTTGTCTCAAGGGGGATAGACACAGGGCATTCCAGAGGAAACATTATCCGGAGTAGGAACATGCACATGCATGCAAATAGACATACATCTGCTTCTCATTTGGCTAATGGAATAGATCGACATTATTTGTTGGAAACTTTATACGTGCGAATGTACACCCACGCTATATAGGGCTTAATGGGAGATCCTCTTGCATTGCCACGTAGTGGCTTGAATCCAGACCTCCACCCAAGTCTGAGTGGTCTGACCTTCTCGCCAAATCTGATAATTGCCTTAGAGCCCTTAGATTTGCTCTGAGTAGCTGGGCGGCTTGTTTACATGACCTAACTGGGACACTCATGACTTTCAGGGATGTGTGGCTTTTACGCACGTTTGAGCGTCTGTGTGTTTGATAAGCTGCAATCTGTTAGTAGGCTGTTGAAGCTGTGTCTTTCCAGGTATATTTGCCTGAAGTCATCCTCTGTTTTTAATTGGTCTAACATTTTGACTATCTGTCTATCCATCTCCTTGGTCCCTCACAGACCGCAAGGCCCTTACATCCCACTCAGCTGCCCCCCTACCTGGAGAGACTGATGCCCATGGAGAATCTACTGAGGCCCCCAAGGCCCTAGCGCCTTTGGCAAGCTACAGGCCCGGACCGCACTCTGTCCTCCCACCGCCCTAGCCGTCCCACACCGCCCCCTACCCACCGGCTCCAAGCGAGATGACCCCATCCTTCCCTCCTCTCACGTCATGGTATCTACCCACCTCTAAGTCACCAGTCGGGGAGGGCTAACCCCAACTAGTGCGCTGCGAGTCACCTCCCGTGATGAAAGGACCGAGGGACCCCTTTCGGAGCCAATGACCGACTCTCGTAAAGCTGTTCTCGTGTAACCTATCCCTACCGATACCCTGGGAGCAGCCACGACACCAACACTCGCCTACGCTGTCTAATGCCCTCGCCAGTGCCTACCTCACGAACCTGACGGCCAGGCTCCTATCCCATCCGCCGCCAGCTACCGTTCCCAATGTCCCCCACACGGCAGCTCGGGCTCTCCGGATTTGACTCACACGGTTATTGATGCGACAAGTCTGGAGATACTCAGCGTGCGGGTGGAAAGGATTCTATGCGCCTTGGGCCTAACCCTCCGGATCACTGGGCTTAAACAACACAGGATCCACCGCCAGCTCACCGTATAGCTCCCAGGCGCAGACACATGTGAGGCCCTGTGCGACCAGCTTACCCCAGGTGGTAACATAGGCCACTGAGGACGCACACCTCGTACCCCGGTGCCTTTCCTGGCGGGATGCCTCCCATGAGTGGAATGAGTCGAGGAGCTTGGATGATGTGAAATGCAGGGTTGAGGCTAGGACTGGCAGTGCCAACACTACATCACCATTATAGCAGCGTACAGTAGCAGTATTTTGGAGGTACTGGCCATAAACGTTAAAGTGATAGGTTTTTCACCTTTTACCATGTGTAAAAACAAAATCCAGTATGCCAACACTCATATACCATGAGTTGTGTTATAAGCTGTTATTGCACTGGTTTGTGGGAATGTTGTATTTGTTAGTCATGTAAAATTGTTAGCCCATTGTTTTGAATAGGGTTAAATTAAAAAAAAAAACATGAACAAGGCAGCTGTACAGTAGTTATGTAGTCATTCCCTTTTTTACACGAGATGCACTAAAATGTTATGTCTATGCTACTTATTTTAGCATCATAGCCCGAACCAATGCATTTTACACGTGTTTGAACACTTTAAAACACACACGTAAGCTCTATTTCATACATGTTAAATTGTTATATGTATTTAAACTAGTTAACAAATGCATGCAGATAACCAGCAACATTTGTGTTTTGAGATAACTAATGTGTTCATTTATTTTGCTACAACATGTTTATAGTTGTTAGTTAGTTATAATAATGTGAATAGTTTGTGTCAAGACAACCTTTTAATTAAAATAATTGTCTTTTTTTAATCAATTGTTGTCTGTGTAACATACATATCCTTACCCTATTTAATTCGCCAAAGCTTTCCTGATGTAATGTCTGGTCTGACATCATTGGATAGGCCCATTACTCAGTATGTATATTTAGTAATTCCAGTCAAGAGGGTGAGAAGGAAGATTACATCGGCAGTATGGGCTGTTTGGAGTAATTCACAAATAACCACAAGAGTGCGCCCTAATCCAGAAAATGAACAAACATGTTCCACATAGGTAGGAGACAAAAGTACCAACACGTACTTCCTTATTGCAAAAGCTCTCATGCTCATAACCACAGTTTGTCTTTGTAAAATCAGTTCAGGGAAGCTGAATAGTTGTGTTTCAAAAACCTCGTAATTATATTGGAGCTTCCAAATTTGCTCCTTCTCTGTAGCAGGGTTCCCAGTATATCATTAATATACGTACACAATTAGAGACTTACGCTACACATTTACAAAGGAAAGTATACTTCAATTTTATTTTAAAAAATCATCTAAAAGAGGCTTTCTTAATCCATTTCTCTTTTCATAAATTGCTAAAATATCGATGCATTTCAGCTACATACAGCTTATGAAAGACAAAAATATATAAAGGCATGCTATTTCCATATATCCTACGGGAGAACAGTGTATATTTACAAAGCACTGGCTATATCCTAAAATACATGTTCACTGTGTCTTGGATAAAGAGAGGCTAATAAGAGAATATAGCAGGTCATTGCAGGTTCTACGTCAACACATCATGTTTTGACAAAAGAAGCAGTGCATTCGAAAGTAACCATAGGAAAATTGTCAAAACCTTTCAATTGACACTTTGTGCTTTCAAATCAACAAATACAAAAGGGTCAGTAGTCGCGTGTATGTAGCAGATGTTTCTAGAAGGTCACTTTTGAAAAGTTGATTTTAAATGTGTATGGAGTTACCCAAAACTGCACCGATTATGTGTGTTTTCAAAAGACCTGATCACTGTCCTACTGTGCAAAACAGTATTAATTATTTTAGCAATCCTCAATTGAAATAAGTATTTCCATATATCAGGTGTACTGATACAAATGCTTCCTGTCTTCTTCAAATGATTGCTTGTCTTTTGTTCATACAGCTCGTTCATGCTAAACGTCAGGCTCATATAAACATAATTAATAAAAGTCACCTGCTGCATTCTGAATCGCACTGAAACTCAGATACTTGTTGGCCATTCCTCATTAATGTATATATCATCTCTCATCCAATTAGAAAGAGATGCAAGTACAGTGGGTACTTACATTCCCTTCTGAAAAATACATTGAAATGTAGCACACGTGCAGTGTGGAATCCTATTTAGAGTGACAATATGTCAAACTTAATTCTAAAATTAAATGATTCAGATTGCTTCTATCCACATCCAAGATAACATCTGGAAAGAGGGAGAATGCAGCAAGTGTCTTTCATACATGTTTGAAATGATCTATTGCAAATCTATCGGTCTCCACAAGCCCTTTTACAGTTCGTAATACTTCTATAAGACTTACATAAGTTGTCACAAATCAGTTATGTGACGTACAAACAACCTAGACTCCCATTCCAAGTCTAAACTTTCCTTCGCCCGTTCCTTCGCTCTTTCTAACGCTTCATAGCATGTTAGGTCAGTTCTATGACGGTGCTCTACAGGGTATCTGATGGTCTGTTTGCGAAATTCACATGCAAGATCCATAGCAACAGCAATCAACTAACAGAACCAAGCTGAACACACACCATCTTCTACCGTTTGAGTTTTCATAGAATGTACTTAGTCACTATGATGCTTTGTGAAGAGCACAATGAAGTCTTCAATCACATTTCATCAACTCATGCTAGCTCTCTGCTAAGTCCTGCTAAGAAGCTTAGATGCACTTGAAATCCAACAACAAGTGTGCATACTGCTGTCTATCGTATGTCGTATACTTTGGATCAGTATACGCAGGACTCAGCTAACCCACCTCAAAGTGTACAGCACTCTAAGACACCCAATGCAGCCTTATTACCTAGTTATAACACTTCATCCATAGATCTCCAACGAGACTTCAGTTATGACATCATTATAGTCGTTATAGATGAAACAGCAAGGTTTTACAGGTACAGAAGTCGAATACCTGCTCATGAATTAATAGGAGGGGAAACAAACTAAAAACAATTCTGGCATTATTATATTTAAAAAAACGTTTAACGATTGTCATAGAATAGTTATAGATTGTATATTGTATATATTGTAGTCTCTTTCCCCAAACAGCAATATCATTTCTCTTCTCATAAACATCACTGAATCATTTGGGAAGCCTTTATGAAACAGCAGCTTTTGGATATTCTAGACTGACAGGCTAACCTAACCTCTGACTCGAAAGGAAACCTTTAAACTCAAAGTACGCAGCCTAATTAGGTGCACCACCTATAGCAAGAACAATGATAACAAAGATGGCCATAGAAGAAACTGTGTTTCCAAATATTAGTGCTACTTTAAACAAAGCACAGCATATGGTGCTGCATTTTAGGCATCCCCAATTAGGGGTTTCTCCTTAAAACGGTGTATTTCTGTTTTAGGTGAAGGGGTCTATGAGTACGTGACGGTGACGTTTCAAACATAAACCTATGGCTTGCTACTATTCTGTGTATTGGAAAAATATTATATTACAGTACATTCCTATTTATTTACTTTTGAGAAAATCAGTGTTTTGTGTTGTTGAAGTTGCAGGGCAGTTAAGTAGTCCCTGTTTGAAAAGCCATCAAAAACAGTTTGTGAAGGAAGCAACGTGAGCAAACTGTGTTTCAGTCCATGTGTACCTTGAAAGGGCTTTTAAACACTGATGAACAACAACAATGGTGAACATGAAGGAAAGCGAGAGGTCTCGCTAGAGTTTCTGATTGAGAAATTCAGGTATCGAAGGAGTTGCATGTTGGATAGCTTCTCTGTTTAGTGGCGGGTTAGACTCAGTGATTCTTGGAAATGCCTGGAAAAACCAGACAGGAATAGAATACATTTTCCCACGTTTTCATTATGGTCTATGTTCCCCTATCACCTCCCCTTCAGGTCAACTAAAACGTGAGCTTCACAGAGTTCAGAGACTCACATAGGAGTGGTAACACAATCTTCCCCTGATGTCTCCTACTCTCCACACGAGTCTGAGAGTTTCACTGCCCGGGTATTTTGGAGGAGTCACTTTGGACCGATGAGGGAACTGAAGCTGAACATGACTGATGTTGATGAAGTGGGGTAGGGATGAGGGAGTTGGGGTGGGTGATGATGTGAAGGTCACACACACACACTGCCCAATAACTACGGTAGTGGATGTATTTTGACTTGGATTGGCTGACATCCATGGGTTTAAGCACACACGTGTCATCAGGACTACAAAGGGCCCTTGAACTGGTTCCCAGAGAGGTGCTGTCGGATGGAGGGCTTAGATCCTGCAGCGTCTCCCAGCTTACGCCACACCACCTAGAAACACAAAGGAGAAGGGCAAAAGGGTGAGGAACAATGCTAAACCACACTTCATGTCATGCCTGGGGATTCGGAATGGCTGGCGCTTTGATGTGGAAGAAAGGTTGTGGTGAGCAGTGAGTTTGTCCTCTGAAGCAGAAAGCGAGCAGGAGATGGAAATAGCGCATCTCATCGATGGCGTCCCAATTAAAGCTGCACATCCGTTCGCAGCGCCAGAAATGGCTGCAATGTAAACACCCACACAGTCTGATCGTATGAAAACAACAGGGGGTGCGGGAGGGACGAGGGGCAAGAGGTTACACAACACCCACTATCGAGGCGTGATTACGAGTGAATGAGACCTAATGTCGCTGAGCCTCATTAGTAAGCATAATGTAGCAGTATTTATGCATACATGAGAACAGATTGTGAATGATGGCATTGTGCATCCATGTTCCCTCTCTTGATCTACCCACTGGGTTTATGGTTCTCAGAGGTCATGCATGGCACACAGGGGAAATCCTGTGTGTGTGCTTCTGCTAGTGTGTTCTTCCTCTGAATGGGAGCATGCATGTGTCTATGGCTTCTGGCCCAAAGCGGTCCAGTTGGGAGCATTGTGTGCTCCTCGCAAGTTATTTGAATTGTGCCAACAAGTGGGATGTAGAAACCACGGTTTAATGCAGCCTTTAATTGGCGATTCAGGAAAGTATTGAAAGCATTAAACAAACAGTGTGGGAGAGCGGGAGGGAGGGAGGACTGGATGGTGGGATACAAAGCGACCACGTGAGAAAGTGTCATCCTTACGTTACACATCTCCCGAACTATGGCCTTCTCTTTCTCACTGAGATCTTCATCATAGGCCTCCAGCTTCTGCTTGTCCAGGTTTTCATGGACTTCCAGCACCTGCACACACACACACACACAAACACACCGGTTATCTTTTACAAACACACTGTCTGGCCACATTCACACATGCTGAAGCATCCAAAATGCACAGTTAAAACAAAGAAGTTCAGATGTACTCCAAACTCTGGTGGTGCAGTTGGACATTGAGACGTGCTGCTACCTTCATGGCGTGGACCACAGCTTCAGGCTTCTGGCCGGCAGGAAGGAAGCCGGCAGTAGGGGAGGGCTCACCGCTCGGAGGCCTTGCTGAGCCCTAGGAAGAGAGGGGACGTGAGCAGAGGGACGAGAGCCACATGGAGGAAGGTGAACATACGTACACACACACAGCAAGAGCACATTCATGTTGATGACAAGATCTGTGTACAATCACTCAATTGTCCACACTTTACTGTTGTCCCAATTTTAGACACATACACAGCCTTGCTGAACATACAGAGACCATAATCACAAAGGGTCCCTAAATTAGGTTAAAATAGTTCATTCTGACCCTCCTAAGCTTGTGCCCCTCTCCTCTGCTAGCCCTCTACCCCCCATTTCGCCCCAGCCCCCCAGCTCTGTCCCTGTCCCAGGGTCACAACCACCGCTCACACAAAGGGGCCTTTGAGAGAACAGAGGAGGACAGAGAGAGTAGGGGCTCTGGAGCTTGCTAGAATTTTCCTCCACATACCATCCCTAGCTCAGCTGGGGATGCCCACTCCCCCCCTCCCCATTCCTCACCATCCCTCTCCATCCCTCTCTCCCTCTCCATCCCTCTCTCCCTCCCCATCTCTCTCTCTCCCTCCCCATCCCTCTCTCCCTCCCCATCCCTCTCTTTCCCTCCCCATCCCTCTATATCCCTCCCCATCCCTCTCCATCCCTCTCTCTCCTTCCCCATCCCTCTCTCTCCTTCCCCATCCCTCTCTCTCCTTCCCCATCCTTCTCCATTCCTCCCCATCTCTCTCTCTTCCTCCCCATCCCTCTCCATCCCTGTTCCACTTTAGCAGTGAATTGACCTGAGCATGCAACGCAGGTGTGTGTGTGTGTGTGTGTGTGTGTGTGTGAGTGTACAGTATGTGTGTATAAGAGTGGGAAGTAACCGCAGAAAAGCCATAGGGAACATACACACACACACACTCTCACACAGAGCCAGCTGAATCTGCAAGAAACACAAAGGAATGAGTAGTGCATCTGCTGTAGCTGCATTATAGGACAGGAAGAGCAATCACTGTATCTGTCTAAGGTTACCATATCAACACACACACACACCTGTCTTATCTCACTTCATCAATACACGCGCACCTCCGGTTTCGATACTGCTACAGAGCCAGACACCACTGAAGGAGAGGACAATGGCACCGGTCTGCAGAAAGCCACAGGGTGGTCATGTGCTTCTGCCACGCTCTCATCAGGGATTGGTCACTCTAAAGGGACGTTCTTATCTTATGTGTTTAGCCTTTTGCTCACTGAAGACAGAGGAAGTGGTAGAATGTTGACTGGTAGGATATGGATCCTTTTATCACGACTTTGCTGGGGCACAATCAGTGGATTGGCTAAATTTAGCTAGGAAGCTGAGTGTGTTAGAGAGACACTAGCTGGGGTTTGCACACTCTCTCTCTCTCTTTCTTCTCTCTCTATCTCTGTCTCCACAGCTGCAGCTTGCGTCAAACATGCCTAATTACTCCCTCCTTTCTATGGAGGTGGAACCCATAGTGGTTACTGTGACAACGCAAAAAGGGCTCCTCTCTCATCAGAACCAGATGAACACCGATTACTTTCCTCTGCCCTCCTCCCATTTTCTCTCCATTCCTGTCCTTTCCTCTCCTCTCTGCCCCACAACCTCCTTGCTCTGCTCCTCTCTCTGCTTGACTCCTGATAACGTCAGTGAAGAGAGGGAAGAGGACAAGTGGAGGATGAAAGGACCAGAGGATGAAAGAGTAGAGACAGGGTTTGGTAGAGAGAGGAAGAGAGGAGATAAGAGGAAGAGGTGGGGAGGAGCGCGAACAAAAGGTGATAGAGAAGAGGGGCGACAAGCAGCAGGGGGGGAGGGAGGGGGTGACAATGCCTTGCCCAAGGTGAGCGCCAGTGTGGGAGGAGGTTGAAAGAAAGATAAAGATGAGAGTGAGGCATTGCCTTTCAGAAGGAATATTAGGGAGGGGGGTGGTAATTTAATTTGCCAATCCAAAAGGATGTCCTTTCCAAACGCCAGAGGTAGAGCCATACAAAGACGACACAAACAGCTGCAGCCTCACCATGCACACCAGCAGGGCAGAGGACACCTTTCTGACACACTCTGACGCACTCTTAGGCTTCTCCTTGCTAGCTTTGATCCAAGAAGTCGCTGACCCTTGACCTCAGCAGGAAAGAACAACAACCACCCACAAGCCATTGCAGCAGAAATGTTCAATTTGGTGAGGATCTGCTCAAAAAAGATCATCCCCCTTTGAACTCAGGGGAAGCTGTGGGATTAGGCTGTGTGATTTGTGTGGTGTTGAGACCACACACACACACACAGACACACACACACACACACTCTACCATGACACAGACATATTAGGATGAACTTACGACTTTTAATGACACAAAAGCACAGCAGAGCACATGGACATCCTACGTACGTTCTGCAGTGCGTCTTGGTACTGTGCGAGCGAGGACAGCTGAGACTCAGAGTGGTAGAGAGACAAGCCCTTCTTCAGCGTCTTCAGATCCCCTCCATTCACCTGGAGAGAGACAGGAAGTGAGCACAGAGAGGGACCGAGGGAAAGATCAAGGGATGCAGGTGGAAGGAGAGGGATCGTAAGGGGAAGCAGGGAGGAGGGAAGAGGAAAGACAAAGGGCAGTGGGGAGACAGCCAGAGTGTATTTAACCAAATGAATAATATCTGTCTTTACTGCGACGAGCCTGCATGAGCATGAATGCCTCAGGTCAAGCTTCCAAATGGCAGAGCTTGGCTACAGGGGCCGTTAGCCGTCGGATGGACAAGCTGAAATGCCAGTATGCATCATTGAGTTGACGAACAGCAGTCTAGAAATGTCAGGTCTTGTTTGGCATCGTAACATGCAGTTGTCATGAGGGAGCGATAAATGCTGCAAAGAGCTGCTGGACATGGTTTTCAAGACAAGTGTAAGTGTGTGTGTGTGTGTGTGTGTGTGTGTGTGTGCACGTGCGTGCGTGCATGTGTGTATGTGAAAGAGAGAGTGCGCATGTGTGTTGAGTGTATGTACAATGCAAGTGCTTCCTACTTCTTCGATGCACGCATGAGTGTCATGTGCGTTTCTGTATTTCATGCCTGTGTGCATCTTCCTGTCTTTGCGTTCCCCCATCTCAGAGAAGCCTTCCCTTAGCAGTGCTATCATGAGCTCCTTCCACACCCAGGACACACACCTCGCGTTAGACAGAGGTGCACACAATACCCCACACTAATGATGTTTGATCAAACTAACTACATTTGAATAAACACTATTTATTTAAATTTGAACTGACTATCTACAAGGGTCGGGAACGTTCCACACCATTCCTTGGTAAACATTGCGTGTCATTCCACAGCCTGGACGATCAGGCAGTTTGCTTCTTAAGGGGGCCCAGAGTTCACCCTAAGGTGAAGTGGGATTAGGGGCAGAGGTTAAATGCCTCCTGCGTGGTGGCTTCCTCCCCCACTCCTCCAGACCACAGAAGAACAGCCAAAGCTTAGAGAAGGTCCATGCTGAGGAGGGCTGAGGGTGCAGGAGGTGACAAGACATTTGACCAGATCCACACCTGGCATCCTCTTTTACAGCCAGCTGCAGTTAGAACAAAGATCGAAATACGTCGAGGAATCCTCGAGATGGGAGACTTACAGTGTAAACAGACCCTGAGAGAAAACCTTCAGGTTTCCAAAGGCGCAGTCATGTCTTCCTAGAAGAGCACGACCTGACACCTGCGGGTGGATATCGAGAGCTCTGAGAAGTTTATGTGTCCTTTGAATCCACTGCACATTGTGTCTTTTGACGTGTTTCATGTGTAGTGTACCCTCCTGCAGGCTCGTGTGCACACCCTGGCCCTCTGTGTGTGTTTGCTCATGGCTCTTTAGAACAAACACTTTGCTGCCTTTCACTCAAGTTTACACACAGCGTGAGGGAAGTTATGGTGATTGGACTGTTATAAACGGTGTGAGTAAATACAGAGATCACACAAACCCTCAGAGTTGTATAGAGGTACACCGATGGAGAAAGAAAACTAGACTAGTCATAGGACGTGATTCTGATGTCATTCAGCTGAGAGCATAATCCAGCGTTTGCATTTGTTCTATCAGAGCTGGTGCGACTCTTTCTCCTCTGGGAGGTTTTGGTGTGGAGGGAGTGTGGGAGTGTCTGTATGAGGACTAAACACAGAGAAGGGGATTTGCTTCTTAGTATAAAGTGAGCGGTGGAGTGGACTTATTCTGCACAGAGCTATATTCTGGTGTGCGTTTGTTTGTGAGTAAGTGTATGTGTGCATTTGTGTCAGATCCAGTTCGACAGAATATCTGTTTGTTCTGTTTGTGTGTGTGTGTGTGTGTATGTGTATGTGTATGTGTGTTTGCGTCAGATTCAGTTCTAAATAAAGAATTTGTTTGTCCTGTTTGTGTTTGTTTGTGTGTGTGTGTGTGTGTGTATGTGTGTGTGTGCTCACATCCTTGTGGATTGCTTTCATGAGAGCACTAGGCTCCAGACAGCGCTCTCCAAACAGGAGGCATGAAAGCATGAAATGCAGGTGATGTTATTCGGTTCTTGCAAATCCTTTATATGTCCTCCTATTAATTGTTAAAGCTCAGGCCATTTCACTGGACTGAATTAATAATTCATTTGAATCTCTTCCCATCCATCCAAAAGGAATAAACAAGCTCTTTCTTGCGTTCTCTCTTTCTGTCTAGGTTTTTTACTAATCTCTCTGAAGAGGGAAGTTAAGAAAAGTCTAGTACAAACACAAGCACACAAGGGAACCGATACAGCATCTCTTCTTCTAACTTTCTCTCCGTGTATCTCTCTATTTAGTCTCCCTTTCTCATCTCCCTGCAGTATGCCACTCTACTGCATGGTGTGCTTGCCCCATCAACTGTCTACAGAGGGCTTTGTTTATAGTTCAAAATAAACATTCTCTACCAATTGCTGGCTACTCATGAGAAACGGAAGATGTGGAGTGCATGTATAGTTGTGAGTGCGTGTGTGTGTGTGTGTGTGTGTGTGTGCGTGTGTGTGTGTGTGTGTGTGTGCGCGTGCGTGCACGGTCAAGAGTGACAGGGCGAGAGACAGATGGAGGGCTGGTCTGTGTAGGAACAGCAGAGGTCAGGTCCCCCTCTCTCCCTCCGGGTCGTACCTGGCACAGCAGCTGCTTGTTGTCATCTTCCAGCATCCGCACCTTGCTCTCCAGCTGCTGGATGTAGCTGGAGGACACATCTGCAAGGCAAGGACACACGCTGTCACATTCCCTCGCCTCATACCACATCCTCGAATGCTCGGCAATTCGCAAACTGTACCGTTCAACCTTAACCCCTGAATCTTTGACCCTGACTGGGAACTGTATCTGAAACCTGTACTGGATCCACCTCTTCTACAAGAGCCTTTATAAAAAGCCAATGCTGACATGACAGTTCCTGTTTCTGATCCATGGATGCTTAGCAGTGTCCACAGACCGCCTGCAGTTCCAGTGGTGGCATATATGAGTCGCCGTCCTTTTGGATCAAATTGTTTACTAAATGAAAAATGAAACGACTAAATATTCATCCACCGGGGAATACATTTTCTTTCTGATTCACATTGAATGAAACAACCTGAGCACTGCCCCCGGATTCAAGTCAGAGCAAATGGCCCTTTCACATTCTACATTCCATCTTAACACCTCTCATTAACCAACACGTGCGGCCATTTTGACTCTGATACCAAAACCACAACCCTGAGCCATGTTGAGGCCGGTAAGTAGTTTCACTGTGACCAGAGGAAACACCCGTGAGCACACTGTACCCTTCCTTTTCCCTGCTCCCACCCTGATTGGCATGTTTGTGTGGTGCTAAACGCTCCTCAAATCCTTAATCCCCCCCACTCCCCCCCCCCCCCCCCCAGCCTCCATTGTTGACACTCTTCCCATGGTGATTAAGTAGAAAGCTGCTAATCCTAAAATTGCTCTCTTTTAGCTGTGCGCGATGCCGATACTCACTCCTCTACACTATATGCTGCAACGCTCCATCCTCACTCAACTGGCAATTTAAGTTGAATACGTGGGGAATAAATACGTGGTTGAATAAGTGATGGAGTTTCATCCCCTGGGAAAATGGGTTTGGGATTAGATGAGCGGTGCTCGTGTTGTGGTTTAATTGTTTGTGTAAACAAACAACAATAGAACAACAGGATGCTACTATACAGTACGTACACACACATAAGGCAACATCAAAACCCCATAAAACACAGACAACCGCCCCCTAGACATGCTCCCTCAACCGTTTCAGTGGTTTTCTTAATGAGAGGCGAGGCTCCCATTAGGGTTGGAGGGAGACAGGGAGGGAGGGAAAGAGGTCTGGAGAGAGGCAGGGAGGGAGGGAGAGAGAGAGGGGTGGAGAGAGGGAGGGAGAGAGGGGAGTAGTGACTGATGGTGTAAACTCGTCCCACGCCATTTCCATCATGCAACGGACAGGTCATAGACAGGAACACACCTGTTTTAGTACATCTACTTCAAGAGCGAGAGGGAGAGAGAGAGAGAGGGAGAGAGAGAGAGAGAGAGAGAGAGATAAAGAGAGAGAGAGAGAGAGTGAGAGAGGGAGATAGAGAGATCGGATAGATTGGGCAGGGGGGCAAAGTGCAGGTGGAAGGAATAAACATGAAAGCGATAGATGAGAGACTGAGAGCTAAATGGAAGGAAGGACTCTGAGGCAGGCAGAAGAGGAAGGCGAGCCAGAGAGGCAGCATAACTAATGCTTCACAGACCAGCCAGCCTGAGGAGATCCCAGACAGAGCTCCTACACACTAGCACCCGAGCTAATCAGGCTGGCTCTTCTTTTTCCTCATGGCCAAACAGGCAACCTCATCACCATGTTGTGTGTTCAACCATGATCCACGTAATCTCCAGTAAGGGTGTTCCAAGGGCCTTAGGGGATCTAAACGTACACAGCTAGCCATCCCTAACATCAGACTAACTATCAAACCATATACCAGCAGACTCCCTAACCAAAACTGCCCACAACCTACCTACAAGTAGACGACACAGTCTTTACATATATGCATCATCTCTAAGGTGCAGTATTGGTCCCACTATACTGCACATGATGAGCCAGACGTTTCAACCCTGGGGTGTCATCACAAGCCACGCCCTTAGATCCCCCCTCCCTGCACCCTGTGATCCTAGCCTGGGGGGGACCGAGCTGTGTGACCAGCATGTGGCAGTGTTACACAGGCTGACTAGGGCAGATACTGCTGCACTGGTAGGGTTTACTGGTGGTGGAATGCAGCTATCTGTCGTTTCTCTGAAGCGAGGGAGAAGAGAGGAACTGGCGGTGACTGACCTGATTCACCTTGTAGATTACGATGTGACTCTAAAGACAGAGAGGAATAGAGAGATAGATGTATATGAGAAAGAAAGAAAGAAAGAAAGACAGAGAGAAAGAGAGAGAGAGAGAGAGAGAGTGAGAGGGGGGGTTGGGGAGTGAAGGAGGGGTAAGAGGAAGAGAAAGGAGAAAGAAAGAGTTGAGATGAACTAAAGTAAGAGTAAGACAAAAGCTAAAACAAAGAGTAAGAAGTAGAGGATGTTACACAAGGAAAGTTTCCAAACTGACAGAGAAACTGCAGGAGGAAACTGAAAGGGCTGGACAAAGTCTCTCTCCAAAAGAGCAGGTGAGGTCAAGTGAGATAATGAGAGAAGACGAAAGAAGGAGAAAGAAAGAAAGAAAGAAAGAAAGAGGAAAAAGCAACATAGAGGAATGGCCAGTGGGAGTAAGCCTCTTTGCCTTCCTTGTGACCCTGTAATCCAACTAGCATCCAGCCAGGTCACCTGACCTGCAACCAGCAGCACTATGCAAGCCGATAACCAAACCACACCACACCACACTCCACCATATTACACCACACTCCACCATACTACACCACACTCCACCATACCACACCACACCACACCCCGCCATACCACACCACACTCCACTGCAACACACCACCCCACATTCAAACACACCACATTCAAACACACCACACAAGACCACTCCCCACACCTTACCTAACACACACACACATACACGTACAGATATACAGTTGACCACAACATGGATGCCCCTAACACACTTCCCTCCCTCCCTCGTTTTCCATCTCTTCAGCCTCTCTGTTACTACATCCCATCCAGTGCTACACTGATCTCAGCTCAGACTGATTCTAATACTCAAATCCATCTTTGATCCAAATCTGGCCCATGGCCTAGTGAAAGCCTGCCACAGTCAATGCGGAAATCCACAACACAGTCGTATAGATGAAACGTACATAC
The DNA here is from genome assembly GCA_036571765.1 of Plecoglossus altivelis. Classification (NCBI taxonomy): domain Eukaryota; kingdom Metazoa; phylum Chordata; class Actinopteri; order Osmeriformes; family Plecoglossidae; genus Plecoglossus; species Plecoglossus altivelis. The sequence goes on along the minus strand of BROE01000009.1, from coordinate 13,750,691 downwards.
ACCTTTGCCTACAAATGTTCTGGCAACTTGGTAACACTGTTGGTAGAAGGGATTATGACGTCAAATGGAAGACTGGCTGGATGGGTCCCAGACCAAGATTTCTGCCCTGGTTATGTAAAGAATTAAAATCCAATTAGACCCCTTCGCCCTTCTCAAATACCCCATGCTGTCACAAAGGTCTCATAAAACACACCTCCCTCTTTTTCTTCCACTCTCTGTTTCACTACCTCCTACCCCTCCCCCCACCTCCCTTCACCCACAGCATGAAGTGCTTGTAAAAATATACACTCACAAGCCCTCCCCCTCGCCAAACTTACATGCTCTTTATGAAATATGCATGAGTAGCACTATACTTCTGTTCTCCAATTCTCCAAACACGAATGATGAGAGGTATCCCAAAAAAACAAACATACTATCTCTCTCCTCTTCTCATTTTCTCTCTCTCTTTACCCTCACCTCCTCTCTCTCTCTTTCTCTCTCTCTCTCTCTCTCCCTCTCTCTTACCCTCTTCCTCGCCGTCCTTTGAGAAGTCTCTAAGGTGGAGGCTGAGGAATGATTTCAATTACATTTAGCTGGGGAGATAAAGGGCGAGGGCTGGTTAGACACACACACACACACACACACACACACAAGGTAGGCGCGTCCAAAGCCAGGGTATGATTTCAATTATGAGAGGAGGCAAGGCTGGGGCTAGCAGGGGCCACAAGAGCAGACAAACCCAGTTGGATTGTTCCACGCTCCTCTGCTCTCCTCTCCGTACATGACTTTCCCTCTGTCTCTCCTCCCTCCCTGCTCTCTACAGTCACCTGACTCTACCTGATTCTTGTAGACTTTTACAGAAAACTCCAAGGCAGGTTAGGGTTAGGGTTAGTGTGTGCTCAGTGTAGCAGTAGACTGGATCGGTCTTTCTTTCTTCTGTCTCTTGGTTCCCTGTCTTAGGAAGCCCATCATATTATACAAATATCCTGATACACAGAAACCCACAGCGGGGGGAGACGGCTGGAGACACTGCCTATGGTGTCTGTCCAGGTGAAAACATATTGACCACAGTTGAAATTAACTGCAGTGTGTCGATGGCAGGATTCAACGTTCATAAAGTTGGTCCAGTAGACAGCCCATGAGCTGAGTGAAGCCACCGACAGGTTTCCCCACGTACAGGCTGTGAGGGAGAGAGCTGACGGAAGGATACAGGGACACACTAGCCAGCCCTATCATGTTACTCTTCAACAAACGACAGCATGAAGAGGCCAGGTCATGCTGTGAGCAGAGAGCAGCAGTGAAAGGCACCAGAGAGTTTCCACTGACTGAAAGGGGAAGTTGGTCTTCAAGTGGTGCGTCATTCATAAACCTTTTTTGGAAATTGTCGTCACAGTCCTATCCCTCTCATCCATCACACGCTTTAACTACACCTGAACATGGACATGTGTGTGCGCACGCACGCACACACACACACACACACACACACATTTGCAGTCACACGCAGAGACACACACACACACAGCCACACAAACTTTTGCAGACCCTTTTCCAAACACCACAAACATTTGCCACCTGTGATTTAAGGGCATGGTCTACAGTCCCAAACAACATAAACCGCTACATACGCACACGCGAGCAAACACACACACAATGGAGCCACACTGCTGACCACGGGGCAGAGGAGAGGGTGTCCTAGAATTACAGTCAGTCAGCATATGTCCTGCTCTTTAGGGAGGAGGAGTCAGACCACAAAGAAGGACATTGAGGGATGCAGCATTACTCCAAATCCACAGCTTGTGGAGTCAGAATGAAGTTGGGTTTCGCTGAGTCTGTTCATCATGCTGAGGTGATGGTCACACACACACACACACACACACAAAGACACACACGCTCGCACACACAGACACCAAGCTGATAATAGAGATGGCTTAAGTGATGGAGTGTCTGTTTACGCTACAGGACCGACGGGAGGAGCCTTATGAACAGTGTGAAGAACCAGGGAAACACACCAGGGAGAGAGAGAGAGAGACAGAGAGAGAGAGAGAGAGAGAGAGAGACAGTGAGACAGAGACCGAGAGAGAGACAGAGAGACAGAGACAGACAGACAGACAGACAGACAGAGGCAGAGAAAGACAGAGAGACAGAGAGACAGACGGACGGACGGACGGACGGACGGACGGAGGGAGGGAGACAGAGAGAAAGCCAGAGCTAAGGTGAGGTGCAGTAGGAGAGGTTGTGGGGGATATGGAAGGACATGCAGATACAGGATGAAAAGAGTTGTGGATGGCAAGGCCTGTACAAAAAGACTGATAGATCAAGTGAAATAGTTAGATGAAAGAGAGGGTTTGCGAGTGAAAGATGGGACAGAGAGCATGCAGAGAGCAAGAGAGAGAGAGAGAGAACTAAAGCAAAAGAGGAGCACATTCATGCCCTTGTAGACATGCTGCTGTCACTATCAATCTCTGTTAGAGCTGTGCAGAGGAGAGTAATGAGGCACAACACTAAGTCACAGCAAACACACACACACACACACACACTTATACCAGCCAGACTCTCGTCTCAATTTGCACGTACACCCACAAACACATGAATTGAAGAAAGCATACAGCACATCTTACCCAGCTTCCCTGCTTTCCATTCAAATCAAGTCTGCTAGACCAATCAAACTGTCTTTTGAATTCATTTCCATAAGTCCCCTGGATCCCTGTGTTTGTGTATCTCATGCCACTTGATTGGACTAACCACATTTTGTTCTAATAGTTGTTTGGTGTAGGTGTTTGTGTATGTACACTGACGGTTGCCTTGATAACAAAAAGCATCACCACATATTTCTAGAAAGTGGACACGTCCTTGCATGAAGGGCAGCTAATCTGTTAGAGAGCGTGTGAGCGGGAGACTGTTACGACTTTCTCTGAAAGTCAAACAAGAAACTTGTAAGATCAACTCTGACTATTGTGTGTGTATGATGTGTGTGTGTGTTTGTCTGTGTGTTCTAGCTATGTGTGTGCACTGTGTCCGTCCCTCCGGGTGTCAAGATTAACCCCTGTTACTGTTCACCATGTGGTTCACCAGCTGACTAACCCTACCCTCTTCCTCATTATAATGGGTGCTTAGCCATGATGCCAATGAAGTCTCCAAATACCATATGTAGGTTATTCTCAGGGGCATTTATGTGCATTTTAAATAAAGTACAGTTTGTTCAATTGCTATTATGCTGAGAGGCAACTTTTTCTATTCAGGCATTTGAAGAATTACCAAGTGTGTGATGTATTGCCTTCATTTCTTACAGCTGTATAATCTCTGGATATTGCATAATTCATTCAGTAAGCCTATTTTCTCTCCCTCTCTCACTCACACACACAGAAACCAAATCCATGTGTTTTAGCCTAATCTCCACAATGCCGTGAGAATCAAATCGCATCCAGGATTTCCCCGCGCATGGACGCAGAACTGTGCAGTTTAAATGTGATCCCATTCAAGCCCCCAAGGCTTGTACATCACTGACACAATATCTCACAGAGACAGTCCCTCTGAAGTCTTCCTCTATACCCCCCTTTCCACCAACGCCAGCCTATTTCTGGTTGTGGGTTGTTGCTAGTGCCAGGGGGAGAGCTAGTGGAACCCTATCCTGGCCTGGACACACTTCTTGTCCTGTGGAAATGCGAAGAACTGGAAAAGGTGGAGATGAGGAGAGTGGAGAGAAAATGAGGTCAGAATGAAGCACAGTTTGATAAGCTCAATCTTGGCTAAGATGAGTAGTTGACAAGAATTTCTCAGTGCATTGACTTGAATGAATAACCATGTGGTCTCTTTCGCTAGTGCCACAATGAGCAATTATCACTCATAGCAATCATTTATAAAAAAACACAAGTTGTATGCTTGGTTCACAGAAACAAAGAAACAAATGCAATCTTACGTGGAGAGGTGAGTGGCCCACATGCAACACACTATCACACTCGATCCGCTTTTTGTATCATGAAGACAAAGTTCCAATTCTTCAATCTTGCTACCACTCTTACAAACTCTGGTTCAAAGTTCAAGCCACCCAGGCTCAGATGCAGGCTAGAACCTCCCCCTCCCCCCACCGCGCGCGCAGCGCGCGCCCCCCCCCCCCCCCCACGCCACACCACTCTGGGGAAGCTATATGAAAGAAGCCATGACCAGAGTGAACACCTTTGCCCCCTCTAGGATTGATTACATTCTCCAACCTCCACTGCACTCCCTCCCACCATTGCCTTGTGTGTGTTGTGTGTGTGTGGTGGGTGTGTGTGTGTGTTTTTGTTTTTGTGTGTGTGTGGGAGAGAGGAGAGAGAAGAATCTTGCACGCCCATCTTGAACAAACACTTGTGTTCAAAGTTCAAGGCCAGCTCCAGGCTTCAGAGTGCAGGTAGGAAACCTTCCCCCTTAGCCCCCCCCCCCCCCCCCCCCAGCACCCCCCCCCCCCCCCTCCCCCCCACGCCACAGCACTCTGAGGAGGGCTATATGAGAAGGAAGGGCCATGGACCAGGGAGTGGGAACTACCTTTGTGCCCCCTGCTTGGATTTGATTACATTCTCCACTACCTCCACTGGCGACTCCTCCCTACCATTCCTGTGTGTGTGTGTGTGTGTGTTGTGTGTGTGTGTGTGTGTGTGTGCATGCGTGCGTGCGTGAGAGAGCGAGAGAGAGAGAGACTCATGGGAAGAGTAAAGGGTCATGAAGGTGCCGCCTTGTCGTACAGCCTAACCACAAGTTCTGTTGCCATTTTGAGCAACATACTGAAGCACCAGGTGGTTTACAGCTGCAAAAGTCTATTTCCATGGCTGCTGGCACTGTTAAAAACAGGTTTACTCCTTCCTGAAATACCATCACACGTAATCCACGCAAACGTATATAATCCATGTGATCGTATATAATCCATGCCATATATAATCCAATGTGAGTGACAGGGCTACATTCTAGGCGTTCTACCCATCATTCAACAAAGCCAGACAAACAGAGTCTGCCTGCTGGCTGGGAGGCTGCTCTGACACATGGAGGACTTGGCTTGATTCAAAAATAAACACATGAGGAAGACAAGCAATGGAAGGCAGCTCAGAGTGGGACCAGGAGAGATGTGGTGAGGGGAGATAGACTGCATACCAAACCATTGATAAGGAGGTCTCCTAGCAACAAGCTCTGACTGTTTGACTTGAGGCTCTGTCTGTTCTCTTTAGTTCAGCTTCACTGTGTGGGTTAGGCTGTATGACACTGCTTTGGGCTCGTCTGTCCCCTGGCTGGTAGGCTGCTTCAGGGTGAACGATGGTTTCAAGGAGTGTTTGTGTGAAAAAAAATGACTAACAGAGAAATAGAAGTGCATATGCGTGCTGATGAGTTTATGAGTGTGTTTACACAGCCATGGGGTTAAATGAACTCCACCTAGCACAGCTTTTCAGACGCGCACGCACATGTGCACACACACGCATGCACACACACGTGCACACACACGTGCACACACACGTGCACACACACACGTGCACAAACACATGCACACACACGGGGGAAGGAGGAAAGAAAAGGAGGAAATACTGAACCGTGTCTCTAGACCTCCAATATGCTAATATGCTCCAATATGAAGATGAGATCTAATGGTACATCTCAGACCAGTGCAGACTCAAAGCCTCTTTCAGATGGAAAAGTAGCATTGAAAAGAATGTTAAGCCATTGTAAAATGATTTAATCTCTGTGGCAACTGGCGAGCGTAAGGTTTGCATGCAAATTCGAACTGATTGCTCAATCACACTAAAGCTGACCTAAAATTGCTTGGAAAAGAAAACTTTTCCATGTCAGAAAGAAATGTGCTGCAATTTCACTTCTATCACAGAAAATGATTACCATGAAGCTAATGCAAAATTGCATGGTAAGCCTGTGGTTGGAAAAAGATATCTTAAAAGTAACATAACGTAGCATTTACAAAAACCCTTCCATTTAGAATTGTAGCAAAAGCTAACATTTCTCACTGTGAACTGAGTTATTAGACTTAGACAGAAAACATTTAACCAAATGTCAAACATTTCCTAAAGCACTTTTCACTGTGTGAATATTTCAGTTTGTCTGTCAGTGCAAGAAGTGAGATGCTGACCCATTTCTATCAGGAGGCATCTATTAAAGCCTCAGACTGTCTTCATCCTCAGTCTGGACTCAACTTCTCCTGCTGCATTTACAGCTACAATTTTAGTCTTCAGGATGAGTGTCTTGCTATATTCAATGGAGAGAGAAAGGGAGAGAGAGAGAGAGAGAGAGAGAGAGAAAGGGAGAGATAGTGTGTGTGTGAGAGAGAGAGAGATAGAGAGAGAGTGTGTGTGTGTGTGAGAGAGCGAGAGAGAGCTAGAGAGAGAGAGAGAGAGAGAGAGAGAGAGAGAGAGAGAGAGAGAGAGAGAGAGAGAGAACAGTAACAGTAGACGTGGGAAAAAGTGGATACTCTGGACTGACAATGAGTGACGTAAAGAAAAACAAGAAAGAGGTTCAAGCTGTTGAATATGAATGACCTGTACACAATACACACATACTAGAGGAATGAGAAATTTGATTATTTGATCGTTTCTCTTGTTGGTTTCTTAAAGCTGGACTAGAATTCTTTTGAGCCAGCTTTTACTCTACTCCCTTCCCACCTGCACATGCATTCAGTTTGCTGTCACTTATAACCAACTTTAAGGTTAGCGGCATCTCTTTTAAAGAATTGAGCACTCTGTGGCAGAGATTGAATAAAAACTGAATTAACAGCAAATGGAAACAAAAAATTCTGATGGAATAATCGGTGGAAAAAAAAGCCCTGTTTTGGCCATGGAAGTGTTTTGGAATGGACTGTCATTATAGTCTCCTGCCCCTGCTATGTTCTGGACATACTTCAAACAGACCTCTCAGCTGAGCTCACAAATCTGATAATCATTTGGCCTCCAGATTGCATTTCCAGATTATCTCAATTAAAATGCAGCCCTGAGAGTGGAACATAGGGATATTTCCATCCGTTAATGAGGACACTATTTTGGGATAGTTGAAGTCGGAGAACTTTTGATAAGTTGTGAGGGTCACATTCAATTATAAGATATGAGCAGCTTTTCCAGACAAGCAGAGAAAATACACCATGTGTGACCCTTTTGCTCGAAGCCATGAACTCTTATCTGACACACTTACAACCCCATACTCATTTCCTTGACAACACTCACATCTATAAAAGTTTCACAGCTGGCTGCCATAACCCTAAATGCATTAGGCTTGGCTATTCTGACATGCCTGACATTTGACCTGGCCTAATGCTGAAGCCATCCTTGCTAGTTCCCTTGTCTTATCTGTGGCTAGCCAGGCAAGAGAGATGAGCCTCAAAGGTTAACCGGTGGAGCTCAAATAGTTCCTGAGTGGCGATAAATGCAGCCAAGTCAAATGTGCTTCTAACTAGGAGAGAACAGGAATAGGGGAAGAGTAGATAGGGGGTAGGTAAAATAAAGATGTCCAAGAGAACGCCAGACAGTTGAAAGTTGTAGAAATAAAGTCGTTGAAATGTTTCCAGTGTTCTCCACACCCTCTTTTGTCAGAACATCCATATCTGGAACATGAAAAGAGCTTGATGAGAATGTCACAACTGGGGAAACATTTAGATTCATTTGACTTAGCTTAGGCTACAAGTGCAATGTCCAATGACGTGAAACACTGATGCAGTGAGTCTCCATCTTGTTTACGGTCGTCAGATGCTTTATTGCACATACATGCTTGTTCCCAGGAGCATCTTCATGCATATAAACAAAAGGACATTTCCTGTGAGGTCTGTCAATCGAGACTGGATACCTTGGGTGTCAAGAAAGTAGCGTCCCCAATATCATGTGCCCCACCTTTGGACCACAGACTACAACAGAAACAAGCATGCGTGCGTGCGTGCGTGTGTGTGTGTGAGTGTTCAGTCCCGGTCTGGTTAGCCCATGGCTGAGATCTCGTTTGAGGGGCTGACGCGATGCACCCATTCTCCCATTCACTGTGGTAGGCCTTTGAGCAGCCCGCTCCACCATTGTCTGCAAAACAATACTGTCGGACAGATGGCCAGGGCAGACACACTCACACACACACAGTCGCTATGACCCCCCTCCAGTCCAAGCACCAGACAGTGGCAGGGGTACAGCTTGACCCCCTCACCCTCTTTAACAACCCCCTCCACCCCCCACCCCATCTACTCACACCACACACATACACCCTGCTGGTTCCTGTCTGAGGTGGGATAAGAGTTGAAGACTTCTGGAGACAAGCAGAATCAGAGACTCGTGCTTATTTGAATGTTGGTGATAGTGTGACCACGATAACTCAGAAAGAGAGAGATCCTAACAGATCCTCAGGGCCTGAGGGATAAAAGAGATTGTCCATGATTAAAACAAGAAGCCAACTTGCTAAAGAGAAGCCAATTGTGCTTGGGTTCTCAGCCTCAACATTGCAGCAGACAATGAGCCTCCTCCCTGGGGAGTGGAAATTCTGCCCCCCTCACCCCCACCACCACCCCCACCACCACCACCAGAATATGACACAGGAGCCAAAGGGGCTTAGTAATGTAGTTAGTTTGCTCTATGTTTGAGATAGTGGAATAACAAACCCCTTTTCCTGTACCGCCCTGCACTTCTTGTTGACCCAGCATCAAAGTTTTGGCCCATGAAATGATGAAATGTGTGTCACTACACAGGCACACAATAAAGGTCAAGATTAAGATTTCAGACAGTGCATTGTCAGCTAATTATTTAATAACTTTTCTCCAATTAGCCATCGGATGAATACACCTTAAAGTTTTTCAATTAGTTGACAGTTCAGAAGATAAGATGAAAGACATTCTAAATGAAAGATTACAATTATTTTAAGACCTATATGAATGTGTTTGTTAGATATCATCTTTTTGAGGTGACTCAGCCGACTGGTTACACAACACGTTTACAAACACACATTCATAATGTATGAATGTGTGTTTGTATATGTGTGCAGACAAGCGTATGTGGTGGGAGAGAGAGCGAGAGAGAGAGAGAGAGAGAGAGAGAGAGAGAGAAAAGAGAGAGAGAGAGAGAGAGAGAGAGAGAGAGAGAGAGAGAGAGAGAGAGAGAGAGAGAGAGAGAGAGAGAGAGAGACAGAGAGAGAGAGAGAGAGAGAGAGAGAGAGAGAGAGAGAGAGAGAGAGAGAGAGACAGCTAATAGATGGAGCCTGTGTGAGTGTATGTCACAGTGTTCCAATGGACTCTGTCTGTCTGGCTAGCACTGCCTCCAACCTTGTCTAACCTTTGTGATGCTAGGTCAATGAGTTTGTATCTAACCTGCTGCTGCCTCATCTTGTCCTCATCAGCTACAGTCTGGTCTTCCTCTCATCACTACGTACTCCCTATTCTAATTTGACTCAAGTCACCAACTCCTTATCTGACCCCTCAATCTCTGTTGACCCCAACTTTCTCATTCCAATAGTCTCTCTCTCCTCCTGATAGTCTCTCTGCCCCAGCGTCTCTCTCTTCCCATGTCTGCTTCCCCCTCTTTCCCTGTACTGTCTTTTAGGATCAATCAACCGCTTCATAATCGTCTGTTGCTATGCCATTCCACACCACCTCCTCCTGGCCACGAGAGCCCAGCCAATCCCTGGTCCCCATTCCCCTTTGACCCCCTTTTCACTCCAATGAGGTCATTCACTCCACATGGGCAGAGGGGAAAGAGAGGGAGTGAGGAAAGACTGTTTGGGGTTGTTAGAAAAAAGAGAGGTGGTTGAATGATGGAATGGATGAAAAGAAAGAAGAAGTGGTCAAATATGAAGGACTTATATTTAGGATGTAAGAAATTCTGTGAGAAAAAGGGAATAGGAAAGAGAGCTGAGAACTATAACAGACAGCAGAATAGAAAACTGCAGGACTGGATATTTAATTCAGTGTAAGCAGCGAAAATGAAACTTCCATCAAGTCAGATTACTTTGCTAAATTGACAGTATAAACAGCTGTTTCATGCAAAAACATGTTCTTAAAGGCACTGACATTTGAAAAAAACACCGTTCCTGTCCAAGTTTGACTGGGCTGTCATTTGGTTACTATTTCCTGGGTGTGTCCAACACTGATTCCCAGTCAGCTGCACTTCCCCTATTGTTTGTTCTGGAATGTGGGAGATCCTGACCAGGCAGCCTTTTGAATATACACAGCAGAGGGAATCCTTATGTGAGTCCTACTTCACAACTATCAACACACTGCTTGCTGAGCTAATGCTAAGCTATGCTAGGCTAAAATGAAGCTAGATGAAGCTTATATCCAGATGCAATAAATCACTTTTTGAAGTTCAAATCCTAAATATTCTGTAATTTATCAGCTTTATGTAAGGTAAGTGTAAAACACAGAAATCATCTTTCAAAGCTAGGTTACAGCATTGACTCTTGCCAAATTAGCCTGAAGTCGGATAGCTCCCTTGAGTCTAGGAAAGTAATATGCCTACTGCAGTCATTTTTTGACTTAATGGCTTTCAAATGATATAAATCTTCACAATATATTTATGGCTCTATCCCCCACTGTGGTGAAGATGAAAATGTGCCAATATGAAATATAACTGAGACTGACAGCTCTAGAAATATGTTGAGTCCTGATATTGATGTCATTAAATAAATATGATATCGTCTGATAAAAAATAAACAGCACCATGATGGAGCAATGTATCCGAAAGTCATTTGTTAAAGGAATATTTTCCACCATTAAAAACTGTTGGATTTGACCCTGTGGCCTACATTGAAAACAGGAGAAAATTCTGTCCGATAATGTGTATTGGATCTGTAGCTTTCATGTCCACACACAGAAGAGCAACTGCTTAGCAAAGCTGACAGCTATAAGGCATTCTATGTTCTGCTACTACGCCGTTGATCTAACTGCCAACCAGACGACAAAGCCATAATCAAGTAGGGTATGCTAAATTTCCTCATCTTATTGTCTCATCTTTGTAAGTATCTAGAAGATGCTAACTCAAGCAAAAATACTTTAATAATCTGCAACCAGAGACTCCCCATTGGTGCTGAACAGATGTCCAGCTGTCCAAGTGGGGGTGTGTGTTTCTAAGAGCCTCCATAGACAGATTTAATTACCAGCCAAACGTTTGGTGGAGCTATGAAGTGGCCAGAGGAATAATGATCACCAACGTTAACTAGAGAATGGATTAGGGTTTAAAAAGAGTAGACCACAGCATACAGTGTGTGTGTGTGTGTGTGTGTGTGTGTGTGTGTGTGTGTGTGTGTGTGTGTGTGTGTGTGCGTTTGTGCATGCATACAGGCTAAAAGCCCTGACACCAACACACTGTAATAGACAAATTCAATGATTGCTCAGAAACCCTCCAGCCTGCCTCTTTATACCTCTCCTGCGATCAACCCTTCTCTCTACCAGGCTCCCTCACACCCAACATAGTCTTCCCTTGCTGTGTCATTATCATAACAACACCAAGCTCTCTTTCCCCTGCATGCAGTAAATCTGTTCAGACAGGTTGACCACTTACATACAAGCAGTAGCACAGATAAAGACACTTACTCTGGCACACAATGGAAGACACAAACAATGCCCCTAATATATAACAGAGCTTTATGTCTCTCTTCCTCTGGCTCCCATAATAACTATACAAACTATCAAGAAAGCCCAGATAAGGCCAAGAGGCACTCTGCTCACATAAACAGAGGAGAAGCTGAAGGGAGACCTGAACCTATTCATCCTGTCGTTCCCTGAGACGGGGAGCCAGAGTTCGCTCTCAACAAATGCTATTGCTATCCTGGACATTAACCAATTAGTGTCTTTGTCTGCAGCTATGTGCAACCCCCATTAAAGCCCCTTTGAGATCTTTGAGAGACTTTAATGACCTCTGATTGGATTGGACAACCAGCAAACCAGGTTATGATCAGAGAGAAGCAAATAACTGGCAAACGTTAAATGTCCTTGAAGAAAACTCTTACGAGCGTCCTTGGGTCTGTCTTTCCACTCCTGTTCCCTAGAGAACTGTTAGTGGCTAGTCCAACAGCTAGTCATGGTCCAGGCTAATTACAGGCCCCTTTGGGAGACAACATCAGCAAAACTGTTTTAGAGGGAGTGAAAACAACGGAGAGAGATAAGTATCCTTTTTATGAGTCAAGAGCAAGCAGCAGGGAGGAAGATCAGACACAACCTCAGTCAGCAGAATTACATAACAATGCCTACTCTTCAACCGGTGCACCCAAACATGTTATTTCTTCTAAGTACAAGCCTGAATGTTCAGTGAAATGACAGGTATGTGGTATATGGTCATTCTTTCCTCTCTTTTCTTTCCTATGACAGCCCATCTCAAGCATTGGTCCTAGCAGTAGTCAATGCCAGATTTCCTTCCCAGCTACATAGGCCTACAGCATAACGCACAACAACTGTGGCATACAAATGTCTTCAAGCACAGACCACCTACAGGTCTTCAAGCAAAGACCACCTACAGGTCTTCAAGCACAGAACACATACAGGTCTTCAAGCACAGAACACCTACATATCTTCAAGCACAGAACACCTACATGTCTTCAAGCACAGACCACCTACAGGTCTTCAAGCACAGAACACCTACAGGTCTTCAAGAAAGGAACACCTACACATGTCTTCAAGCACAGAACACCTACAGGTCTTCAAGCACAGAACACCTACACGTCTTCAAGCACAGACCACCTACACGTCTTCAAGCACAGAACACCTACAGGTCTTCAAGCACGGAACACCTACACAGGTCTTCAAGCACAGAACACCAACAGGTCTTCAAGCACGGAACACCTACATGTCTTCAAGCACAGAACACCTACACAAACATCTGCAATCATAAGATACCTGAGACGTTATTTGAACAGCTAATAAAACATCTGTTTTTTGAGTTGTTCCACAATGTCTTATTTATGTTTGACAAATGCCTATATGTCTCAGGTTTCCCCCCTCCTATACAGGGACTGGGTCTGACCTGTTTGTCTGACCGGTCAAGTTGTGGGCACATAAATATTTGGTTTGTTCCACTGTCTCGTTGAGGCATGGAGATTAGGCCGTCACCCCAGATAGATAGTCGCCCTCTGAAGATGAATGTGCAACTCTATGACACCTCTGATCTCATGGGATCCTTGGAGGAGTCGAAACACAGCCTGGAATGCACAATTGGCGGAATTTTCGATACTGGGGCTTAACTGAGCTTTGCATGTATTGCACACAGAAAGCAATGGAACATTCGCTGGCCACATTTTTGTCGTACGGCTGACGAGAAGAGATGCCATTTCTGAGTCTGGCCCTCATGCTGACCGCTGTGTAGAAATGGGATCATTCTCTGGACCGGCTGAAAACCTGTCCTTTGTACCTACAGCTACCTGCTGGGAGCCTCTGGAGACCCCACAGACCTGACAGAATGGCCCCTAAAATGGCAATCTGACTCTGTGGGAAGAGAAGTGTGAAACCTAATCTCTCTCTGTTGAAACAGAACCTGAATGACCCCGATCAGAGTTGGAGGGTTATCCTCGTCTCTAGCTGACCGTCTAGGGGGCCAGGGTCAATTCAGGAAGGACACAATCCTCTTTTCCTGCTTAGTAACAGGAATATGGCCCATGATGTTTATTTTTTGTGGAGTAAAGTCTGGCTTTACTTAGAGTCTGTAGATGCTAGTTCCTGGTGGAATGACATTTGGGAAATATGGCTGTCGTAAAACAATAGGACACACCCTACAGGAGGAAAGCATTTACTCTAACCCACAGTCTGTCATAAACACACTGACTCAAAAAACCAGACAGACAGACCGACAGGTAGTAGGACAGCCAGGCAGACAGACAGAAACAAACATGCTTCAAAGGAGACCGCAGCTGGTGAAACAATTTTGGCCTGAGTAGGTAGAGCGACAGATCTTAATTTTATGACTTGTGAGTGCGTATTGGCTTTCTCATAATGGTTAAGCACTGTGGATTTAAACTGATTTATGAGGATAAGTGGTTTGGGTATTCTAAGTGTGTCTCAGGGAAACAAACCACCTACATATCTAGCAACTCAGTTAAACACAAAAAGCAAACAGTATCTCAGTATAGCCGATTTGATTTGAAAGTATTAATGTCGGTATGCACAAAGGAAACCAACAAACGGAAATACACAGTTGTGAATACTCACAGTGTCTGCAAGCACACACACATGCATTTCACGTTATGGTACTTTTGTTCATGAAAGGATACAGCCTGTGTCGGAGATTAGCTCTACCCAGTCATACATCAGAAGAGGGAATGGTGTATGCTCGTTTGTGTGTGTTCGTGTGTGTGTGTGTGTGTGTGCGTGTGTGTCCACAATATCCAAACACAGCCTTCCAATCTCCTCCCAGCATATGTTTAGTAGAAGAGAAGCTTATCTTATGACCTTATGCCATGTAGTTAGCAAAAGATGGACCAAATACCCTGCTTTAATCATCCTCACTATGTTCAAGGTACAGAGATGGTCTTACTCAACATGTTTTGGCTGAAATATGGGATTTGTATCCCCTGGTTTCAGTGTAAATGTGAGTTATAAGTAGGCCTAGGTGCTAGCTTACACATGTTTCATATAAATCCCATGATTGTGTTTATTTGAAACTTGCCAGACCTATATGGTGTCGTGTTTCACTAGAGAACATTGGAACAGGCATCATGTAATATGGGTAAAATCAAGTCATACTTTCCACTCGTGATGTTTGAATAGCTGGTCTATATTGAAAGTTCAACACATCCTTTCATTCCATTTCATCTGATTTTGATCTAATTTAAGCAAGAAAACGATATAATTAAAGTGTAAAGAAATTGTATAGTTCAAAAATGTCAGTGGAGCATCCATATCCTAATTCATGAACTGTTTTAAAGATATATATTTAAGTTCACGCACACTTCTGACAACCGTTAACAAGTGTTGTGTGCAAGGATGTGACGAGATTTAAAATTTTAGGCGGCCAGCACTCAGGTGTGGTACTTCAAACTGTCGCATACCAGGAGTGACTGTGTTCATGCAGGGATTCAGGGAATGCCAGCTATGCAAACAGGAACATACCGATAGATTCCAGATTCAAATTAAGCACCGTCTGACACAAGTGACTGTTATCTCAGGCCTAGAGCCTGTGTGTGACACAAGACACAATATCCAAAAACAAAAAACATATTCTAAACTTGTTACAATAGAAATACAATGACATGAACATGTTTTGGTTCATTTTATAGTATTCCACAGTTGTTTAGCAATGTTCAGGTGAATACAGAACTGTGCATTACTGATCCTTGACCTTCAGACGACTGACATACTTCCAGCAGTACAGTATGCACCACAACATTTTATGTTGCTTTGATAAAAGCAAAATGAATAAAACATGATAAAATGCCATTCAGATCATGGGCTTGTAATTAAATGTGGAGATATCCAATGTATCTTTTTGACAAATGTCACTCTGCATGGCTTCTCTGTTGAGTGTTGTAGTTTGTTGTGAATGGTCTCAGTTTAGCCTCTGCGGATCCTCCGCTGGCTAGCTTCATGCTGCCCCTGCCCCCGTGAGGCAGACGAGTAACCCGTACTCAGGAAGCCAGAGGACATCCAACAGGCAAACAACAACACGCAAAGATCCAATTAGGAGAGCAGCGCAGGTTCCTGAGCCCAGGGATGGCCGTCTGTCTTCATTCTGAATCAACAGGGTTGATTGGGATTGAGGGTAGTTAGTGGCATGTGCTGTGGGTGTATCGTGGGTGTACTGAAAGGAGACTGCCACACCCTTGCTGTCCATACGCACACACAGAGCCATACACGTAGCTATACATACAGTTTGTCAGAGCCAAGCCCCTTTCAGACCTTTTGTCCTCCGGTGCGCTCTCATTCTTCCTCACTCACTCTCCCCAGGACTCCGCACTGTGGGAACCAAAACGGATGGAGGAGAGGGGAGAAATTGCATGGGGGGATGGGGGATCAAGTTAGAACAAATATGGGAAAAAGAGAGTGAAATAGAGGTTGGGAGATACCATGTACTGTCAGAGTGTGTGTAAGAGATAAAAAAGGCTATAGTGTTGAGTGTGATAGTGGAGAATGGAAGCAAGCGGGGGGGGGGGGGGGGGAGTAAATGAGTGAGTGAAGGAAAGAGAGACTCCATTGATAAAGCGTTTGGGGAGGGGGGCTGGGGGGCAGCTGGGAAACAGGGCACAAGGACTGGAGGAGCACACAGGGAACAAAGGGCTTCCAGAGAAGGCCAACCCCAAAACCCATGAAGAACACTGGCTGATCAAACACTGTCATCAGCCTTCCAGCAAGAGGGAAGCCAGCCTTGCTAACTGGGGAAAGGCTACAATAGCAAAGAGCACATTTTACAAATACTACTTACTGCAACTGATAATGTCTATCTTTTACCTTACTATCTTGTAGGATAAAAATGCAGGTTGGAATTTATGATTTCATATTCCATAACTCATTTATATGGTCAGACATTATTTAAACGGCTTAATAATGCATAGAAAAGTGATATGTGTTAATTCCACAGATATATTACTTATAGCAAATAAATGACATGAGATGTACTAAAACATTATGCAGCCTCATCTTCATGACCACTGCCTGGTCGATTGCCAAAGTCAACAATCCCCCTGGATCCCCGTTCTCTTTAAACAAGATAGGAGCGATCACTGCACAGTAAACTATCTAATTGCCTAGAAGTGGTGTGAGGTGCTCCTGGAAGGAGGACAAATATAGTTACCAGCTGCTAATCCAACATCCCTTTCTGACTGATGAGTTTTACTTCGAACATTGTCATTTCAAACATGACGTTCACTAGATCTCGTAAGAAATGTGACTCCTAAAGAAAATGTTTGAAAAACTCCTAAAGATAAACTATAAAGTGTAACACCCCAGGAAAACCGAGGGAAAAAGTGAAGGAGTCTAAGGTCTGGAGCAGAAATCATACAAATTTATTCATAGGGGAAAAAACCCACTTGACATTACTTGAGTCCCAAGCTCCCCTCTGTCTGCTCCCTCTCTCTATCTTCATCTCTCTATTGGTGCTTATTCTCGCACACAGAAGCCACCTCTTAGAATAGAACGGGGTGTACAGTATATCACACATGGAGAACAGTGACAGAAGACCCAACCTCTCCTTCTGGGGTTCTGAAATGAATCCAGGAAATTTACAGTTGCATCAATCTCAACAAGTGGGCTCTTGCACATACATTCCAGCACATAAATAAGAAAGGATAAAGTGCACCCCTGACAAACACCTTGCACGTACTGTTTACCCCCCATGTAGTCAATTTAAACCCTGGGTGAGTGTGTCAGCCACACAGTGGCACTTCATTCCACCAGTAGGATTGGTTGATTTAATAAACCTGAGAGCAGAGGTAACCAATAAACAGGCCATAACTCTTAACTCTGCAAACAGGCCCCTCCCACCATATCCTCTGAATCCCTGAGGGAAATTATGAAACACTGCGGTTCATAAAAAAGTGAGATTAAGACAAAGACGGAGTAGCAGATTGAGCATTTAAGTGTTTAAATTATTCACACAAAGTGTGTGTGAGATTAACCATTAAAACCCACACAAACCCTCTTAAAAAGGGAAAAGCATTTATTATAATAATGACAAAAACAATGTTTGAACAAATGTAGAACATGGCAGGTAAAGTAGACCTTTAGCTACCTATAAAACCATAAGAAACACATTTAAGCTCTTGGACAAAAACTGATGCACACACTTGCTACAACAGTGGGCCAAATTAGTATGCACACAAAAGTGCACAATCAATACTGTTTGCCCTGCAGTGAATTAACCCCCAAATCACACGCTGTGGAAGGTCAAAACAATGTGCTTTGGAACCTGGGACCACCAACCAGTCAGCTATCTGACATTGCACATTTCACACATTGATTGGCCTCAGCTGTACCGACAAAAGAGCCACACATTTTAGACCACCGTCACATCATTGTTCTGCACTGTTTAGAAAATGGACATACTGTAACTGACAGGGTTTCGTCCAGATTTCCTTCTATTGTGCCCCTCAACTAGCTTCATCAATTGTTGAGACCTTGTGTGAAGGAGAAGGGGTATGGATGTTTTGAGGAGGACAGGGGAATAGTAAGTGCATTATGGGAATGAAACGCTTCGCTAAGAAGGTAGTAAACTGGCTGACTAACTCTCATTCAAGCAGGCAACAAACCCCTGCTGAGTCTGTAAATTCAGTCCTGTAAACAAGCAGTGCAGTCATGTCACTGTTATCCCATCATGTTTGACTGGAACTTTCCTTAAACAACTGCACAAGTTCTGATTGCACAAGGTCCAAACACTATCGCCCAAATGACCGATCTGGAATACAAAATCTGACCGCATCAGCTAAAGATCGTGCCAAACAATGATTGACTGTAGCCTGTGGCTGTCTTGCAGCACGCCAGACAGACAGCCACACTCCTGTCTGTATTACATCTTCCTCTGTTCTGAAGGAGGTGACTTGCTGACACTACTTAGCATCCCGCTGGCAGTGCGAGGGTGCTAAATCCTCATTAAGACTGACTTCACCAGCAACAGGCTGAGGTCATTAGGGCTACGCCATCTGGTCGGGCAAGGCGGGGCCACAGTTGCCATCTTATGCTGCCACCGTGCAAGCAAGCACCAGCCCTTCCTTAAGGAGCGGGCATATCAGCCAAGTAAATAAGGTGTTTCACACCTTCAAGTGCGACGATAGAAAGAGAAGTGGGAATCGATGAAACCAGACTGGGTGTTAGATACGATGTGATGCATTGATCTGAGAAAATACTGCAGCCGCTTCAAACCATGTGCTATATGGTAACAGGAAAGTACCACACAGTCTATTATCAGGTCACTTCTATCCAACGCCTAAAAGTGCATGGGAGTGTCTGCACATGCTCACACGCAGCTTCAGCCAGAACGCTGGGGCGTCCAGTTACCCACACGGGGAGGCCTGCTGTGAGCGGACGTTTCACACCATGTTCCTAATGGTTTCTCAACACACCATAGAACAAACACTCTCTCGTGCCTGGCGAGCACACACTCCTAGCTCTTTACCTTTGAGGCATGGTCTGTGTGTTTGCAGCACGCACATTATAGCTAACTATGGATTACCTCACATTCCAAAGGTCAACTATGTAATATAAAACTACAATCAATATAAGACGTGTGTACATACAAGAGGCAAATAGACGTTAAACTATTCACGTTATGCAAAGGGCATGAATCAACTTTACAGAACACCATTCTAGGAAGAAGTTCCTCCTCAGTCGTGTTGAATCCAAGGTCCAAGTGGTGCAGACTTTTACGTCCTCTCTTTGATGGCGGTCATAAAGATAAGATGAGCTGGGGTTACAGGCTATACTATTTGTTGACCTAAAAACTGCAACTTTTGTCCACAATTTCATTAGGAACGTGTTTCTGAACATTTTGATGTTCCTGTCCTGGAACATGTCCTGAGGACAATACTGCTATGTGATCCATATTGAGGATGAGGTTGGTCAGAGGTTGGTCAATGGCTCTTTGGTCTAATAACAGATGTTGAGCATTTGGAGGTTCAACTGAATCTCAAATGTGATTGATAGGATGTATATGGCTGCAAGCATGCATAAAACCCAAGTATATCTCCCTAGTCTTTCTCAATTAAGTGAATCAAGGCTTTCAATGTTTGTTTGTTTTTTGCTTTTGTTTTAAAGGCTGGGAGATATCCTTATCTGACCCCCTGGATCTGTAAGAGGTCAAGGATTCAAAACCAGGACTTGTCTTAATCTAGCTTTGCAATCGACTCATGATTAATTCTGGTGATGTCACTGAGAAGCCTTTGATGGAAGATATAGGGCTGACAGACATCTGTTAACCCAAGTAATGGATCTTGCAAGCCTATATAGATGGACTGAAACTCAAATTAAAGCCTGGCCTCAGATAACATCTTGTTTTATGCTCACACGTGCTCTGTTCCAATTCAACAGAGAGGTCCGCTATCATGAATTCGACATTGACAGTTCTTCAAAACTCACCGTTCAGTCCATTAGGGATGCTTCTGTGGAGATGGGTGCCTGAAAGGTCGTCCATCGACCTTCGAAGGGCTGCTATCTTGCTCTCTGCGGGTTTATGTATGTGGTTGTGGTGGTGGTCAGGGCTACCAGCGCTCCCGGCGCTCGACGTGCTACTCCCATCCCCAACGTCGCGCACAGTTGCCGAACCCCCGTTGAGGTTGGTCAAGCTGGACTGGCTGTCTATGGAGCTCCTTGAGCCGGCCCCGTTTCTCTCCTCGTCCAGCATGAGAATTATTTCCTTTAGCTCCATGTTTTCTCTCATAACTGAATCCTGGTTGATTTCAAGCTCCTTGAGCTTTTGCTGATACACACCAACATCTTTCCACATGACGCTCGCAGTGTAGCGGCCAAAGCGCTGCCATTCCCGGGAAAGCTTCTTTCCTTTCTGTCTGTCATCGTCCAAGAAGCAGCACAGTTCCCGAAGCTCGTGGTTGTCGTCCTGCAGTTTCTGATTGACATCTTTAAGGCTCCGGATCTCGTGGAGGTGAACCTGTAGTCTGCGGTTAACGTCTTTCATCATGTTGCCGTGTTCCACCATTAAATTCATTTTCTCGTTGTCCGCTTTCCGCAGCCTTCTGACAAGCTCATCCTTGCTCAACCTTGACAGCTCCTCGTCAGGCAGCTTGGTCAAATCATCCCGCGGTCCCTCAGAACAATTGTTGGCCATATTTCGTTATCCCGCTAGTTATTGGAGTAGCCTGTGTATTTTAATCGTCTAACCGAGGCACGACATTGGGGCTGACAAAAAAAACGAATCCATTGTCAATTCAATCTTAATACCACGGTGGAAGATGCTACAGCGAGCCGAGCAGGTGAGCCAAATCGACAGGCACGTAGCTGAACTCCAGTTACTATAGTCTAACAACCGGTATAAAGCTGGAAAAAGGATGAAACAAAATCCGAGTTTTGTTTTCGTGCAGGTTTTAAGTAGGCCTGAGCTATTTAACTTTTAAAAAGTCTGGTTAGAAGATACGGCGAGCACGCTTTTCACGCCAGTGAAACACGGAGCACAACCCTCGGACCCTGGACTCACCGAGTGAGGAGGACGGATCTCCCTCCACAACCAGTCAAAGCCTGATCCTCAATAGGAGGTAGAGACGCAGCGCGAGCCCGTGATGTCAGCGCTTGCGCTCACATCCCAACATTCAAACCGGCAAGGAATCATTTCTCAGACAAGACGTTGAGTGTATCCTACATTGCTCACGGCATCTTTTTTTAGTGCATATTCAACAGTCAGCCAAAATGTAGGCTAAAAAAGGCAAAGTATTATTTTGCAAGACTGGTCAGTTTAGCCAGCCCCAGTAGTTTTGTAGCTTACGAAGAGCATGAGACTTTGTTATGCATTATAAGTTACATTAGCCTCCTCGCACAGGTTTACGTAAATAAATGTGTAAAAAATGCCATTGTAGATATGAGCCTTCAGAGTACAAAACCTTGACCAAATTAAGCGTTCAACGTTTCTTTCCCGGACTTTAAAACGATATCGACGGCATTAACGTGTTATGAATTCAAACATGGATATTATCAATATTACCATGTTTCCAATTTTCAAATCGTACCTATTCATGTCGGCGAATGCATGATATTGAAGTTGCGTGACAATGAATAAGAAATGTTTATCAATGTGGCAGGTAAACGTTGCCATCTAGAGGCCAAATGCAACAGCTCATTTCGGAACCATTTCCTGCATGTTACGGAATGTGCAAAACTAGGCTACGCCAGTTTTTTTAGTAGCTTGGTTTTCCCCAAAATGCACTTAAAATGCATACATATGATAAAAGTCACACTTTTTTGTTTATGGGCTATAGACAATCAAATTCAATGAATGTGAAATTGCCCTGGCTTCTCTGCAAACTATGGTGGCATTTTACTTTATTTAAGAAATTGCATTAAACGACTACTCTCCCAGTATCCCTAAATGTGTCTAAATTGACTATAAATTTGTCTCTGATGCATTCTCTGTACCGCTACGAAGGTTATAAATTGTGTACATAATTCTACATTAATTTGTATGAACCCACATTTGTTTTCAGTGTGGGTCTTGGGAGAAATGAGCAACGAGATGATGTAGGCAACGTCTGTGCTGACAATCAATTCGTCCTCCAACTGGTAAGGACGAAGAAGTAAGGACATAGTCTACCCTTTGGTTATTGAGAGAAACAACGTCAGTAATGTGTTGTCCTGCTGAATTGCAAAGTAAACGAACCCAGACCAAAGTTGACAATTAAAGTGTGGACAAAGTTCACAGTGCCACAGACGACAGTCCGGACGGGAGTGTATTTTTTCTGGTTTGCATAACTTCTGTTCAATGTAAGACTCGTGGTGCATTGTATCCTAAATATCTTCAACATGTGCCATTGTTGTGATGTTCGCGGTCGGGTATGGCTTTCGCCTTACATTCGATTATTTTTGTTGGGATTATGCGTCGCACCTGTGACTTTACACCCTCAGTGTTTGGATTTCAAACCCCCATTTCGACCCCAACAAGAGCTCCAGTTCTGCTCCCTGTACAAGTACTTCGGCTGTTGTGACTATGCGAAAGACCAGCAGTTGATGGACAGATTCTACAGGATTATGGACAGATTTGACTATGATGGATATTCCAAGTGCGCGGGATACGTTCAGGACCTTCTTTGCCAGGTAAGCATGAATGACTGCCAATTGGTTAAAGGTCGGTTTTGCATGGTTTATGTTAACCTAACCAGCATGTTCAAATAACCAGCGTTCAATATGCTTCACATTACGTGATTAGAATATGTTATTTATGTATAAAATAATTAAGAATGCGATCCACTATAACGTATTTAGGATGCTATTAAACAATAATACGGCAATCATTGAGTAATGTGTAGGTCTATGCCTTACGATGTGAAATGTCAGTTTATGATTTAACACGCTAATAGTATAACTCTGGCCAGATGTATAGCCTACGTGTGCAAATCCACCAAGCCAATGTCTTCACAAGACAGGCAACTATGAAAGAGGTGGTCCCTCACTCACTTTTCCTGTTCCTCTCTTCCTTCCCCTTGACCCCTCGTTCCCTCTTCCGCAACTCCCTCCTGTCTTCTTCCCCGTACGCCCCTTTTCATTCCACCCCAACAGGAATGCTCTCCATATGCCGCTCACCTTTTCGATGCAGAGGATCCAAGTACACCAACCAGAACAATCCCAGGTCTCTGCCCTGACTACTGCTCTCAGTTCTGGCAGAGATGCCGAACTACAGTCACCCTGCTCTCAGATGACCCTCAGTTAGCGAAGCTTGAAACAGACCAGACCCGCTTCTGTCAGTATCTGGAGCTGGAGGACCCTGATTACTGCTACCCACACCTGCTTAGCAACGAGCAGTTGACCCAGAACCTCGGCAGGGTCCGGTCAGACTCCTCAGGCTGCCTGCAGCTGTGTTTGGAAGAGGTAGCCAACGGGCTACGAAACCCTTTAGCCATGGTGCACGCTAACGACGGAACACACCGTTTTTTTGTGGCCGAGCAGGTGGGCTTAGTGTGGACTTATCTGCCAGACCGGTCCAAACTGGAGGTGCCATTCCTCAACATAACCAAGGCAGTGTTGACCTCGCCATGGGAAGGGGATGAGAGAGGGTTTCTTGGGTTGACCTTTCACCCCAACTACAAGTACAACGGGAAGCTGTATGTCTATTACTCAGTGGAGATTGGCTTCGATGAGAGGATCAGGATCAGCGAGTTTCGGATATCTGCAGGAGACATGAATGTAGTGGATCATGGATCTGAGAGGTGGAATCCAACCATTTACACAAACAGATGCAAACACACATACAAACATACAGACCACAAATACATGATACGTTTACATTATGACTAATCTGACTGCTTTCCATGGCCATCTTAAATTCCTTCCTAGGATTATCCTTGAGATTGATGAACCTGCATCCAACCACAACGGAGGACAGCTTTTGTTTGCAGATGACGGCTACCTGTACATCTTCACTGGGGATGGGGGCATGGCAGGAGACCCCTTTGGAACCTATGGGAATGCCCAAAACAAGTAGCATTGTGCACATTATCTTGTCTAACAGCACATAGTTTTATGTGGTTTCGACTGTCTGATATTAGGTTGAAATAATACAATGTATTTAAAAGTAACATACAATCTAAGGAAACATCTGTCACTTTTCAAGTCATCTGTAATTTATTTAGTAACTAAATGTTACCGGTCTGCTTTAGGTCAGCTCTGTTGGGCAAAGTCCTCCGTGTTGACGTGGACGACAATGACAGGGGACCTTTGTACAAGATCCCGCCGGACAATCCATTTGTGCATGAGCGCGGGGCACGCCCTGAGGTGTACGCCTACGGGGTGAGGAACATGTGGCGCTGCTCCGTGGATCGCGGGGACCCTCTGACGAAGGACGGCAAGGGGCGGATCTTCTGCGGGGATGTGGGCCAGAACAAGTACGAGGAGATCGACATCATCGAGAAGGGACGAAACTACGGCTGGAGGGCCAAGGAGGGCTTCTCCTGTTACGATATGAAGCTATGCAGGAACAGTTCGCTAGGTGGGCTATCCTAGAGCCAGTCGCCGGTCAGACAGGCACTTCTGTTGTTGAGAGGTTATGTTTCAGTACATACTGCTGATCTAGTGTTCTGCTTCACTATGTCATGGGTGGAAACAATGTGTTTGGTCTTTGAGCGTTTAGAATGGAGGCAAAAATAGGTCATGCAATATTTTCTCATAGCATGAAGAGAGAACAGAGAAGGAACAGCAGAATTAGACCAGATGATCAGAACATACATCAAACACTGACGGGTACCATCCATGTCAGAGAGCATTCATAGGTTTTTACTCTACCAGACTGTATGTACTTATTTCCTTGTCCCACAATTGAGAATCCCTCTCAAATTCATTCCAGATGACGTTCTACCTATTTATGCATACTCTCACAAGATGGGAAAGTCAGTGACAGGAGGCTATGTCTACAGAGGTTGTGAATACCCCAACCTTAACGGCATGTACATCTTTGGAGACTTTATGAGTGGGTAAGATGACACCCTAATTCATTTTCAGTTAGTCTAAACTCTTTGCCCTGTTTTTATGGCCTCTTGACATGATGTATTTTAGTCTGACAGAGGAAATAAGCTGTGGTAGTGAAGAAGTCTCTTATTGTACCCTGTGTTGCTGTCCTTGATAGGCGCATGATGAGCTTGCAGGAGAACCGAAACACAGGGCAGTGGGACTATCAGGAGATATGCATGGGAGTCGGCCTGACCTGCGCCTTTCCTGGACTCATTGACAATTACCACCAGTACATTATCTCCTTTGCTGAGGATGAGGCTGGTAGGAACATCACTATCACTGGCTTTTGCACTGACGCATGAAAACACTACACACACGTACAGAAGCGCACACTCGCAAACAAGACCGTTCATCACGAGGCTACACGGCATTGAGCAAGGGGTTTTGTTTTCCTTTTGATGTAGGATGTTGACTGATCTAGTATCTATTGTCCTTGTGATCAGGGGAGCTGTACTTCATGTCCACTGAGACGCCCAGCGCCACATCTCCCTCTGGGGTTGTTTATAAACTAGTGGATCCTTCAAGGTGAGCCACAAATTATGCGCTTATTATTGCTTTTTGTTATCTTTTAGCATATACCGGTATATGTATATTGCAGCACTTGACAGCAGTTTCTGATTTGATTTGCAGGGTTTTCCCACAACGTTATTGCTGATAAATGCAGTAGGGATCTGTTTTCCCTTTCATGGGGTCTCCTTCCCTCCTTCCCTCTCTCTCTTTCTCTGATGAAAAGAGAATGTTGGCAGCAGTGCGAAAACCCTGTCATTTACATCTCTTGTTCACTGACATCAGTCCAGACAGGTCTTGGCTGGCTGTCCCTCTCCTCTGTTACTCCCCTTCTTTATTCACCTCTCGGTCTCTTTCGTTGTCAAGATGTTGGCTTCAGCTGTATGCAACTATGTCAAGATATTTGTTTCTCATCCATCAGACTGATTCTAATTATTCTCCACTTCAGCTATGTTTGTTAAAGGGGGGAAAAGGTGACACATTCAGCAAGCTCCATCTTAAAATAGAAAAATGATGAGCAATAAATGATGCTTCCAGAAATGTAGGCCGGTCTTATTGCAACACTGAGGAGATGTTTCCATTGCTTTCAGACGGGCGGCACCAGGACAATGCCACAATGACCCCCTTCCTGTCAGAGTGAAAAGCAAGCTCATCCAGTTCAAGCCCAAGGAAAGTGAGTGGGCTCTGTCATAACATCTCACAGTCTGTCTCCTGAGATCGTACTTTATTAAATCAATTTGCTCCTGAATATCAGTGATAGTTTGAATATTGAGATGATAGATTTTACATGGTGACGCACGAAGGTCTCTTATGTGAAAGTCATTTGAACATTACGGCCCCGAACGTAATATCCAAACCAAGACACTAACATACTTCTTTGTCTCCCTTAACTCTACAGCTTTAATTCACATGCACACTAAGTCCAAGGTCCAGCATAGAGATGAAGGCCCTGTAGGACCGTACCAAACAGATACAGACATGGCAGTCAACCAAGACTGGCTTCAAGAAATCATGGACCTCCTGGAAGATGAAAATACCAAATTCCACACAACCCCAACCCCCACGACCACGACCAAAGCGCCCAGACAGTCAGGACGGAGAGGCCGTGGGAGAAAGGGCAAACACCGGAATGATAAGTCACCCAAATTCATGGCATCGCCCCAAAACGGTGCCGTGAGACTGGCAGGAGACGGGGCCGAGCATGCAGACCGCGGAAGGGTGGAGGTCTTTGCTAACGGGGAGTGGGGGACGGTGTGTGATGACTTGTGGAACATGAACAGCGCGGCGGTGGTGTGTCGGCAGCTGGGCTTCCGGTACACGCTGAAGGCCGCCAAGCACTCTGAATTCGGAGAAGGGAATGATCTGCGAATTATTCTGGATGATGTGCAGTGTGATGGCAGTGAAGCCAGTCTTTTAGACTGCAAGCACGCAGGCATGGGTATACATAACTGCGCCCACTATGAGGACGCTGGGGTAATTTGCAGTAACTCAGACTACTTTGTATAAAACCTTACAAAATCGCTACTCAATAATTTGTTGATTCCTGTTTTCATCATTAAGTTTTTTGATAACTAAAACCAAGGATATTTTTTAACTTTGACTGGCATTTAGGCCTACCTCAATGAAATGAAATTAGTATTTTGGTATTAGTCTTCCGTAGTCTCTTCGCAATGTTGCATGTAACATTAGATACACCTAGACTCCGTGAATGAATGTTTGGAAATGTAGGGAATTTGACAGAATGTGATGATCACACTGAAATAAATGTCATCTGCAACTGGCTCTCAGCCCTTCTTACAAGTGGTTTTCAGTATCATAAGATCTTAGACAAAGAAGTGTTTTGACTCAAATGGGAAGCAACAGGCCTTCAGACTGTAGAGCAGACTGACCTTGTCCACATCCTGTATCTGCAGCAGTATCCCAAATCAAGTCTCGAATATAAATCTGAGAATTCTCCCATGTTTAAGTTTAAATTGGCTTGTAAATTTTAGACCACGCATCAGTTTGAGAAAGGATTATACTCAATGGGCAAATCAGGACAACCAGGCTGTTACAAGACTACACAACCAATGTCACTTACCAAAATCAAATAAAGCGTTATGGTTTCCCTGTATATGTACCATTACTAGTGTGCTGTAGTGAACACAGAACGCCACGTGAGGGAGACTTTCCACATGGTACTAGGAGAATTCCCCAATAGTTTCAGTTTCCAGGCGTGAGTGATAATAAGTTAAATCTATACTCATACTTTAACTGGTCATCTTCTAAAATATCTTAAAATATGGATCACATTGCCTTTCGGAGCTTATGAATGTGGCTCTTAAAAGAGCCTTTGGTTTAATACATTTCGAACGTCAGTATTGCTTATGCACGCTCCCCACGAATGCGGCGAGCCAGTTGAATATCCTTCGGCATGATGGTCACCCTCTTGGCGTGAATGGCACACAGGTTGGTGTCCTCGAACAAACCAACCAGATAAGCTTCACTGGCCTCCTGAAGGGCCATCACGGCAGAGCTCTGGAAACGTAGATCAGTCTTGAAGTCCTGGGCGATCTCCCTCACCAGGCGCTGGAAAGGTAGCTTACGGATCAACAGCTCAGTGGACTTCTGATAACGACGAATCTCTCTCAGTGCCACAGTTCCGGGCCTATAACGATGGGGTTTCTTCACTCCACCCGTTGCCGGGGCGCTCTTGCGGGCAGCTTTGGTAGCCAGCTGCTTCCTAGGAGCTTTTCCTCCAGTTGATTTACGCGCGGTCTGCTTTGTTCTAGCCATGGTACAAATTGCTTCGATGAGTCGAGTATTCTCTAGTCCCCACTCGAGAAGTTTATATAACCCATCTTGTGTCCCATCGTGCGCTGATTCGACAGCCTTTTTTGCAAGCTCATTGGCTGGCTGTCGCTGCCTCCTCTGATGACTATTGGTCATGGAAAACAAATACCTTTTACCCGCCTAAAATTTGAACCTAAAACCCGATACGATGCTGACTGGACTGTTTATCCAATCCTAACTCTCATAATTGATCGCGCAACAGATTGAAACAAAGACAGAATCAATTTAATTCAATTAAAGATCATGTATTCTTGACATTGACATGTGTAACATTCTTCAAGATTATTTCAATTTGCTGCTGCCTACTATTAGTACACAACCAATGTAGCTTATTTGTTCATGTAGCCCAAGATCAAATTCCAAAATATCAATGAACTCCTAAAAGAGGCTTGACCAATTTATTTTCAACATAAACCATAAATGGACCTAAATTTGGTAGCCCAAGACTGGCTGATCGTCGTACTTTTAGAATCGTGTCCATTCGTTACACTGGCTTAGGAAAAGTCCGGTCACATTTTTAGTCCGTTTGTTTCAAACTAATCAACTTCGCTTGTATTTACGAACGACTTTCCATTTCTAGGTTGACTCGACGTTCTGCATCATACTATGAAGTTGTCTGTTGGCTATCCTGCAGACTAATCGTTGATCTTGTTGTTTCAAGTCTAATTAAAACATATATACAAGCATTTTTATTTCAGATACGCCTGAACTGCACTCAAGACTATTTTCAAAATGGGATCCGACTTAGGCAGGTTTTACAAACGATGGAAGATAGCAGTTTCGAGATAGTTATGGGTGGCTCTGAAAAGAGCCTTTGTGTCAAATTGAACGACGTACTTCAAAGCGCGGTTACTTTGATTTAACGGCCTTTTCGGTCTTTTTGGGCAAAAGTACAGCCTGGATGTTAGGCAAAACGCCACCCTGAGCGATAGTAACGCCACCGAGGAGTTTGTTCAGTTCCTCGTCATTGCGGACAGCGAGTTGAAGGTGACGAGGAATGATACGTGTCTTCTTGTTGTCACGGGCTGCATTACCGGCCAGCTCCAAAATTTCAGCAGTCAGATACTCGAGTACGGCAGCAAGATACACCGGCGCACCAGCTCCAACTCGCTGAGCATAGTTGCCCTTGCGAAGCAATCTATGTACACGACCGACTGGAAACTGAAGACCGGCACGTGATGACCTGGTCTTTGCCTTGGCCCTTGCTTTTCCTCCGGTTTTGCCTCGTCCACTCATGGTCAAGTATTTTAATAACTTGTTGATTAACAGAAAACATCAACTCAAAGCACAGAATATATACTGGTCAATGAATGACGCCAATTGGCCACACGCCTGGTGTGGTGTTGTCCAATCAGAAGGAAGAATTCAACTCGAGCTAGGAAGTCGGATTCTTTATATACGAATCAATCCACTATACTTCCGGCCCCGTTCCTTCTGTTGAGGTTAGGTTGCAACATGTTTTTTCCTTGTCCTTTTCACCTGCATGTGCATTTTTGCTACGCGATGACACTTGTCATTCAAATGCAGTCGGTAATTAGGAACTCTATTAAACCAGTCTACAAAAACGCAACATTGAAACTTATGGTTGGGTCACCTCTGCCTAACATTGCTACTTACTGTAGACTTTTTGTTGCTTTCAGTTTCTGGCCCTTCAAAAAGTGCAGTAATATCAGATAGAACGTTCATGTCAAAGACTGCTTCTCAGAAAAAGTGCGTCCATTCTCTAAGACAAGGGCCCACAGTGCGTGTGAGACTATAGGCGAACCAAACTGGGTTACATCGGTAGTGGATACATTGTGTTATCAATGTCTTGAGACTGTCTTGAGCTAAAATACTTTAGAACCGATTAGATGTAAATGCGTTATTACAAAGGTTGTGTTAAACTGTCTATGGCAGACCCTTCGTCAATTTAGGTAGCAAAAAGATTGTTTGATATGAGAAAATCGGCACGTTTTAGATCAAATGAATCAGAATCAGTTTTATCCGCTATGCAAGATATACAAGCACAGAATTGACCGTGGCAGGAAAGTGCAAACATAGAACATATATGGAACATAACGAAGACAGATACACACAAATAAGATTTTAAAAAGTCGACACTAGCGGTAATATAACTATAGTAAGTGGAGTATATATAGTACAGGGGGAGGGGGGGGTATGATTACAGTAGTCGCACATGTGTGGTGTGTGGTGTGTGAGGGGGTGGGTGGGGTTAAGTTGTCATGTCATGTGCTAAAGTTGTGCAGAGTGCAGTGCTAGGATCCCTGAATTTTATTAGTAGTTTCTATGGCTATGAAAAGAGCCTCTGATGGTAGTAACAGCTGATTGAAATCAGATTACTTGGCTTTGACGGCTTATTCAGTCTTCTTTTGTCGAAATATAGCCTGGATGTTGGGCAAAACGCTACCCTTGAGCGATGGTGACGCCACCATGTAACTTGTATAACTCCTAGTCATTGCGAACAAAGATGAAGATGCCACGGTGTGATGCGAGTTATCTTATTGTCACGGGCTACGTTGCCGGCGAATTACAGGATTTCAGCATTTAATTATTCGAGTACAGCAGCAAGGTATACTGGTTCCCCAGTGACCACTCGCTCGGCATAGTGCCTTAGCCCTAGCTTTACTACCGTTTTGCCTTGTCCACTCATTGTGCCTTTAATCACTGTAATGTAAACTGTAAACTAGTCGACGACTTTCGAAATACTGTGCACACAAGTCAGTTCGTAATGCCCCGCCCATCACAGTCAATTGCACGGATTGGTCACAAAACCGGTGTTGCAGTGACAGGCGGCATTTTCTCCTTTCGGATTTGACGCTCATTGCGTTTTGGGGGCGCCAATTATAATAATCAGTTGGGCCACTGGAAAGAAGCGCGTAAATTGAACGTCAACAATGTATTTTTTTGGAAATGGTCTAGTGGATAGATATCGAAAAGTTAGTTACTAGTCGACGCCCAATGTGTCAAGCTACTGTTACTCATCTTTTCATGGAGACGACTATCACCTGTTAGTCCCGAACTAACATAATCGAACATAATCGGCACAAGTCTGATGATGCACTGTTAGAAAATACAATGTGCGGCCAATTCTAATTGACTTTTAAGTCAGCTGGGCGCTGCAAACAAAATGGTGAAGCACTTTTATGGACAGAGGTGGGTGGCTCTTAAAAGAGCCTTTTTGTAGTACAGGATACAGATGTTTACTTCTTCTTGGGGGTCGCCTTCTTCGCCTTAGGCTTGGTCGCTTTAGGCTTTGCAGCTTTGGGCTTGGCAGCCTTGGGCTTAGCCGCCTTCTTGGGACTCTTAGCTGCCGCCTTCTTGGGTGTTGCAGGTTTCTTGGCCTTTTTTGGGCTCTTGGTCGCTTTCTTGGCTGCCGCGGGCTTCTTAGCTTTCTTGGGGGACTTCTTTGCGACAACAGGTTTCTTCGCAACAGCCTTCTTGGGCTTCTTGACTGAAACAGGCTTCTTTGCGACTGCCTTCTTGGGACTGGCGGGCTTCTTAACGGCTTTCTTAGCCTTTGGCTCGACAGCTTTGTTAATCTTGAAAGACCCAGATGCGCCAGTTCCCTTGGTCTGGACCAAGGTGCCCTTTGTGACAAGGCTCTTAACTGCAATCTTAACGCGCGAATTATTCCTCTCTACATCGTAACCGCCGGCCGCCAGAGCTTTCTTCAGAGCAGCTAGTGACACGCCGCTCCTCTCCTTGGACGCGGACACAGCCTTGACGATAAGTTCACCGACGCTGGGTCCCGCTTTCTTGGGTTTGGCGGCTGCCTTCTTCTTGGGTGCCTTTGCCGGAGCAGCAGTTGCAGCGGGGGCTGGAGCGACTTCTGCCATGTCTATATCTCGTTTTAACACTGATCACACACGTCTGAATCTGTGACTGTAGCTGCAGTTGGAAGCAGTGGGCTGTCCTTAAACACAACATGAGAACTGTGTAGACTCAACCCTGCCTTTTCGGCTGCTCTGTTGCTGGAATATCCTGACACTTGTGTTTTCTCCTTGCGAATAACGGCCTAAAAACCCTGTTTTTATTGAAGCTACGTTCCTAAAGAAAATTGAAACAGCGAGTATTCTTTTCAATGTTCAAATAAGAGTCGCGTGGGTACCTGAATTATCGATAGCTTTTTTGTGGCAAGCTCAAAACATCGCCGTTGGACTCGAGGGGGAAGCAAGGCACATTGGTTTTCATGTGCCATTTGTCTCTGAAAGTGTCTAAAAGTTTATGCTGTATACACCAATAACTGTTTTCTAGTAATCTAAGTTGTTTGGCGATATGTTAAGGAACGTTAGAGTACGTAGATCCAGTACCAGTGCTCTTAAAAGGGGTCTTCTTTGTGGGGTGTAAAACACAGTATTGAATCTGGGATTGAGGTCGGGTTAGACTAATAGGTTTTCTCTCTTTCGCAAAAGCATCAACATTTCTAAAGAACGACACATTAAGCTACTCTCTGTAGTTGTCACCCGTGGACAATTTCTCTTAGTTAAGGAGTTAACTAAGGAGTTTTTAGAGTTAATGCATCACAATGCACGATTTGACAAAGAGCAATTTGGAGCTCACCGGCTCCACGTTTGCCGGCCTTGTTCAATCCAATTGATTTCAACAGTGAAATTCTTGTGTGATTGATGATTTCCTATTGTCTGACTATTGTGTTCACGTAACGCAGGTTTAAATATGTTGTCTTTATTGGCCCAAGATGGCCCCTGTTTGACAGGCTATAGGGTAGCCTACAGGCCAAGTATATCGACCACGGACAGTTTAACAAGACTTAATCGACACAATAGTTTCTGGCACTCATAGTTGCCCATGAACATATTCTTCTGGATTGAATGACGATCGGAGTAGTGCCTATGCTGTGTAAAATGTAAGAATCCTGAAATGTGTCCTATTATGCATGTGTACTTGGAAAAACTTGTGAAACAGACCGGAATTCATGCTCTTACGAGTTGCCAACATCAATTCAGACCAGTGAACCTCAGGGCATTGTGTGAGACCACTTGTAGAGGGTTGAGTGTTAAGCTGGCCTTTGGCTATTAAGTGTACTTGTATCGGTGATGGGTGTAAACGGTGACTTGCCCATTAATTCGAGCTTTATAGGTTGGTTCGACACCCTGAATCCTTAAATTTATGGAACATTGGGTTTGCTAGTGCTAATCCTGAAACCTGCATGGTAAACTCTTAAACGAATATATGGGCGGCCCTTAAAAGGGCCTTGGTGTTGATTTTTACAGTGACTTATCAGACGATTTAACCGCCAAAACCGTACAGGGTACGTCCTTGGCGTTTAAGAGCATAGACGACGTCCATTGCAGTCACGGTTTTTCTCTTGGCATGTTCAGTGTACGTCACGGCATCACGAATCACATTCTCCAGAAACACTTTCAGTACACCGCGTGTCTCTTCGTAGATCAAACCGGATATACGTTTCACTCCGCCTCGGCGAGCAAGTCGTCGAATAGCTGGTTTGGTAATACCCTGAATGTTATCACGCAATACCTTACGATGGCGCTTAGCACCTCCTTTCCCCAAGCCTTTGCCGCCTTTTCCTCTTCCGGACATTCTGCTACTTTTTAGTTCAGTGAATTAACTGTAGTCGGCCAAGTCAACGAATTTATAGCATATAAGCGGACTTGATGGAAAGCAGTTTGCGCTGCGTGTGGGCGCTGCAATGGGAGGGACAGTGAGCGGGTAGGTGGAGCTTCACTTTTTAAAAAGAAGCGCCAACTGTCTTCTGATAGCAAAGAATGCTTCGCGATTTCTTCTAATAGCTGTTTAAGGCAACCCATACAGCCACAACACACGTCTAAAAAACTTTATAACAAGAGGTGGCCTCCAAGGTCTCTCAAGTGAGAATTCGATCAATTCCACCTAAAATGTACAATGTAGCATTACACGTGCCAATATTATAGGATGTGTGAAGTACTGGTTATATATTTAAGATCTATGTGAAAAAAATAACCTTTTTTTAACTTTAGTATATTCACTAAATATTGAACCTGTGAAACCGATATACTTCTGTGTAGTCACATCACTTGATTACAAGATATACACAGTTATATGAATAAATCATTTGAAAACTTTTTTTTCTTACAATATGATACATACACCAGGCAATAGTGTCGATTTTAAATTTATATTCAAATCACATTTTATGGCAATACAAGAAAGAGGGTACATATTCACATTGATTATATTCATTGAACAAGATATGCTATGCAAGATATCTAAAATATAAAAACAGGTGATTTGCCAACAATCCAGGAGAAAAGGACAAAACATTGTTAACCTATTGTAAACAAGTAGCAAAGTCTATCTAGAACCTGGTATCTTATCTGTAAGCTGCATTCTGAAATAGTAAAGAATTCAAATTTTATGTCCCAGGGACCTGTATCAAAACAGATGCATGTCTAACAGCAACAAAACAATATTAGACATCTTTGAAATAACTTCTGATCTGTGCAGTAGCCTCTGGATGTCATGACAATGAACTATGACAAAGTGGGCAAAAACTATAGCTAGTAATCTCTTGCTCCAAGGCACAGTGCTTACACACACTGCACATCCAGAACTGGAACTCCGAGATGATCCGTCCAGTCACAATGCAAGTGGGCAACTTCCCTTCCGCCCTGATTAGAAAATGGACAGGGATGATATTGTTAACCGTAAATATGATCAAGATACAGAGGAACGATACATTTAAGGCAATTCTAGTAATTTTGAAAAGGTCTTTTTACAGACACAAAGCCTAGACTTTTTTACCCCTCTGGCGGGCTGTCCAGCTCGGACTTGCGGCTGTCCTTAGGGCTGTGCTTGGTAAAGATCTCCAGAGCCAGGTCCTCATAAAGCTGCCGCTGCTCCAGGCTCAGGCTCTCCAAGGACTCCAGCTTGATGAAGGCCCGAGAGCAGGTGCCGAAGGCCCGGTTGGCTGAGGAACAGATGGCTAGCAAGGAATAGATCTCCGCTGCAGGGATGATGTCCTCATAATCACGGAGATGGAGAGCTAGTATGGAAAGACAAGATGAAGACATCATGGTGGAATCCCAACATATCAATGGTAATGTATTGATAGAGCCGAGGCTTTTTCCCAAAGTGACATTAAAGAGGACGATTTGAACCTGTGATCTCTAAATCTGCAGTCAGATACTCCATCACAGAGTTCTACCCAAGCCTCCTATTAATGTTCATTACCTTAAGGTTTGTAATCAACTCTGTTTCGGTAAAATGATCAACTGACATTTTCAGGTTACATTTGCATAAAAGCACAACATGTTGATCATACATCAAAGAGGATAACAATACTATGTGTGGCCTATGCTGCAGAAACCTGCCAATAAACCTCAGTCATGGGTCCCTGTCCATGAGGTACCTGTCATCATGGCGTTCTCCATGTAGCCATCGTACAGCTGCCTCTGAGCCAGCAGGAAGAAGTGATAGGCTTCGGCCCCGCGCCAGGCGCTGTCCACAATGCGATCATCAGTGGTGGTGGCATCCTCCTCTAGTAGGCCAGCCAGAGCAGAGGTGGCCTGAAAACAGGAAATGCAGACAAAGGAATGAAACAGTAGCATGAAATATCGGATGAAAATCTCCAACAGTAAAAAAGGGAGTCTTGCTGAAGTCGCGTGACCGATTGTCTGTCTGCCTTTCTTAAGTAGTTTTTACGCCAACATATGTCAATGTAAAAAATAAAAACTATTATCTCAAAAAACATCCATTAATGGTAGCCTGTCATTTTGGTAAATGACCTCAGATTTTTTTCCTTTGGCCTGCTGGGATGTCTTCACTTGACCATGGTAGCTGTCCACTAGCAGGGCTGCCAGCACATACAGCTTCTTCACTCTCAGCGGTCTGGTACTTCTCTTAGCCTCCTCATCAGCTATCTAAGAAGGTCACACATAAGTCAAACAATCATGTTACCTTTCAACTGTAGCGTTACATCAAATAGCCCTCCACTATATATTTAATGGTATAGTTGAAATTCCTTGAATGTACCTTGAACATGAGTTTGGCTGCATCTAAGAAATGGTGTGCTTTACGGTACAACTCCACAGCCTCCAGAGTCTTATTCTTCTCCAGCAGATGAGAAGCGTACTTGGCAAGGAGAGATTTGATCTCTTTCATATTGTGGTTTTTGGCCAATTCGACTGCTTTATTCCACTGTGAACCAGAGGAAAAGAATGAACTTGGCTGCAAATACTAATGAAGCAAGTTCTCTGAAACAGCGTGTTTGATAATACATTGAACCTTACGATTAGACTACATTTCCTAAAGCAAATAATAACTTACGAGCACAATGCACAAGATTCTTAAGAGACACCTGCTTCATACCTGGTTCAGATGAACGCAGGCGTCCACTGCAGCCTTGGGCTGATTGCATTTGAGATAAGCGTTCACGGTCTGGTCACACATGCCTACAGTGACAAACATCTGGCCGATTTCCTACAACACGAAGAGCAAAACAGGAGGTTGGCCATGAAATCAAATCACAGTAAGCTCTATCATTTCAAAGGGAACAATCAGTCAGGACTGACTGTGAAGTGTTGGGCAGAAATAAAGATGAGCTGACCGGTAGTAGTTTATGGTTCTCTGGGAGGGAATTAGCCAGCCTCTCCAGGCCATCGTAGTCCTCCAGCATGTAGTAGCTCTCCGCCAGGCGCTCCTGGTTGCGTCCTTGAAGATAGTATTGCACTGCGTTTACCCTGAAGAGAGGAGCATTTGGGTAAAAACCTTTCAGTATAAGTTGAGGATATGCTCTTGTCATTCTTTATGTGGTCTTTGAGGAGAGCTCCTTAGCCAGCCTATTAACTAAAGCTCCCAAGTAGCTTCAAAATGATGCTATTTTTTTAAGAGCACCTTCTCAAAATAAGGAGTTTGAGGGTGAGAAGGCAGAATAAGAACATGCACATGCATACAAACACCACCATTTCCAAGAAAGAAACCCTTTGGACTATTTATCGACCCCTTTTAATGACCATACCACTTCTGACGGTCTGCAAAGTAGTCTCCGATGGCGTTGTAAGCCTGCTCCAGCAAGGCGTCATCACAGTCCCCTGAGCCTGACTTCAGCAGCTGCAGGACCCTGAACCAGTCACCCAGCTTGATCCTCAGGCTTATGGCTAGGTCTCTGAGGGAGTTCAAACAATTGGTTTAAAAAAAGAAAACAGATAGTTGTCAACAATATCAACAGTCACAGAAACTGTTGAAAAATACATCACCCCATTCACGGGAAATTATATGAGGGTGTCAAATATGTTTCAGGCAGCATGTGGCGCTGTGGAGTGTCTCACCTTCGGTCCATATCCAGGTACATCCTCTCAGCTTCTTCAAACCGCCCAAAGTAGGCTGCCACCTCGGCCTGTTTCATGGCCTCACTCTGCAGGTTCCCCAGGCGCTTCACAAACTCGATGCCCTGGTAGTCCTTGCAGCGGACGAAGGCCTGCTCTGCAGTCTTCAGCTCCAGCTTCTGGAGAGCAGCTTCAGCCAACAGTCGCCTAGGAAACAGGAAACAGGTTGGCAGGGCAACTACAGTGAAGAAAATATCTAGCTAATAAATTACTTTCCCATCTTCCCAAAATAAATTGCGAGTAGTATACAGTTAAGTTATAGACATAAAGAACCCAGCAATAAGTCTCATTTGGTGAAATATAAGGCAGTGAAAAATGACTCTTTTTTTCTAAGTTCTGGTTAAACCCAAACACCACCATTATCACAAAGACAAAATGAACACGCAGGGACAGGACAACAAAAATGTATCCAGCCTGTTTGACATGACTGTCAAATCAGAAACAAAATATTTGACATAAATATAGGTTAGATAATGAATCTCCTTCCATGGAATGTCCATGAACGTTTTTTTATGTTTATTTTTTTTTTGCTTTGCAGGTCGGCTTTTGGAAGCGAGGGCAGACGAGGACATTTCAGTGGTTCACAAATTCCTAGTGCTGCTGTGAGAATTAACACAGACACATAAAGTCCTCTTTCAAGACGTCTTCTGGGACTCCTGCTACCAAAGCACTAGTCGAAATTTAGTTTCCTCAGTTGCGTTGCAGCTGTGGAGGGGTTCTCCCCAACGACTTGAATGTCATTTCCTTCAAAGTGAAACATAAACAAATGGCTGACCTTCGAGGACATGTGCACATGAAGACGGACTACAGCAATAAGTCTACGCGATATTTACACTGAGTGTCTACACTTCCTTGTCAAACAAACTTCAGGGAACATAAAGCATATACCAGAACATGAAGTCCGGCTCTCCAGTAAATCTTCTTGAACTGATCACAATTGACTATCATCGTGAGGTTTGGGTCTGACAGGAACAGTTCAGGAGAGTAAAGTGGAGTTCAGATTAAAGAATATTCTAACAGACTCCCTGATGTTAATACGGAGGCAGCTTTGCATATTTTTACCAGAGTCTTGGGTGAGGGTTGTCTTCGATGAACTGGGAAGCGTCGTCGATGCCAACCTTCTCGATCAGAGCCCGGCTGTCTCTGAGGGAACGGATCTCAAAGTTGATGAGGAGATCCTTGTTGGGCCGTTCTGGATCCTATACAGAATATAGTTGAAGAAAAAAGAAAAGCATGTTTCAGTTTACTGACACACCACTAAAGGCATGGTCTCCTAGATATGCAACATTTATGGTGATATAGACTTCAGAATCATTTCGAAAAATCAATCTTCGGATTGGTCTACAGCTGTGATGTCCCCCCTCGTAGTTCTATGTTGCTCTGCCCTAAACGTTAAAGAAATCCTTCGTTTTTCCCTTAAAACCACCTTGAGTCAACTCCCTTTTTGTCACAGTCCACAGCAGGTTGAGACACAGCATTGATGCATCTGCAGATTTGGAGTGTATAGATGAGACTGGCTCAGTGCAGAGATTCTG
Organism: Plecoglossus altivelis; assembly: GCA_036571765.1. NCBI lineage: Eukaryota > Metazoa > Chordata > Actinopteri > Osmeriformes > Plecoglossidae > Plecoglossus > Plecoglossus altivelis. Next base: position 13,711,443 of record BROE01000009.1, on the reverse strand, counting down.
TTACTTTCACTTCTGTGTTCATGTGAAAATACAGTCTCAAAAAGGGTACCTTCATGATTTCATCCAGCAAAACAGATTTGATTTCTAGGTCCTCAAAGTTGCAGATGTATCCTGATGTCTGGATGGGTTCCTGATCGTGAAACAGACAGATCATACAAGGGGTATTTTCAGAGCATCATCAAGCAGAGGATACATAGTGCTGTGGGCACCTTGCAGTGAACTGTCACATGGTGACTTGTCGCCTTGCCTGAGTTAGTCGGAACAGTCATTTGAAAAAAAAACCCAATTGGATTTACATTAAGTGGTTAGATTGAAGACCGAAAGTCAAGGTAATGAACTTGAGGTTGTAATAGTCGTTGGTATTTTTTTAAAGAAAGAAAATCTATGTAAATTCAATAGAAATCTCACCTCTGGGTCAAGATTCCTAAACACATACATCCTGGTCTTCTCCATCATGGCAAACAGATCAGGATTGTCATTCGCCCACTTCATGTCCCAAACATCCTTTCTCTCAAACTTGGACGGGTCACCTGTAGGGATCTGGCTGTCTGTGCCATCTCCTGAAGACACACGCGTCTCCAGGTCCAAGAAGGTCAGAACTCCTGACACGTCTATTATTGCCAGGCGGCTGAGCATAAGATCAAATTAAAAAGTGGATTAAAATGGACTTAAAACACCCCAATGTAAATGGAACTGATTTCCTGTCTACAAGCCTACCCAAACCCCAAACACCATTCTGTAATGTTAACAGTATAATGTGCAAGTCAACCCTCACCTTGAGTTGCAGTTCAATGAGACATGGTAGGCCCTGTAGTTCAGAGAGTATGTCTGGACCAGAGTCACGTTAGGGAGACTGTATCTATGGATTGTCCCAGACTCACGTCCCTGTTCCCAAAAGAACAAACACGTGTGCACAGTTAAAACAGGTCAGACCTTTCAAAACTGACTCTTATAATCTTACTATGAACAATTGAGGTACCTACCACAATAAGAGTTTTGTCAGTCGCTGTTATGCAGCAAATATGATCTTGGGTTGCCTAAATAGACGAAGATGAAAAAGGTAGTTGCCATTAAAACTTCATCTGATGTGCATTTGCATCTGGGCTTGGAGGCCAGGGTGGGCAGACATAGCACTGACACACTATAGCCATGATGCTGGTAGTAAAGAAGTAGTAGTTATCTGGGTTACATAGTCATTCATGTGGGACAATGTCACAATGGACATCAGATTTTCGTAACACTGTGGTTGACCTTTTCTGATTTCAACAAGGATTCCAGTTGAGGATAAAAGTAGAGAGAGGTGCTGCAAGGCTGCTGTGACTCACAGTGAAGGCCTTGGCAAAGTCCAGAGCACCCTCGGTGCTCCCTGACGGAGTCTCGTCAACGTGGTACACCCTGTGTGTTCGTGGGGGTGTCATGGGGAAAAAGAAGGACAGAGAGAGAAAATCTGAGTTGGACTAGCCTATAGGCATGCAGACATGCTTGGCAGGACAGTAAGTCCTTACCAAGCCAGTCCGTGGGCCATTACTCTGGTCACCGTCAAGCCATTCTGACATTTGTCACGTTACTGTCAAAACAGTCTCGCATACAAATGCCAGGCCAATAGCATCACTCGGTTTTTGAACATCCCCCCCACCTCTCTCTCCCTTCTTTCCTAGACCGGGACACTTGGTTGATCTCCAGGGCAGTTAGTTTCTTTGCCACACGGTACTGCCAGGTGTAGAAGGCCTCTTTAGACGCAGTGATGACATGGGTCTTCGTCATAGTCACGAACAGTGGATCTAAGAAGTGCATCAACCAAGAGAAAAGAAAAACAGGCAGGAAACTGTTACAAATGATTCATTTCGATGTAGCCCAATTGCATTGATATGTGATAAGCGCAACCAACCAAACACAACCATGCTTTAAAAGGCTGCCTAAAGTTCTCAATTGACATGACATTTACGCATTTCAGACCAGGGCAACATTTTTTTTAAATAAAAAACAGGAACAGACGCAGTAGTCCGAGACAAAGTATAGATCCCCCTCTCCTGTGTTGATTTAGCACACTCTGATATATGGCATTCATTCAAGCTTCTTCAGAAAGTACAGATTGACTCACTTTGAACTGGCCTTGCATGTGGTCTTGGGTAAATGTGTATCCTTGTCTACCAGACAGGGACTAACAAATGCTTGTGAGCCAGACAAATTTCCACCCTACACTCACTATGAGACGCAGTGGGCGCATGAAAGAGATTATTGAAGGTGGAAAAGCCCCCAGACTGGCTTTTGAAATATAACTGTTCAGAAAGAGAGATACCACATTTGCTGATGCGTCTCTCGTTTTTAAATATTTAAGTCCCAAGCCATTTTCTACTGACCAAAACATCTTTTTGTTCAATGTTTTGTTTCTGGTTCAATGATAGGATTATAATTTCCCTCAGTAGTCATATTTTAGTCAACAATACATTAACAGACAAATATCTATTCTGTAATGAACAAAATGACATGCGATGTGATATAACATTTCTGGACTCACCGATATCAATGTACTTTGAATCCAGAGGCGTCCCGATGGAGTTACAGAGAACCAACACATACTGCAAAAAAATCATTAATAGCCACTTAATGTCAGCGTTGGAAAAGACCTGACCACCCTAAATGTATAAGAAGTATACTTTACCAATGCACTCCCCGATTCTAACTCAGCATCCTCCTTCATGGCAAAGAACAAGAAGAAGTAGGGCGTGCAGAGATGTAAAGACATTAGGACAGTACACCAACATGCATGATGGTTATCAGTCGCCAGTGGTGCATCAACGTGATTAATGAATGACTGTTTTGAGTGAAGATTATATTCGGATCAAATATAAGTATTATCAATAGGGTCATAGGAACATTTCCATATGCATTGCACGTTTTTTCATCGCACATTGGCCTGATTTGAAGTCCAGGGAAATCTCATGCATACACCTCACAGTCTCTGACTCCTTCGCCTACAACTGGGTTATTTGAATTCCTTTGAACAAGCTGAGAGTTGGTCCAGATCAGAAAATAACTCATATATGTTCAGAGTTATTTCTAGAATAGTCCTGAGGAGGTGACAGCATGAGTACTCCTGATCTAGTACCTGAGGATGCGTGTCGTCTGCCTTAGTGGCCAGGATGCAGAAGTCTCCTGAAGTGGTGATAGACATTAGACTCTTGACGTATTTCACAAACTTCTCATTGTTCTTGGTGTCCCAGAACACCACACAGTACTCTTGTCGGTCTGGTTTTGTGTAGGCGTACACCACTGTGTTGGAGCAATAGCCCCACTGTGAAGAGGGAAAAGCAAGAGAGTGTGAGTAAAAGTTACTGTAAAATGACGGCAGTCTCCCATTTCATCAGACTGTTTATACATTTCCACGATTGTCAAACGAGACATTTGCTGTGTTGTTTGAATTTAATCAGATCTATTTGAATATTATGTTGACACTGCGCTTAATTGGACAGTGTTCCTCATTCAGCAGTGAGGCAGAAAGACAAAGATGACCTTAACCCAGAACTGTACCTTGTAATCTGGCCTGATGTTGGCAAAGTAAATGTAGGAGTCCACTGCCAGCCCAATCCGAAGTCCTCCTCCTTCCCAGGCAACAGCTGTCATCTGCTTCCCAGGAACCTTCAGAGTCCGCAGGTGCTGTCCACAAACATGGGAATAGAGAATGTCATGTTGGGGCTGATTCTAGAAATAATGAATACCTCAATGCCTTAGATTATTAAATATAGGAAATGTATGTCATGCAGGTACCAATTCTTGTTTGATTTTCAAATATATATGGAGTTTGACAGTAACAGTGTTAAAGCATAAATAGATCAATTATTTTAGATCTACTCGCCCATTGGATTAAATAGTGCACTTTTTCTGATGTCTTTTAAGGAGTCGTTTGTAACGTACTGCACTTCAATAGTAGCATTCGCTATTATTTATTTGATCAATTCACTCATGATCCCTATCAAATGTTTTTCAGTAATCAAAAAACTTCAGGAATGGTATAGTCAACCGCAGGCAAGTCCCAAGTGGCATCTCTCACCTCTCCAAACGGGGTGTAAAACTGAACCACGTTGACCTCTTTGTCCATGGTGGAGACCCTCAGGGAGCCAGCCACCGCCAGCACGCTGCCACACTGATTCCACTGGATACTGGCCACGTTCATGAGTGTGTCTATGAACACAGGTTCTAATCGGGGGGATAATAGGATGCGTTGAGTTGGTGCTGTGGAGTCCTGACATCTGTCACAACTTAAGTTAGTAAAGTTATCATAACCACCCACACTTCTCTTTAACCGTAGTTATTTGTGTTACGTAAAATTGTATTTATTTAGCAGATGCTTCTATGCAAAGCAAAGACCACCACCTATCTGATGAACTTATGTCACCACAAGGTCACAGGAGCAAAGTGTGGGACTCGAGGCCTGAAACTTACTGTCATCACTCTCGTAGCGCATGATCTGACACCTGCCGTTATCAAAGCAGATGGCCAGACAGGGACAGTCAGGCTCCACGTAGCCCTCAGTACCTGCATACCAGTGGATCCCCGCAATGCTGATGACTCCTGTCACGTTGTGAAGACAGTTGATGGTCATCTTCATCTGCAACACACCAGCAACCATGACTTGACCGTGTCAGAGTTCAGAGTAACTATAGAGTTCCTATCTAACGCTGGCTTGTTAGCTGAGGTTTGAATGCTGTGAGATTTTAATGATCTCCATCAGGGGTTTCTCCTGAGTTCCTGTTATCAGTCCTAACAAGTCTATACAAGGGTTTGGGGGAAATAACCAACGGTAAAAGTGAGATCTATCAAACGCTGTAGTCAACCTACAATGAAGTTTCCTTGATTGTCATAGATGTGTATTTCTCCATTAGCCATTCCAAATAACAGGATCTTGCTGTCTGGGGACCAAGCCACATGAGCAAGCTGGATTCCCTTCAGCTCCTTTCCCCAGATCCGGTTACCTAAGAAAACAAAATACGTGACTGACTTTTCATCATGGCATTAGTGTACACTCGTACAATTCTGACCTATAAATAATTTTCTCCCTGTGTACTTTTGACACACTTGTTGTGATCCCCATCAGTGAACACACTATTCCACACAAAAGTTCTAGTCCAGAAGCATTCGTACAAGCCTTGAAGTTACAAGGTTGATGTTGAACATGTCCTAGATTTCCATGGCACATTTATTACCATCTACGGATCCAACGATGACAGCACCGTCCTCATAGACGATACAGATCTTCTGGCCATCTGCGTTCCAGCTCATACTCCTAACCACTGACTTGTTCCTGTTGTTTATCATCTCTTCGTACCATGACCCTGACACCATTCAGAAAAGCATTAAACACATGACAGGTCAGATTGGAAATTTGAATGAAATGCCCTTAGCTGTCACTATATAAAAACGTATCGAAACCTGTCTCTGAAACTGCAAAACAACGCACCTGACCAACTAACAGTAAACTAAATGCATACACACCTTTGTAGAGCATCCATACAATAATGAGGCCATTTTGGTCGCTGGTGGTGAGCTTCTGGTACTGTTCATTCCAGGTGACAACTTGTACTGCTCCTGTGTAACAGCATTCAACAGCATATCAGAAGTAACTATTTTTTGTACAACAAATTAGAGTAACTTAAAATAAACAACTGAGTTTTATGCCAGATAAATGAATAAATAATGATTCATTACAGTAAGATTGTGTCCATTTTGTATTGTGTTTTACACAAGCAGTAATTTATAGAAAGTGATACACTTTAAGTCAAGACACTAACATAGTGAACTTTTTAGCCTAGTCCAATATATGATGGACATAATAGCATAATGTGCACTAATCTAAATAATCTCTTTCCTTGGCCATAATTTCTTTAGGATTTTTATTTCATTTTGAGAAATGTTCTTGCATTTAAAACACAGGGCCTGTGAAAGCACCTGATGCTGAGAACAAAGGTCTACTCTTGTACACTTGCATCCCCAAACACATGATCTGTCATCTACCTCCCAGCATGCAACTTGCGTCGTGAGAGAAAGGAGCAATGAAGGCACGAAAGCTTCCAATCCATGCAACTTGCTCAGAATGTTTAACTCACCACTGTGTCCTTCAAGTGTCTGGTTCATTGACAGATTGCTGGGTGCTGCAAGCCCTTTGAGTTTTGCATCATCTGTTGAGAAATAAAGTCTTCAATTAATAAATCGATTTGGCTCTCTTATGGTCTTAAATTAATTAGTTTAAGTATGAACAGCCCCCCAATTCTTGTCTGAACTTTGGCACTTAATTCCATCTCAAGTGTCAAGTAGAGGTCTCATTAACAAAGCTAAGGAGGAAAACCTACCTCGCTGTAGACGATTAGCTAGAAAAGTAACTCTGGACCATGACTGCCACATCAAAAACTAGAAGTGGACATTCAACTGCCACTGAGCAGTCTGTGTAGCTAAACAACTCACAGAAGGCCTCTTTAGCTAAAGCGTTTATAGGGAGAGAAAAAAACTGAAATCAGAGAAAACAGTACCATGTTCCTTTAAACTTCAACATGAAATGCATATTGGCCTACCAATAACCCTTTTGCATACAAAGAGGTTTGCTGTTTTACAATTGGTGTAAAACTATGCATGAGGCATTAGGGGAAATTAATTGGGTCTTACATCCCTTTACACTGTTCGTGGTACGCTTTTAGTGGTACGCTTTTCTCTCTTCTGATTAAAGTCCACAATTGTCAAGGATTTTGATAGCAAATCCTACAGCTTAAAATCAGGCACATAAATCTACCACAGAGAAAACAGAAGAAGTGTTTGCAGGAACAAGCGGTACCTGACACTGTTGCACTTTCTGAGTGGCATAGCTTGAGTACACGGCCAAATCTCAAGAAAGATTTAGATATTTTTAACACCAAACTACAGTAAAGTACAGTAGCTGTTCCAAAAACCCACAGAAGTACAATCACATGGGTATTGCGTGTTGTATCATACTATGACAGTTGTGTTTCCTAGTCTTTTGTTTGTTAAAAGTTGTGTGTATGTACTGTGTTGTTTTATAGCTTTTTATACTCTGCTTGTACGGCACGTTGGCCAGCTGTTGTTTTAAAATGTGTTTTATAAAAAAACGTTACTTTTACTAACTAGTGACTTTAACAATAAAACGTTTTAATATTTAATAATAATCACTAGGCAGAAACTCTACACACTAACAGAGACACTTTCATGAACGAGATGACTTGAGAAACTAAAGCTCACAATATGCTGGTGTCACCAAGGTCATACTGAAAGAAGTGGCATGAAAGGACACAGCCTGGACAATACAGTTTTACCACATGTGAAACTGCATGCTTACCCGTTTGAGTGTCAAGCTTGAGAACTTTAAGAAGACCCTCATCCCCTCCACAAGCTATAAAACCCTGGTCCTTGTTCCAGGAGACACACTTTAGGTGGATGTAGTTGGGGATGGCAATCTGGGATATTGGTTCAGAATAATAACAACATTGTTAGTATTAGCAGGGATTTGGACAGACATAGAAGCACAGAGGGTCATGTTAAGATAGTTAGTGTAGCCAATGTTACATATATTAATTTGTTGCGGACATGATAACGTTACAGTAGAGGTAACGTTAGTCTAGTTACACAAACACAATGCAGCGGCTCCAAGGTTGGATAGTTCTAGTGATGCTGCGAATAAGATGCGAACTACATATGTTTTAAGGGGTGTAGAAAACGTTGAATCAAATCACTCAAAACGTTTTAATACTGCCAGTAAAACAAAGTTTGTAAGATAACTTACCTTTTTACTGAGATAAATAAACATTGCTCTGCTACTAGCTAGCTATGTAGCTAGTAGTCAAGTTGCAGGTTAGTTTGGTTTTTCAATTTTTAACCTAGCCCGAGAGATTAGCTAACAAGTATTAGTACACAAAGCTAACTACATATCTAACGTTACCACATTACACAAGGCAACCGTCACTCTCCAGATGGCTACATATCTGTTCCATTGCGAGAACGCGTCGGAAGAAAATACAATCAAGAAATTGTATTCTCAAGGTCTAGATTTTATTCCTCAAATGTAGATAATGTTGTTGCTCACTAACACGTTAGCTAATTGGTACCACTAGGCGTTCCTCGGTATCCAGGGTAACTGTAAACCGGAAACTGCAACGGCGGTTTCCTTTAGTCCTTTCTGAAATTGTTCAGTTGCAGCAGATGATTGTGTTAATGGTTAGGGTTCTGAACACTTGTTTCGGTTGCATTCATAACTTAACTTATCAAGAAAGGAGTAGATACATCATTAAGGATATCACTTGTATTTTCATAATAATCAAGTGCATAAATTCCGGGGTCTGCACATGCTCATTCAATCTTTGTGACAGGTTTTAGTGTTGTTTTAGTGTCAATAAAGAGAGTCTGTTCATCAGTGTGTTAAGTGACCTTATTTGAGTTTATTTTAAATAATTCATTAGTGAACTGAAAGTAAACAAAATACATTTAAATATTTTCAAATATTCCATTTTATTTTGTGCAAATATCCAATACCCATCATCCAGTAAATAATTTGATGTGTACTCTATTTATCCCACAAGCGTAAACAATATAAGACAACATATTGACAACATATCATTAAACATGTGAAGTCAGCTTCAGTCGGAATAGCCTTCCATCCCTGGTCATAACAGTTCTATTTAGCCATCTGAAGGGTAACTCCCTGTGCAAATTTCAATTGACATCTTTGTTGTAATTTGATTGCAGGCACAGTCACATCAACCTTAAATCACTTGAATTTTTAGCAAGAACACATACATTAGCCTAGCTGCACAGCTTTTTTCATCACACAAAAAAACAGACAAGTGCTCAGAATTGTTTCCTGGGTCCTATTTCAGAATCCACCGCCATCTTCGAATTTTTGAACTCTTCTGGTGATGTCATCAAGTGGACATGCAGTCAAGGAATTCATGATTGGTCCTTCTAGAAAAGTAAACATTTCAAATGCAAACTGTTCAATGTTGAGGATCTAACATACAGTATACTTGGCACTGTACAAAAAGTTATTTATCAATTGAATTATCTTCAAACTTTCTGTTCTTTTTCTACAACTTCAAAAAAGCTGCTTCTGCAAGAAGGATTTTAGGATAGAATAATGCAATTCCATAATGTGTTGCCCAGAATCTTTCAAAGGGGAGGGGGGTGTATGAGTTTAAGGATATGTTTGCTGTTCAGATCCTGGATGGTAGACTGGACCTTCTTCTGGAACGCAATCTGGGCTTCACACATGCAAGCATTTTCAGACACCTCACCACTACGCAGTTCCTCTGAAAAGAGTAAAACAAATGTGTTTGAATTTAAAATCTATACTCAACAATCATTATTTGATTGTGCTTACAGTTACACAGTAAATACATTACATTAATGAAACAGCTTGATATTAAATATACAATATAAAATGTGACGTACACTTGAGCCTCATACTAATGTTGAGGAATACTTCTTTCAAATGCAATTGATTTCATAGATAGAAAGCCTGGTTAGTTAATCAATGTAAGTGATGCTTTTTAAAGTATTAAGGCGATTCATTGGTCATTACAAAACTAAGTGGCAGTCATATTTCAGGTCAAATTTAACACGATAGAAAACTAAAAGGGCATGAATTCAGTTCATCATTTAGTTTGTAATAGGTTCCAAAAGATAGAAAAACACAATGCAATTTGTGACTGTGATGCATCAGACCAGGAGACATAGGTCAAGTTGCACAGTTGTCCTCTTTTGGGTCCAGTTTCTCAGTACTAAAGCTCCTTATGCTCATCATTTCCAACACTCCTTATTATGGCTCTGCTATCAGACCTCAGTGCTCCAGTTGAAAAATGAACACTGCCTTATTTACACATGTAAATGCTGCATATGTCCACACCTGGGAATACAAAATGAACAAAAGGACATGTTAACATCAAGTCTTCTTGGAGGACATGCAGTCTAATAGATGTTGATGGTCATGTTCCATTCAAGAACGTGGAAGGTAATTCTATTGTGAAAACATATTGAACAGATTGCTCCTCATAGTATGACTTTTTGCAAACAACAAAAAATGTGCACAACAAAGCATCGATTGTCAGTGGGTGTGGTCAGGTGTGAATTATCAAAGATTTGGCATCCATCAAAGACAAAGAGATGTGGAAACAAGAAATCTCACCATATATGAGTTACATTGCCATAGCGATGCCTCTTCCTGGCTCAAGGGGTTCTCAGGAAGATATGCCAAGGGAGGATCTCAATGCAATGCAGTGGTTAACTCACCAATGCAGTGGTTCACTCACCAGTTCCATGTTAAGTCAACAATTTGCTGACTCCATAGCACCTGCCCTTACAAAAGCGAACTCAATAACACCTATTTAACATTCTTACGTGAGCACGTTTTCTTGTCGGTATTCAACACATAGCCCTCTCGACACTGGCAGAAGTAAGAGGTTTTGTTGTTGATACATATGTGCTGGCAATCATGTCCAAGGGAGCAAGTGTCCACACCTGCAAACAAATACTCTTACATGTTACTGGCTAAGTTCATCAGCAATGTGATCATAATCTTGTGCAAACGTTTGAATGATTTGATAATGATTTGCTTAATTCTTAGTTGATAACAAAATTGTATGAGTAAGCAAGACTACTGCACATAATCACAAGAAAAACTATTCTATTACACATCTAAAGTTGTCTTAGGGTAACGGTCCTTGAGGGCTGTAGAAATCGTTCTTCTATATCCTTGAATCTCATATGGAGGGACTTCTCATCACATGAATGTGCATCCTATCAGTATTCCATTTCATATGACAAACAGTAAAGGGATGTAGCTGTAGCTCACCTTCAGCCCACAAGGAGTCATTTTCCCTAGGAGGACTTTCAAATGTGTCTTGAGCGGAAGACGCACCATTGTCTGCATTCATTATGGGTTCTGTTTCTGTTTCCTTACCACACAAGGTCTCCCTAAACTTGGATGTGAGTTTCTCAATGACCCCATAGGTCTCCACATAGAAGACATGCTCTTCCAGCGGGAGACTGGCCATGAGACGGAGAGACTGCATGTCAGCCCTGTCCACACCTACTGCATAGATTTCAATTCCTGATGCGCGTGCCAAGGCGGCCACCTCTTCCACCGTATCCTGGGGCCTGCCGTCAGTCACAATGATGCCCACCTTGGCGATGGTCTGTGATGAGGGACGGGCCCCAGACTCCTCCGTGAAGGCTTGCTCCATGGCCGTTTTGATGGCCAGACCTGTCATGGTGCCGGTGGACAGGGGATCGATCCGACTAAGTGCCTGCTTCAAGCTTGACTTGTCCGAGTGCGTCTTGAGTAGGAACTCGATCTGTACTGTACTGGCATAGTTCACAACAGCCACTCTTGTGGCATCCATGCCGATATCCAGTGTGTCCACCATGTCGGTCAAAAAAATTCTGACCTTCTCAAACTCGGCAAGCCGAACACTGCGGGAGCTGTCTATGATGAAGACCAAGTCCAGAGGTCTGCTTTTGCAGTGCTGTCCTGACCCTTTAAGTAAAAAGATGTTTGATGGTTGTAGACTTTTTTAGACTTGGGTATTTACATTACATAAATCACGTACAAGAATAGATAACAATATGTAAGAAAGGAAATGTGGCCACATTTCACCACATTTCACCCCTTCAAGAAAATCTATGAATGATATTAAAGTTTTAAGGGATGAATTATCTATCTATAGTGGCACACATTAACAACAATTCAACATCAGTGTTGATCAGACATTCTTTAAGCAAATGCATAATGGGCATTGAAACACATATTATCTGGATATGATTAATAGACAGTAAACGTGTGTATTTCTACTCCTGCATATTGCTTAAGGGACAGAACCAGTGTACTAAGGTCACCAAGGGTATCAGGACCATCTGTCAAATTGAAGGGTTTGCTGTTGCTCCCATTTATTGTGGTACCCGATGAAAATTGGGTACAACAGAACCAATAATTATAGCAGTTTATTTTTGTCCCCAAGTAAATAATGGTGACAGCGTGGAAAAGAATACTTTCCCAATGACTTAACTGAAAGCAATTTAGACGCATGTAGCTCGATTAAATTATGTATTAAAAAGCTTCAGCCAACTGCAAAATGTTTTGTAACAAGTTAGTAATAACTTGATGCTGAAAATATATGTTAGAGATGTCCACAGCTACAGTGGCTCTGCGAAACCCCGTGCGTAAGAATGCTCGGTGAAATTAATTAAATAAAAAATAAATTAACCAACCTGTCAAATCAAGAGCATTCTGTAATGTCTGAGTTTGTAGTTCAATAGGTCGAAGGACGCTCTTTTTGATCTGTTGCGCCAGATTAGGACTGTCAGCAAGGATTTGATGTTGATATCCAAACTGTCGGTTTGTTGCTTTCGCCTCCAAACCAAGAATGGACACGACCCAAACGAGTCCACCGATTACATAAGTCGTTTTATAGCCCATTGTTGAGTTATGATTCGTCTCGAGAAGAAATAGATTTCTGAAAGATCAGCGCTCTCGGGGCAATTTTAATCATCTGTGCTCGACACGTGGGAAATGATTGTCCAATCAAAATTGAGATGGACTGAATTAACTAGATATTTTTTTTGGGGGGGGGGGTGGGGAGGGGGGGGAGGGGGGGAAGGGGGGTGGGGGGGGAAGGGGGGTGGGGGGGAAGGGTGGGGTGGGGGGGGAGGGGGGGGGGAAGGGGGGGGGTGTAGAGGGGTGGACATCGTAGCAGTGGGTGCGTGTTTAGACAATTGCGCTTGCAAACAAATATATAGACATGTCTATTAATTGTTATTAGACAGCATTTGATATGACTTGATACTTCTATTTCGTGACTAAATGCACTTTATTGCATTTACTTTATTTGAGTTTTTTTAATACACGATTACCATTAAGATGTACAATGGGGTTCTCTAGTGGCAAGTTGAGGTCATAAAAAGTAGGCAAATTAACGGAAGACAAACCAGCAAGCTGCGAACGTAATTTTAACTGAACTCTGAGTCATTTTAAAACTGGCAACTGCAGCGGTCGGTCTACAAACTACTCTCCAAATTATTGCAAAATCGTAAGCAAAACGTTGTCCAGAATGCTCAAGTTTAATTTGTAGCCCTAACTTGAAAACTATATCCACTTCGATTCAAGTATGTCATTCATATGTGCAAAGAACAGTCTTTTACTCCATGTTGTCTGAATTTACACCACTAGGATGTTCAGTACGGTAGGCCTACTAAAGGTTGCATTAACGATGCACTTGTTTGGTTATTAGGCTATGAGGCTTCATGAGAGATTTAAAACAGCAGATTAAACGCACTTGCACGAGGCCAGCCGCATGGGAGCACTGTCTCCAAAGCTTTATGTTAAATTGGTTGAATTACAGACTGAACATGGCCATTTGAAACCAAGTAGCATATACTAGTCACTAGGATGTACAATCAATTATATTACGACCTGAAAATGAATTCAACAGAATTCGTTTTCAAGCATCCAGCATTTTGCCTCCCTAAATAATGGCCATACATTATTTTTAAGGAATCAAAAAAAATCTGGATTACCTGTAGTTAGTAACTACTTAATACAAGTAACTATATAAGTTACTGAAAACTTGTCTTATTGTACTACATGTGTATTGGAAAACATTGAACAGTTATGGACTACATGTATAATACTAAATCATTACTACATGGTTTTGAAAGACCTTCTACCATAAAGTATGTATCTCCAGAAGCACCACAAGACAAAATGTGCAAGTCAGCTTTGCAGCTAGATTTTATTTACAAAAAAAATACAAAAATTTAAAAAAGTTTCCATAGGAAAGCGATACAAATGTGCAGTCCCATCTCATCCATTTAAATATCCAGATGTATCGTTTTAGTTAAGTTACTTAACATTAAATCTAAATAGTTACTAAATGACTTGCTATCCAACTAAAACAGAAAATACATATAAAAAGGAGAAGAGGAGAGGGAACAGTTTGCTTGTTGGGTCCCTGTATTTAAAAGGGATTCTGTAAGAAAGTGGAGACCAGAGGAAATTTATCTTAGCAGCCATTCCCAGAAGAAAACCCTCCCTCTAACAGCCTCTAAGAGTCATGGGTAGTAGCAAGTCAAATCAACTGTAAGGAAGGCATTCAAAGAGATGCAAATTACTGTGGTATCAAATTTGCATTTTAATGAAAATAGTTCTGCAACATTGTTGCAGTGCTTGAATAAACCATAATCTCTCAGAACAGACTACCACTCTGGAGAATATACCCATAGTGACTTTCAGAGGGATCTTCAACCTCACTTCAGGACTAGATCTCCAGCTTTAATACAGAATAAAATAATTGTGCGCCTACATGTCCCTCTCATTCTCCAGTCAAGTAACTGGCCCTTAAAAAAATGGTCAAATGAAATACAAAATTAAAGAAACTGACATGACAGAACTGACAAAAAGAAACTGACATGACAGGATTCAGAGGCCCGGAGAGTGGCAGTGTTCCTGTTAGATAACATGGGTTGTACAGGGCTTGGCTGGAAGCTCTATGCCACTCTCACGGCCACAGCCGGATGGCACCCCACCGGGACACACCTCCTCCGTGGGAAAAATCATACCATGGGCACGGATCTGCTGCACATATTTCCTGCAAAGACAGAGAAACAGAAGAGTTTAGAAGATTCCAAACTAAAATTGCAGTTAACATTATCAGCGTTAGTTATGTTTTTTATTGTTAAAAAATATCTTTAAAACAAATGTTTACCAAGAGGCCCGGGACATGATGTTGTATATGTCAGGCTTCTGGAATCCGTTGAAGGTGGAGGAAGCGGCTACAGTATAGGCCCCCATATTCTCAAACAGCATCCAGTCTCCCAGCTGCATGTCTGGCATGTAGCACTGCTCCACAATGCGGTCCAGACCATCGCAGGTCGGCCCCCAGATGCTGCAGGGAAACATGCGCTCCTCTGGCTTTGGCTTCTGCAGAAGGCGAATACAGAAGGCGTTAACATCATGGAACACAAAGCTTACACAAAAAGGTGCCTAAGAATTCTTCAAGTCTTTATTAAAAACAGGTATTTACAAATCTATGATATCTGATAAATTAACCATTTGATTGTGATACATTAGTTGTCATGGGCCGGCCCTACTAGATATGACAGGCAGTCGTATGTTTGAACGTACCCTGTGCAGTGTTGGCAGGCAGTGAGCATGGTCGTATAGGATGCAGTTGAAGGACCCGTAGACACCGTCATTAACGTAGTACATCAGAGTTCGGTCGTTGGTCCCCTCGTCTTCCTCTGAAGCAGAAACAAGATGACATGGATGTTTAATCATCAGGAGAACCATGGACAAAAAGGAATTTGAGCCATCCGAGTTTGTGTATCACGCTTGTTAAACATACAACATGCAAAAAGAGTAGAGGTGTGCCCTCTCTGTGCATACCATCAGAGGCTGACTGCTCGTTCATGATGACCTTTTTGGCAATGATGTTGACAGCCAGCGTGTAGGCAGAAGCCACATAGTAGCGGCCTGGCTCAGCGATGATTTTGACCCCAGAATCAACAGGGAAATACTTGTCCAGTGCCACATTGATGACATTGGTGATCTAAAAAGCAAATGATTCAGAGATTTAGCAGGCATCCTAAATGGGCAAGTTCTGCATCCTTGTAATCTCACATAACATCCCTCGCTGTACAAGACCCACTATCTGAAGCCAAATGAATAATACATACATCCTCAAACTTCAATTTGACATCCTCGGATCCAGGGAATCCACCACCAATGTCCAGAAGGGTCATGTTGTAGCCCAGCTCAGCCTGAAGACAAGATGTAAACGTTGACCTTGGACCAATCAAGGCTTGTTGTATGCCAACAATTGTTACACGTCTAATGTACAAGTCAATATGCATGGTGAACCCAATGCTACACTTATGTGTTAAGTAATCATCTTCTACATTTAACTTTCAATACTTTACAGCTGACACTTAAAGCCACATACACTAGACAAATCACCGATCGGAAGTGCATAGTTATAAATGCATTCCTAGATACTTGGATTTGAAGATGACCAGCAAAATTAGAAGACTTACCCCTATGTCGAAGACGCAACGTGCGTCAGATATGGCCTGTGTGTAGGTGTCTGGATCGGTGCATCCGCTGCCCACGTGGAAACTGACCCCGATCACGTCTAGGCCCAGCTCTTGGGCTCTCTCCAGCAGGCCTCGTGAAGCCTTTAGGGTGGCCCCAAACTTAACGCTCAGACGGCACACAGCCTTGGAGTCATCTGTGGCGATGCGCAGCACTAGTCTGTTGGAGGAGGGGGTCAGAGGTAAGAGATGGTGGTGGCAGGCATCTTTAATAGGTTATGGTAAATCAGCCATTTCAGGACAAAGGCAGCAGAGGGCGGAGGCGCTTGCTTACTTGGCGTTTTCATGGCACCTCGCCACTTTCATGAGCTCCACCTCGCTGTCAAATGTCATCATTTGCACACCATGTGCTGAGGCGTACTTGATTTGGGACACCTGTTTGCATGGATTTGCATAGATGATCTTGCTAGGGTCCACACCCAGGGACTGCACAAGCTGGATTTCAGTCTGTGGAGCAGAACAAACAAATCTAACTTAGAAAAGAATTATGGCACTTAGAGGCATGAATTATTTGTCATTTTACAAAGAAAATATTGGGCCTGACACCTTGTTCAGCACTAAGATAGTATTTATAAAACAAATGTATAGCACAAATATACTGTGCTCCACACCGACAACGATTCAAATGTTCAGACGTCAAGGCCCATTTGGATTTCTAGTGTTTAAAGGGTTAAACGCACCTTACTGGCGCAGTCAAAACCAGCGCCCAAAGCCGCCAGTGTCATAACGACAGCCCGGCTGTCGTTGCACTTTACAGCGTAGAATGGCATCACGCGGGGCAGTGCCCGTGCCCAGCGCAGATGCTTCTTCAACACGTCACCCAGGTCGCACACATAGAATGCATCTTTATCATCCTGATATGGGGGGAGAAAGGAAGGGCGGATTAGACCACAGAAGACAATTGAACAAATGCATTACATTCACAGACTCTACAACTCAGAAGACCAATATTTCCCTCAGCATTTACAGGCCGGCGAGTGTAAAGTAAATTGTCTATCAATCCCAATGTTGCTGTTCAGGGAAGCTTGATGGTAATCTCTGACAAGTCAGTTCAGATGCCGACTCTCCCGAATTAAACATTCGAGACGCATGACAGGAGCCTCACCGAATTGGATGACTCGTTGAGCTTCTGCTCAACAATGTCACGGGCGCAGAATCCCTCCTCTAGGAACGTGAAGTCAACATCAGCAGGAGTGAAAGTGTTCATGGTCGCAGAGTAACTTTTGTGGTCACAAAAAGAAACTGGAGGGAGAAAAGGGATGAGAAATGTTAAAGCAATACTTTGTACTCATTTCAATTGGGTTCTTAGCTTTATCAAAGCACAACTTGACTTTATCAATATAACCTTTAAAAGCTTTTCTGAAGGCAACTGAATCAAGTTCTAGTATATTAGTATCTGGAAGTATACAATGTACACTTACTTTGACACAAACAGTTGGAATTTGGCAAGCCCTTAATCAGGTGCGAAGCAGCCAAGGCGGTTCTCCAGTGAAGTTGAAACCTTTCAGATAAGACTCGAGGCCGGGGCCTGCAGAGTAGCCAGTGTGTGCTTTCCTAAAGCAATTTGTCTGTAAAACAAAAAGGATTTTATGAAGCAGACATTAATCCATGCATTCTTCATACACTATGTACTTTGTGGCAGTGTCGTGAGGTTTTCAAATTACACTAGATCTAAATCTAGTATTTGAGGCAATCTGGGTGTTTCCGTGTGTGAGCAATTATGGGTTAACTTTATCTAGGAGTGTTCTTCCCACCCCATGACGACTTCATGAATTACACGATTCAGTCTGAAAAGGGATCGAATGGCGGACAAGTCATTACCCTAACCTTAAACGACCCATCCATTCCAACCGTACGACTGACTAACATGCGGTGATGGTCACATTTTAATTCACTTATCCTTATTCATTTTAATTGCCGGTTAAAGCAAAACTTTCCTAAACATTGATTTTAATGTCGATAAGGAGTGACCTATGAAGTTTAAGGAACGAATGTGAACGATAATGATCCGTACATGTTCTTTACCAGATTTAACTGGCATAATGAGTTGGCAATCATTGCTGAAGTATACTGAGCGGACCAAATTTATAGCCATTGTCATCAAAAACAACTCAATTGACTGAAAGTAGCATGAATCAGGGTTGGGGAAAAAAATTAAGATCGAGAAACCATGCCCTAGACAAGGATACATGACGCAGGCCACCTCGACATTACCGGTAAAACCGGACGTTACAGATGGGCGCGATTTCAAGTGTCCCAATGGGAGGGGAAAGAAAGAGTTACGTGTGAAAGAGCCGACCAACGTTCTGACGTAACAGGTTCGCTCCTTAAAATTAAAATGGTATGAGGTTTTAAATAAAGCAACCAAACCTGTCATGTCAAATTACCGGGACTCGTACGCAGTTCTCATTTCACTTACTGTAACGACCACTTTTCAAGTCACTTGACTATTAACCTTTGAAAGTCATTCCTGTCTTTGCCGCTACTCTCGTGCCTTCCAATCTCACTGTCTCATGATCTGTCGCTAGATGAGCTAGCCATGCCGACTATCTATCTAATAGCATTAGTAAGACCAAACACATATTAATTGTCAAACAATTCATTGAACAATAGTTAGAGTCCATTTTCAGGTATTTTTTGAGGATATTTGAAAACTCAGTTCGTTTGGGGGGTAGTTCGAACCGGAACATGAGTATGAAACTAGACAAGCAACGTGGGCATTCATTGTGAAGGGTGAATTGGCAGCCTTCACTACTCCCACACTAGATACACAAATAAACTACAAGGCGGACATTTAAAAAAAATTCATTAAACATTGAGAAGACTTACCTTAAAAAGCATTTACAAAGAGTTTGTCCATTAGATCAGGATCCTTGGATTAAAACTGATCGATTCTACAGCAGTCCGTACCGTCTTGGTTTCTCTAGTCTCTAGCTGAAGTGAAAACCGGCATTAGACAGCAACAGTATTTATAGTGATGACGTTTCCAGGGCAACGTACCAGCTGAAACCGGCCTTAAGTCTACGTATGAACCGGTTTAGTCTTGTCTTTGCAACCATGTGCTCCTCTGGGGAAAGAAAATGTGGAGACTATTGAAATAGGTAGACAGGAACATGCAAATTCCTCACAAATGATAAGGTGAGACAACGCTGTTATTATGTGACGCTGCAACATGAATTGGAACTATAAGTGCTTTTGTGCTTTCTTTACACAACTATCAACCTCAAAATAAAGTGTAATTAAAATGTATCTGCTTATTTATATACCGTAGCCTACTATGTTGAAGTCTAATGCGTACACTTAAAAGCACACATTTAAAAAGTAAAGCAAAAATAATTTAACAAAAAATGAAATGAAAAGACTAAACAAACATTTTCTTAACTATTACTAAACACTTTCCTACTATTATACTGTTTCATAAACACCTAAGACATCAAAATATATGAGACAACTGTCATATTAACAATCTTGGGTGCCTAAGACCTGTGCTGTATATTTTCACAATTCCAAGACACACAAATCCAAGAGTGCCCGTTTTCAAGGTGTCAAAATAATTGGCTTCTATTTTATTCAAGTCCAAGCTAAAGCACATTGATATGTAAAATTAAACACACTCACTCACTTATGTGAGACAAGTAGGCTGATAAAAGAAACTACGAACTAATTATAGTTAAATTCAGGAAACCTTCGTATGTAGTTGGAAACTGACACATACTGTACACCTATGTCACAGATGAAGATGAACAACTCTGGAGTCTTGTTTGTGGTTTACATGTCAGTGTAAAATGCATTGTGATGAGTATAGATAGTGAATTGAATCGAGTACATTTGACATCTGCCCCCTGGAAGTGTACAAATGAAACACAATCTCTCATTCAATGAATTACAACAAATTGCAAAATTGTGAACTGACCTCTGTAGACAGAGTTTGTGATTTGGAGTACCATGCCCTAGTTTGTGAGTGTCAGCTCTCTGTAAGTGACAGCAGGTCCATACTGAAAAGGGCAGCAATGACAGCAGGAGTTAAGCTGCTCAGACTTGGTAAACCATACCAGGCTAACCCCCTCTTATTCCTGTCTATGAAAGACAAAGATTTAGAGCAGGATGCGATGGGCCAGGCAATGGATGTGTTGGAGATCACCCTTATTGCAAGAGAATTACGTAAATCCATTGTTAATCATTCACTAGGTACCCTTACAGTATGTGTCAGAACCCTGTTTTGGAGGGTTTTTATGTTATTTCTAATCAAAGTAGGCCTGAATATGATTTTTGTACTTGTCTTATTGGTAAGAATAACATTGTGATGTGTTATGTCACACTTAACGTGGCTCGACTATATTACAACCAAGATTAGGTTGAAATTACCCAGACTTTGGTTTGCTGTCACTGATTAAAATCACCTTTTTGAGAACAGTCAAGCGAAACATGGACATTGACCCAACACTGCCTTTCACCTGTTATGTCAGAAGCATTTTTTTCAGAGTGAGAAAAGGTACAGTAATTAATAGTACTATAACTTGTCAGACTACATCGTTTGCCTGGCTTGAAGCATTTCAATGACACATCCATTTCTGCTTCTCTTTCATTTTCATAAGGCCAAACAAATGAATGCACTGTTGACCTGATTTGTTAAGAGCAGCAATATAGCAAGTCTGTAGCAGCTGTCTACCTGAAGTGTATCAACTTAGACAACCAGATTAAAACCTGCATCTGCCGACTATTTTTGTGTTGTTGTTGTTGCACCATCCAGACCTACATCCTGTTTTATAAAAGGGAAAAGAGGGAGGAAGAGCATAAGAGGGGTAATGGATTATAAAGAAATAAAGCACATTACGAGCTACCTATCTATTCTAGTAGTAGATATCAGGCTGGCTACTAGTAACGCTTTTACCTTCACGTAAATTAGGTGTAAGAAGTGAAGAGAATGTAATGCTCTGGTACATGATCTTGCGATGTTAAAATGTTAGAAAATGGGATCTTAAGTAATAACCAGATAGGGGACTGAAATCAAGCAGGCTTCTCCTTTTTTACCACCCAGTTTCTACAAAAGCATTTACCATCAAGCTACAGGATGAAGTAATTTCCCCAAATCTCCATCCAGAACCACAGTGGTCACATCAAGTAGAGACCAGGATTAGATTAATATGCCTGACTGGAAGGCCGACCAGATGACACAGTCCGCACAGTCGTCGTCCCCGCACAGTCGCCGTCCCCGACGGTTGGCGGAAGAAAGTCTGACTACCACTCCCATCTGGGTTCATGCCACTCTAGTGGGAGCCTGCTCCAAGTTCCGTGTGGCAGAAGATCTGTGCTCCAGGGGCTGATTCATTCAGCAGACATTTATCTACTGTTGAAAAAGACAAGGTCACAGGATACATGCCTTGCAGCCATGGTGACCTTGAGTTAGGACAAAGGAATGCCACCCTCTTCTGCCTCAGACTCTCTTTCTCTGTTTCTTTTTCCGTTTCTCTCTCTCTCTTGCCCCTATCATTCCCACTCCTGTGTGTATGGAGTCTCTGTTATCATTTGTATGCACCATGGTGGCCTGACCCTCATACTGTAAAGCCTTGGACAAGTTGCTGATTGTTAGTGGCTGCCCACAATACACAGCTGTGTGTGTGAGAGAGAGAAAAAGAGAGAGTGAGGGTAACTGTGTAAAACTAGTTCTGAACACTTGACAAACTTGTCAGCTGTTGTTCCATACACCATGTGCCACCATTAAATCCTGTAATAGTCTGCTTCTTCAAAATGTATGTAAATATAAAATTCAACCTCTGATGCCTGCAGATGCTTACAAAGATGTACTAAAAGTAAGGCCACATAAGCCTCCACACAAATTTTACTGTAAAAGAGGAAAAAGGAATTTATGAGGCATTTGTTTGGGCCTTCAGTTTACCACGGTTTCCAGGCCAATGACTTAAACGTATTTGCATGGAATTTCTAGAGTTGTACTTCCTCTGAACAAGAGGACTGAAGATGAAATGGGTATGAGACTGTATGTCCTGGAACCACAATACCTCTGACGGTCACAAGTTCAAGGACATACTTAATCTTCGAAGGTAGATTTTTGTAATCACAGGGTCCACATTGAGCCCTGTTGCTTGAGTGAACTCTGTCTGCCTGATAACCAGTAAAAACCCTAATGAACTTAAAAGGTCTGATCCTTACTGTATTGACGTCACAGAAGCCGGCCAAGCAGCTGGAGTGTTAGAAGACCTCCCTGTTAAACCATCTACCAGCAGCACGATTTCCACATGACGAGGAGAACATGCAGAAGATGAGGCTCAGAGGAAGCTCCATATTTTTGGTTGTCTCCCTCAGTTTCTCTCTTAACCCCCCCCCCCCCACACACACACACACACACACACACACACACACACACATACATGTAAATGAACACAAACATACACCCACACACACTCAGTGAAGGAGGCTTGTGGTCTTTTTGTAGACTGTTTCCAAAGCTGTGTTTTTATTCCTTCTTTCTTTGGATTTAATCACAATCCTGCCCCAAAATGGAAACTTTTCACCACAGCACTACTCCACTGCTCCTGATTGTGATAGCATACTGTATGCAACCTGAGCAGGGTTCTTGTGTGTGTGTGCTGACACCAAACACGCCATAGCTGTTCCCATCATTGGACATCATTCACTACCTTTGAATCACGTGTGTCTGTCATTTACTGTTAAAGGTTCTTTTAATTTAGCTATGGCTGTCCTGTCAATAACCCAATCACGTTTAGACTCCTGAAAGTTACTAAGCCTTCTTGACCTCATCCCTCTTAGCACCGAAATTCTGAGAAGTTTCTCATGTGTTTCATTTTTAGTATGAAGAACACAGCCATACTGTTTATCTGCAAGCAATGCATACAGGAATGAAGATTCAAACAAGGTTTACATCTTGTCCACAATAGCAGCACCTGCTTAATAGGGTTTGCCTCTGGAAGGAGAATACATCCTCATCTATATATTGATGGTGGCCTGAATGAATGACAAATGAAAACAACCAGTCTACACAGCAACAAAATACAGTATGAACAGTGTGACAGCTGTAGCCAATTCTATCTCAACATGAGAGGTTTTCCTAGATTGGGAGTCTTTTATAGAATACACAAGGCCCTGGCTCAGAACTGAAGCTTGTCCAAACTTGCTGACACATCATTTCTCCCCTGTGTCTGGGTTCTGCCTGAACTTTCAATGCTGAGTTGGCTTAGCAGTGAGAAAAGACAGACTACAATTTGAAAAGGGGAGAGGATGTATTTTATGACTATTTTATGACACAATATTAAGTGCATTGGGGTAAAGCTGTCTGGATTCTCAGCCGACTGAGGCCAAGTTAGAGACGGAGACATCCAGGCGGCGATGAAGTCGTTTTCTCCGTTCACATGCCATGTGGGTAAGTTCAGGGAAAATGTCCCTCCTCAGCACATTACTGCACTCCATCCAACCTTCTGAAGGAGGAGGAGCGGAAAACAGAGAGAGATGCATTAGAGATGAACATGTAAGGGAAACATTGCAACAATAAAAAAGTATGCCCCCAAGGCAACAAGTACAAATGACATATAAATAATCTCAAATTCAGAATCACAAAATAGGCCACTGAATTCTGTTTAAGATTGATGCAAGTCAATTTCACAGACACATCGTCTTCATAGTTTATCACGGAAAATCACCTTTTACGCTTACGTAATCGGTTGAACCCCTTCAACCCCGTAATAGGCTGTTAGAGCAACTCGAGATTCAATTAAATGGTGGAGTGATTCAAATCAAAGGGCACCGCCTTATGGCACCATAACGTTGTTAACAGTTTCTAAGATATAACCTATGCACCCCTATTCCCCTCCTTCATCGTCCCACACTTTCAGGCCAGGTCCACCCCTGACCCGCGTCAGAGGGCAGGCACTGACGTGTGCGTGGTCCTTTCTCAGGACGGCTCATTCAACCACAAAGCGATGGGGATTACTCTGTTAAAGCAGGCCCACCTTCTTTTGTCTGGCCAACTCTGTGATCCATTACTGCTGGATTATGTCCGTGAATCCTGAACCAGCATACTTCTGCCTCTTCCAAAGAAATGCCCATTTAGGCTCCTGAAGTTTAGTATGCCAAACCTAGAAATGAATACTCAAGTTCTCGGACAAATATTTAGATGTTGTTTGAAATGTTTCATGACAAAAAATAATAATTTGAGCTAACTAGTTATTATTTAATGATTTGATTAACAATTGATACAAGATTAGTTAAAACATGAATAATACTTTAAGCACTATTGAGTTGATGTACAAATAATAACATTTACTCAAGACACCAAATGTAATGTCCGAACTGATTCCTGAACATATTTGTAGCTTGCTTTTCTACACTTTATTCATTTAACAGGCACTTATAACCCCCAAAATGATTTGGTATACATATAGCTATTGTACAGGAAGTGACATATTGTGGTGACCTACTTCCTGTGACCCAAATCTGGTGTCATTATGGTGGTGCAGCTTAAGTATAAAGGAAACGCAGCCTTTTCAGAAAGTCAAGAGGAACAAAAGGTCACACACGATTTAATAATTTAGTCTTGCAGTGAGATAGAAAGTCAGTACAAACCCACAAATAACATCATATATTTAAAAAAACAATTTCTCCAAGTTCACTCAATGACAACGGGCTTGGATTTTTAAAAAATCCTTTCAGTAGACTGAGGAACAGTGTGCACTTTTTCTTCCAAAGAACAAAGGAGTGGGGCCTCTCTGTCAAAGAGAGGGACGTGATATATTGTTCAAATTCAAATGATGGTGTATGCGAGAGTTCAACTATAAGAACGTCATGCATTTTAATATGAGGTACTGTTGAGGTTTCACAAACTCAGGTTACGTGGATTGAGTTGTAGATTACAGGCTATTTAAAACAAGGAGCCAAGACTATTCTTTTAAAACTATTCAATCCATTGAAGGTACACTGGACTGAAAGCTCTTCAGGTCCCGAGGAATAATGTGGTGCTCACCTCCTGAACAGGACAACGTGAGGGTTATGCAAGTGAAGCAGTTGCTAATGCTTCATGGGGCCACCGGCAAAGCATGTATGTTTGGCGAGGGGGTTGCAGGGGAAGTAGTCCGGTTACTATTTGAAGTTGGAAAAGGGAGCGATATCCAGCCATGTGTGAGTAGGGGGATGGGAGGACACTGGGAGGTACTGTTGAGGGCTAACTTTCTTTACCTCTACTTTTTCATACTTTGTAATAAAATGAGTAACATGAGAAGCATGAAATGTTATGGCACACTATTAAGGATGTACCTTTTTTAACACCCTTTTAAATCCTTGGATTTGTCAGCTGAGAGGCATTAAGAACAGCCCATTGTAAAACCAGCAAGAACATGTTCATTGTGAGCAGTTCAGTCCCTTCCCATGAAGCCTCATTAAAAAGGTGCTATAGTTCCACCCAGAGCAACGGGTGGATAAAAGAACAAGAGGAACAGGTTACAGCAAAAGGACTTCAATCGTTTTCTTTCTTATGTCAGTCATCCGGTACATTTGTATATATATATATATATATGTTGTTTTTTTAACATAACATAAATGTTGATATTTCTACTCCATGTCTTGCTGAGATGTTACTCTGCACGGTGCCTGGTAGCTGAGATGTGGTTACTTTGTAAATACAGACCGTACCTAGACTCAACAACTGAAATACTGTTAGAAATATGCTCTACTTGGAATATATTTTAATCTGTATCCATATCCACTATTTATGACCAGTGTGAATAAAAGCCGTCCGTTAAAATGACGTGTAAAGTGAGTGAGGCACAAGGTTGGACACAGATGATAAACACGAAAAACCAGCGCATGAAGAATTTTAGGTCTACAACACTGGTTTTATCATTAAATTGGCAACGCTTTTCAGACACTTTTTTACAAGGCGTCCTAAAACCTTAACTGAATGTGCTATCTAGATATAGGGTTAGTGTTAGCCTGGCGCTGCTAACTAGATGGCAAATACATGCACCCTGTTTTGTCAGTTAGCTTTCACTTTATTGTTGTGATGCGATGTCTGATTGTGTTGTGAATAACACACTTGTCCCACACTGACTTTAGCTACATCTTCTTTTAGCTTCTTGTAGTGGAATGTTGACAGTGTACACATGTGAACAGTAGATAACAGTGGTGTTGCACTACAAATGGTCTGCTGCCAAAATAAAAGTGGATATCACACCAGGAGATGCTCCTGGAACAAGCCCCATCATGCTGTAGTAATGATACCACTTTCCAGGAAAGCACGATAGCAAACTCCGTACGGAAAATTCACAGAAATCAGCTCGAGTGGTATCCATGTCTGAGCAAAGCCATTTTCTGGGCAAAAGGTTGCCATGGGGCCTTGTAAAATAAACCATAACAATCCGTCTACTACACACAAGGCATATGAAAAAGGGCGTTTCAGATATCACACGTCATAAATGTGCACTCTAACCGCAACGAACGTACACAGAGATCATTTGGACTGTAATCCTAGAGTGTCTCCAGGGCATTTGACACATCCTAATATGTATAAAAAAAGGATAAACAAGGCGTTGACTTCCTGTGAACCAGAGGCATGAGGTGAAACACACACGGAAAGAGGAGTTGTCCATATTATAAAAAGATGGTTTATGGTTTAGACATGTCACGATACAGGATGTTGGCACAACAAAGAGAAGGGAGGAGGATACAAAAGGACGATGTCCTTGTCCTTCTCGCAACTACAAGTACACAGACACACCTCTCTCTCCCTCACATATCAGTCTAAAACCACAGGGAACCTTTCCAATGCTGTGTAACCACTGAGAGTGTAACTCATGACTGAGAACAGAGTTCAATACGGAACTAGAAAGGTAAGCCAGGTTGGCCTTTCAACCGGTCTCTGTAATCGAACGACTCCAGTCCTTATTGAAGGTGTGAGGCAGTATTAAGCTTCATCAAAAGAGTCTGTTCTTTCGCAAGTCGTTTGACAGGGGGGGCCGTCCAAAGGTCTGGAGGGGCAGGGTCAGGGGCATTTTGAACGGATGACAAAGTCATGATTCCAGGAAGGATAAGCCGTTTGGCCAACACGGTCAAACGACAACAAATCAATCTCTTAAAGAGATGCTGGTAAACACAAGCTGGTGAAAAAGGGAGGAGCGCACACCGGTTTGCCAACTGTGGATTACTGGGACTCAGAAGTGGCCCCTCCCTCTACCCCGCCCGCGGCCCTGTCCTCGGCCCCGCCCACGGCCCCTGGCGCTGCTGAGGTGTCCAGCTGAGCGCCGCAGCTTCTTCCTCTCCTGGTGGTGATCCCTCTCTGCTTCCTGCTGCCTCTGCTGCTGCTCAGACTGGGGGGGAAGAGAGAGAGTCTCAGGGTCTAACTACAGTGGACAGTTCAATTCGTACACTGTAGACTAACTTCAGCTCAATTTGACAATGAAGTTCAGCGTGGGTGTCCCAGTTATTTAAATGCATCTCACTGGATCAATACCCACCTCTGCTTTGGATAAAGAAAGATTGAGTGGTAGTTGGGTTGACCTCGACTTTTATAGACTGACACCTAACTAAATTACCCACTTCAAAACGCAGAACCAAGTAATCAATATTCTCTTTCTCGGTGGAACCATTGGGAGGAAGATGAGGGCCGACAGTTTCAACAGACAGGCTGTTGGGAAGGTGTTGTGTCATTGCTGTGTTGCCACTGACCTTCTTGAGGGTGAATGTGACTTGTTTGCTCCCCACAGCTGTGTCAGCCATGCTCACAGTACCAGAGGACTCCTCCAGCTTCAGGCGGTCCTCCAGAGATGCCCTGGAAATGGAACACAGCATGACGACTTTAGAGAATCACACGTCTCCTCCATATATTTGGCCCCAGTTGACACGTAACCTGTGACCTGTCTGTGATGTCAGACTCATTTTGGGCTAGGCTGCCCATCTCTGCTCAGCCCATTAGGTGTTTTGAAGGTTAGGACTTTAAGAGGAACCACACAGAACAAAACATTCATCTAGCTTCATGCCAGACAAAGCTGGTTCTTGACCACAGAATTGCACAAGACGCAAGCATGCAGAAAGGACAAACCTGAACTCTTTCATAATTTCCTTCTCATGTGGTAACAAGACCAAGCCTATGAAAGATGAGTCTGCATACAGACACAATGCGTAATGGTATTTCAAACTTTCTCTACGTCATTTGAGCGTGATATAATACTTGCGTCAGTATTCTCTTACTTCTGCAACTTCTGTTTCCTGGACACATCCCTGAGGCTGCGGAACTCCTCCCCGGCTTTGATCTGAAAGAACCGGGGCTGACTCTGGCTTTTTATCCCCTGGCCCTGGTTCTGGTTCTGGTCCTGGTCCACCAGAGTGGTGTTGCGGTCCAGCTCCTTCCTGTTCTGTCGTCTGCGATCGCGTGCCTCCAACCACAGCAGGTGCTTCTGCTCTCTCAGCTCATCCACCCAGCTCTTGTCATCGTCCGAGCTCTCCTCGTCCGAGCTGGCTTGGCCCTCAGGCTCATCCTCACCCTGCTCCTCCGCCTGGGAGGGAAGGATGAGGGAAGAGAGGGATGATGGATATGAGCTTGTACCTTGTACTTGTCATCTGTTCAATGGCCCCTGACGGCTTGGTTCACAGACTCACAATAGACATATGTGCATGAGAGCGGAAGTATGGCGTCGTGCAGAGTTGTGGCTCACCTTCTCTGCGTCGGTGGCTTGCTTGGCCAGGAGACGTAGCTTCTTCTTCCTCTTCTGGCCCACCTTAGAGACGATGGGGTTCAGCAGACGGAACTCCTCGCTCTGCTGGTCTACCTGGTAGTCGGGGTTCTCGAACATCACTTGGAAACGGTTGTCGCTAAGGATGCTTGGTACAATCTGGGGGGGGGGAATTATGATATTTCAGTTGTTTCTTTTCAAGGTCCTTCAGATGACAGAAAAATGTAACAAGGACGGAATTCGTGTCTTAGTTTTCATTCATTCATAAGAGAGAGAGAGAGAGAGAGAGAGAGCACAAGGATCTTTCACCTTTCCCTTCTTCTTGCGGGCGGCCAGTTCCGCCTCATCGTCTCCCTCCTCCATCAGCTTCAGAGCCAGGTCCTTGTTCACCTTGGGCAGTGCCTGTCAGAAGTCATGAGTAATTAGAGTAGTTTGTCCTGGTGGAGCATCATCCTTGGGTCCTCTGAGGATCAAAGTGACTCTTCACAGATGGTAAGTGTGAAATGATGTGGACAGTTTTGACTGGCACAATACTACTTCAAGTGCTTGGCAGAGAGTCGTAAATGGTATCTGTACAATGATGGTTTGATACCGTCTTGAGAAACATAAAAGGAGAGATGCCGCTTAGACATTGGAGATATCTTACCTTGACCTGTACTCTCTGGACCCTGGACTCTTCGATCTTCTGGCGAATCTTATCCTTGCGGTACTCCTCGTATGCAAATGGATTTGTCATAGTCTTCACCTAGCAACAAGACCCAACAACACAGGTCAGAATTTCAATAAAAGAAGAAATGTCAGGATGAAAAACAGCAGCACTGCCAGTCGCACACACACACTGACCTTATGATAAAGTCTGATGTCCATGAAGAAGCCATGCATGTAGGCCCTCAGGAGAGAAGACCCCACCAGATGTGACAGACCTGGGAAAACACAAGGCTTGGTCACCAAGACACTCACTACTGCCTCAAAGTATGTTTGGGTGGAAGAAAAAAAAGAAATTTTAAAAGTATTTTATAAACTAGTTAACTCGGGTAGTTGGAATGCTTTTCTTTCTACTCAACCTTGGCAGTGACATTACAGTCATGACTCGGCAAAACATGCTGATAAACACTGCTAAATACAGGAAAATATTTGCCTAGCGACTTGGGCTCACCTACGGACTGAATACCTTCACCTAAGTTCACCTACGGCCTGAATACATTTAGCTAGCATGTCATGTATCATGCTGTTTGCAAGTCATTTTAATGCACAAGTACACTAACCTCTGGCTAAGGTGAAGATAAGGAAGCTCAGGAGAGACATTACAGACTTCTCACACGACATTATGTAAGACACTGAGGAAGACCGGAGTCTCCAGGATCTACTTCACTAGTATGGAATGTGTGGGGGTGGCTGAATGACGGAGCCTGAACCTGTGTCTCTATGTAGCTATCCGTGTGTGCGTCAGTGCAGATGAGCGAGTGAGCGCATGTGTTTGGAAGTGTGCGTGCAAGAGAATTTTAGAGGGAAATACAAGGGAGGGAAAAAAAAGATCCTTCCCTAGAAACCTCCATCTCTCCGCCCGACTGCCTTCCTGTTACATGACAGGGGCCTTATTACACAGCTGCCGGGAGCTCCCCTCACCCCCCCCTGCCTCCCTCATCCCACCCCTTTTGGTCCCCCTCAACCAACCACCTTTCTCCTCTTCTTGTCATTCGATCTTTGTACTGCTGACCCCACATTCCTCTCTCCTTTCAACCCTTCCAGTACTCGGCAGCTCTTGCTCCCCGCCCCCACCATCTCTCAGTCTGTTCTCTTTCAGCCCACTTCAGGAAACACTGGGTTAGTGGTGCCTCCAACCCTGACTGGCCCACATATTTAAGTGAGTCATAACGTCTCGAGCGATTACTTTAGATCTTCCTGATTTGCATGCTTAATGATCACCGAACAGGCTACTTTATGAGGAGAGGGTTGCTAATGGCTTTGGACAGGGCATGTGTTTAATTTCTCAAGTGATGTTGGCCTGGTTTTCCTAAAATGAACCGACTGGCAATTACAAAAAGAGCAGCTTGTGTTTGTTAGATTTGTGACATGACACTGCTTGTGTAGCCCTTGCATAAACGTAGAGCAGCTATCCCCATAGCACCAGCATAAAAAGTGGTGCACCTTCAAATTCCCCAGTCTCCACAGCCTGAAACTAAACAAAACGGAGATTTGTCCCTGAAGTGTGGTGTTTTGTGGTGAGAAAGAGAGGAGAGGGAGTGTGTTCCCCTCCAGAGGTGCAGGGGGCGCTCTCACCCAGGTTCTCTAGGTCCTTGCGGGTCACAAACTTGTAGTCGTCATACACGGTGCTTTCAGGACTCTCCTCCAGCTCCTCCGTCAGGTTGTCGAGGAACGAGCACCAGCGGGGTGCTGGTCCAAGTGCCTGTTTGAGGACAAACCAAGTGTTTTACTCCCATGTCAATCATTGTTGCACACACAAGAGAACTATACACTGTTTAGACACATTAATGTACGGCTATTTATTGACGTGGAATGACGACAAATACAGTCAAATATTTCCACTATAGAAATGTCCATTGCGCAAACTTTCTTATTTCAAACCTAATCTTCATTTTCGTAACCGTGACGATGTCAGCTTGTGAAGGAAGTGATGCTGCTCATGCTGTGTCTAACAGTGGTCTCACACCCCCTCCGTGAGGTCACGCCACCCTGAACTCCTGCGCAGTAACAGTCCTTAGGAATAGCAACCCTGAACTGTGTTCCACTGTCCACTAGGAACTGTGGTGTTCTACTGTCCCCTAGGCACTGTGGTGTTCCACTGTCCCCTAGGCACTGTGGTGTTCCACTGTTCCCTAGGAACCCTGCGGATCTCTGGGGCATGCAGTCTCACGCAAGAAACATCCTGCCATCCTCCTGACCATGGACGATGGCAAACCTTGAAACTTACCGGGATATAGAAGGTGTTCATCTTAGGGTCCTCATTGGCTGTGAAAAGCATCCCTGTGCATTTAGGACAAAATAGAGATATTAGTGAATAAGATGTGCTTGAGTTAAATAAAAATAAATGTTTCACTGCCACCATAAAATACAGAATTAGCTGTCTTGTTTTGAGTCAGCAACAATTGTCCCACATGCAATGTACAGTAGGTCAAGAGCAATCTTTTTGCACATAGTGAGCAATAGAGGAGCATACAGTGATACATTCTACAGTATAATCAGTCACAAATCAGGCTCTTTCTATGACTCTGGTTTGGTGTTTAAGAGAGCCCATAGAGGTAGTAATGGATATGCCTTCTTGAAAGTCATGATTCCCCCTACTGGTAAGTCAGGGGAAATGGCACAATATAAACAATGTGAATTGAGCAAAAAAAAAGAAAAAAAGAACGTTCACCTCAAGTAAACTGTCATTTCACAGTTACTCATTGAAATCTGAACACGTTCCCTTCAATCGAAGTTGGTGTTTACTCATCAACAGAAACACTTTGATTGCGGAAATATTTGTTGAATCAGGAAGGTTTTGTTTTTTGTACAGCTTTTGCTTTTTTTGTTGTTTTCCCACACAAAATTGTCGTTGAACCATAAATGCTGAGTGCGAGTTCTCAGAAATTCCCACCTGAGTTGGGGTAGATGCACACGTCGTTGATGTTGGTCTGGGGCTCAATGGAGGAGAACACTTTACCCTGGGTGGGGGAACACAAGACACAAGCACACTCTATTTATAACTACTGTCTTTTTTCCAGGCAGTGTGGTCGCTTTTTCTATGAAATGTTTATACTGCTCCAGAGAAAGACAGAAAACAGACTCGAGCACCTTAGTTGCCCAGCTGACTCCAATAAAGTCAGCAGCAGACATGGCATGTTACCGTGTCAGTGTTCCAGATCTTGATGATCTTGGAGTCTGCAGACAGCAAAAGGTCCAAATGGTCTTGGAAGTTGAGGGATTTGATAGGCAGACCGTAGTAGTGGTCTTTTACCAGCAGGGGGCGACTGGAGCGCAGGTCATACAGATGTACCTGAATTTGTGACAAAGACATAAAAAAGTGATTTCCTAGAATCAATGAATTGTAACATGATGGCTTTCAGTGTTTATTTTGTTATGGTCCTATACTCAAAGATGAATGTGTTTAGACATTATCTTTAAAAATGATTTACCCCCCCAAATATTGCCTTTATAATATTTCATATGTTAGTTTCAAGCCAACCTGTCCAGTGCTGGTGCCCACTGCCATAGTGAGAGAGCCATTGAATTTCAGAGCGCTCACAGATGGTAAACCTTCCACCCTGAATGATATAAACATGAGGTCAGAAACAAAAGGCAACTGACAACATTCCTAGAGAGTGTGTGTGTGACATGCTCCCATTATACGACACAGTGGTTCACGTTGCAGATCAGCGGCTTCGTTCAATGTAACATAACATTTCGACTGAACAAAAATATAAGCTGTCCACATAAATTGAAATTGTAACATTTCCATGTGAACTTCTGAAGCTCCATATTTCGACTACAGCCTGAGTGTGTGTGTGTGGTTGTGTGTATGTGTGTATGTGGTTGGGTACGTACTCTGTTCCCTCTGTCACACTGCTCAGAGCGCAGTCCAGCAACCCCACACGATTCCTCACGCGAGGGTCCCAGCATTCCACTTTCCCCTGGTGACACAAATCAGGAAGCTAACTAGGGAATACATTCTCTCTGCTCCACCTCGGTGCCATACAACTTCATATGGCATTACGGATGAACAGCTTTCCTTTTTTTTCATCATCTTGTCAACTCAGACTTCAGCTCTCATGAAAACTCACACATACATCCCACACACATCCACACAGCACTCTTTCAGACAGCACTCTCTCTCTCAGAGTGCTGTGGATCTCAGCACTCCTCCACAATGCGGAGGCACTACCCACCTCGGTTGTTCCTGTGGCTAACAGCTGATGGACAGGGTTGATGTCGCACACATTGTGCTCCCTATCCAGGAAAAACAAAAGGTCATGTGGCATGTGAGAAACACAATTGCGGCTAGATGAAGACATCTTCCCTGAACTGATATTCTGACCACCAAGGAACCAGCGACCGTGTAGAACAGGTGTACTCACACAGCGTCGGTCTGCAGGGAGCTGAGAAACCTGCCCTGCTCCAGATTCAACCTGAACACCTCTGAACTGAAAGAGGACAAAGACAGCTGTTCTCATGACAGAATCCAGTGGCAACAAATAGGCAATAAAAGCAGATTTAAAATGGGATCATCTCAACATGACAGATCCCTCAGGTCAAATAAAGAAAAGAGTTTAGACTAAGCTAAAACATCATTTGGTTAAGCACATGGATGCTACCATGTATACCACATACCCCAGAAAACCTAACATCTTAGGTCAAGTCTGGGTTATTTTATGGCCCAATATAAATAATCGAATGGCTTCTTACCTCGCCCCAACTAAATAAAGGTCGCAGGAGGGGTAGTGGTAAGAAAAGTCCCTTCCAAACTTGGGAATGCGGGTCTTGTAGTAGTGACCGTGCTGGGAGTGGAACTCCACGTATCGGTCGCAGTGTAGAAACACCAGCTATCAAACAAAAAAGCACGCCCATATGTGTTAAGAACTGAATGAATGTTCACTTTTTAACACATGTATAAACAACTCAAACGTCAACATTTCCTGTTTTTGTGGCATTTGGGGCTTTTCTCATTGGTTTACAACCAGGTTGTCTTAACTCTCGTGTCTGTAACAGATATGTCAGCCTGCCAGGATGGTTTCTGCATACCTTGGAGTAGTCCTCAGAGAGGATATCAAAGGCAATGACTGTTGAAAGAAGTAAAATACAGGTAAGGACATCATGTCACAACATCACTGAAACCTTACAGCACTTTCAGATGGGTATAAAGGACAGTTTCATGTGGTAAGGAAGGGAGGGAGTAAGACATTGTGCGTGTTCTAACCCTCGAAAACAGGATCTTACAAAGGTTTTCTTCAAACTGCTTTAAATTGAAATCAGAATGAAGAACCATGGTTACAGTAACAAGTGACAGCATGGTATTACAGTCACACAGTGGGATATCCAGAATGTGAGCCTGATTCAAACACTACTGGAGTGAGACTGATAACAACACCCAATGAATCATTTTCTTGCCGGATCCTCTTTCCTTAAACCAGATACTCACTTCTAAATAGAGGATTATTTCACTGGTGAGCTGATACACCATATTAAATGTTAACATAGGAGAGCTGTATTAGACTCCCAGAGGAGGAAAATACATTTGGAATGAAAATAAATACTTGCAGATACAGATATCAGCACAGTGCATACTTGACTTGAAAAAATACAGTTCAATATTGTTCTGCTTACCATCCGAGTCAAGACAACGCTCAAACTTCAAGGATAACTGGAATGTATCATAGCAACGGATCCTTGGTTTGTATGTACCTGAAACGACATTGATTGGAAAAGATGGAAATCATTTTCAGGATTTGCTATTTCACAGGCGGTTAAAACTATGTACCCAATGTGCTTGGATAACAATTGATCAAAAAGAACATCTCAGTCAAGACATGGCGGCGGCATGTTTCCAAAAGACCTAAGCAATAACCCATATATGCCCATATGCATCTGGTTAGGCTCTCACCAGCAGCAAGTATGAACTGCCCATCCCTTGACACTTTGATGGAGGTGCACACTGTTGGCATGTCAAAGTCCTGGATGAGCTCGATCCTCCGCTGAATGTCTATGGTGTTCAGAATGGAGAGGGTGAGAATTTAGAACACAGGCTAAAGTCTAAACAGCAGTAACTGTTAAGAGTAAATCAAGTAGGGTTGGCTTTAGAAATCAGAACTCACCAACATCTTTCTTCTGTAAAGCCCTCTTCTTCCGGTCTGAAAGCCACTGCAGCACATGAATTAAAGTTAACATTTAATCTGCCCTATTCCTGTCAATAAATGTCCCCCTTTAAGAAGAAGTATCCCAAACGATGGATTGTTTTAATTATAAATGCAGTTAATTCACTGCATAGGCATGGTGGCTACATAGCAATGAAGCATTTTGGGATGCCTTGATGATCCTCAACTGTGTCAACGAAATACGTGTGTTGTAATGCTAACCCTGAAACGGAACTATTAAACGTGTTAAACATAGTACACCATGCTTTAAGGCAATCACCACAGTAAAGCCATCTGGAGACTCTTCTTTCCATTATAGCAAGAGCTAGCCAGCACTAACATATAACTGGCAAGCAAGTAGAAAGCAAAGTATTCGTACCTCAGGAAGAGATTTGCCGTGGCTTAAATTATAAATCTTCACATCATTTATACTGGATATCTGCATTTTAGAGGCCGGTGCAGAAACTTCTCTCTCGTAACATTGATATTACAACGCTAGCTAGTTCCAGTGTACACAGGTTAGTTTCTAGCTCCACGTTTTTAAGTTGCCGTCTGACAACAGGAAAGGAGGGTTTGTAGAACAATGTTCGTGTAGCTCGTGTAGAGTTCGTGACAATATGTTCCGCCATAAAACACATCATGACTTGTGTGTCATTACTGTACTATTAGTCTAGGACTGTAGTGCCGAGGCTATATCAAATAGTATGCATTGGTTTTGAGACGCAACCTCATGTATTTTTTTTTTGTATTCTATATAGGGAAGTATTCTATTGTCTGTTCATACATGCATCACACTGTGTGAAGCGTTAAAAAAGTTTTTATTTCGTCACTCATATAATGTTTATTCTCACAAATACATCATTGGTTTTCATATCCTTGGATCTGATAAAACAATTTGGTGAAGACAATAGTTTAGATGTAATGTTAACAGACCCTTAATTTGGTTTTGCACGGCTGCCTCAAAGCAAGACTTTGGGTTGAAATCCCACTTGCCAGTGGGTGTTCTGAAATATCTCATCTACGTGGTGTAATGGTATTCTATTTACATTTTGGTCTATATGTACACTTAAGGTTTGTGCTTTGTAACTTGTCCTGTTTGTTCGCTATTTTATTCCTTGTATTATTAACACGATGTATTCTGAATTTATGGATAAATCTATTTGAGAGCTGTCATAATATTAACAACTACGTTTTAGTAATAGTATACAAATATGAAATGGTGCAAATATTACAAGATTTACGTAGCCTAATGGTGATGTTTATACTTACAATATGCAAAGAAGCAAATTTTGTCATACCTGCTGAATATAGGCCTAATAACTTAAAATCAATAAAACCTAAAATCAGAATTATCATTTCTTATTACTACGTAATATGCGAAGTTTGTTGTGGTATGCCTGTCTCGAAAGGGCAATAAAGTGAAAGGCCATCATCTACGTCAAATTTTGATAACTCACCAGTCAATTATGTTATGATAGCGGATTCCAAATGACAGATAGGCCGAAAGGATGTCTTTTCTGGCCTGCATCAGTTAATATCTGGAATCTAGGCCTACACCTACAATGATTGCTATTCAATGAAGAACAATCTACATAGCTTGTTAATAAATTTGTTACCGTTAACTTCAACTGGCTATAACACATTTCAGTACCAGTCATAATAGTACTTCTTACATATAAAAACGTAGGCTAACCGTTCATATCAGTTCGAGCAGCAAGTGCTGCCCTTCACATACTCAACAGCATGCATTCATCCTCAATAACCACTACAGGAGAGTAAGAAACTTGAGCAGATGCTGCTGAATAAGCAATGCCTCTGACTGTTTATGTAAATGATTTTGCGCACCTGACCGGCTCAGTGATGTAGGCTAACAATGCTCACCCAGTATTGTTTCTTATTTGGGTGTCTTTTCGTGCTCAGTGTCCCCTAGCTTCTCTCCGGACGTCGGTTTGTGTGGGTAGCCGACTTAGAAGGGTTTGGATGCTTTAACAAACAGTAAGAACTATTCTCTGATTTCTGACTGTCTTAATGAAGTGTCTGATTTGTTCAATGTACTTAATGTACTTTTAACCTAGGTTGATATTTTTTTTCGTCAAGTGGTAAAATCATAGCGTTTAACGTAATTAATGGTTGTTGTTTTTTCAATCGAGATTATTTATTTTATTATTGCCTGTTCTTTTTATGGGTGATTGGACGCGTCTATGTAAACTGATGGAAAGGTAAATTTGCTACTCGAGTCGAAATGAAAAGGTGAATTTCACTACTTATGTAGAATGTGGTATTGAACAATAACTGAAATTACAGAAGTAATAGCAACAAGCGGCGCTTAGGCTAAGTGGGGTCTTGTCATCAAGTCTGTATCTTTTTTTAACAGTCTATTTTGTATTCATCGAAAGTTTATTACATAACTTCATTTCTAAAGTTGTTCTGGAGGAATTGGACGGAGTTCCCACATGTAAGTCTAAGACAGGCAGCAGCAGGGCTCTGGCGAGTCATGACGGACTTCTGGTTGATATCTGTTCCACTGGACAAGACCAGCTTTCAGAGTCTGGAAAAACTGAAAGACACTGTGGCCAAAACTAATCTGGCTTCCAGTTTCAAGTTCCCCATCCCAGAGTTAAAGGTAAGGAGGCTCTGTGTCTGTCCTCAATAAAGCACAGTAGCTGTCAAGAGGCCAAAGCATAATGTTTAGTGCTACCTCCTCCCCCTGAGAAGCTTATAGTAATGCAACACACTTATAATGACATTGGGAGAAAATAAGGGTAAGTTACAGGCAAACAGCAAAAGTATTGTTGCTCAGTTCGTATTGTGAATTACTTTCATATGAGGAATTGCTATCCCCAGGTGACCGTCAAGTTTATAAAGCACAGAACTTGGTGCAATAAAATGAAATTCTAGAAGTGTGAGAGATAAAAATATGACCAAGATTTATAAAAGATAACAGCACTGGTTTCTTGTGGAGTGTCTTAAGGCCAGTCCTGCTTAAGTTACCCCTGCTGTTGGCTATATTCCAAACTGTACCTGTTATAAACATAGTTCAGCAGTCGGTCTTAAACAGGCATGGGATCCAGATTCCTATGCAATATAATCCAGTCCTCAAACTGTACTTTAACATTTACCAATTTGAAAATCAGAAGCTTTTATTAAACCAGAAAATATGCCAAGCAAAATAAAATGTACAGTATTTAGGAGGGTTCCTCTCATAGGAGTTGTGGTCTCACTTGTGGTCAGGATGTACTGTATTGCACAGGTAGTGAGGGTGTTTGGTTGCCTCCTCTGATGAAGGGCTAGGCTCAGGTTCCTCCATTGCAGAGGTAACTAGGAGGCTTTCAGCACCTTTGACCCATTTGTTTCACCATGATCCATACACCAATCTCAATGTCCAAGTCCCAATTGGCTGTGATGATACTTCTGAACAGTTCCGTCTCTCTGGAACTTTGGAAAACACTGGTAAAGTTGACAAGTGCACTTTCGCACATACATGTCACACGGTGTATCCTTTCCATGTGTGCCACTGAGGGTGTGTGGTCATGGGAAGCTACTGACTGTTGGTTTATTCAGAACAGAGACTTGTCAGACAAGTACTGTCTCTGCTAGCTCTTAAATTCTGCAATCATTTTCAGTTGAATTAGACAGTTCTGGTTTTAGTAACAGCAAAGCATTTGGCATCAGGGCTTCTTTAAAAGCACCATAATTATAACACATACAATATCTCCCTAACAATAATGACTGAATATTTATACTTGACTAACTGATTATACATATGATGTTTGAGACTGCACTATAAGAATGCAAATAAAGGTAAGGTCTTACAAATGTAACAAATGTAGTCTTAGTTTGCTACCACTTAATTCACTTGCATCGTTTTACATCAGTCAAAGTAATTGTCTAATTGTACATTGTAAACTTCCACAGGTTGGTACACTGGATATCCTCCTTGGTGTGTCTGATGACCTTTCTAGACTGGACACCCACGCTGAGAGGTAAACAGTACTATTTAAGCAGAACCTAAGCAAAGAATATCTTTATTCTGTGCTTATTCTATCTTTAGCTGTCAACTATTTTGATTATTATAAACGATACATGAATTTCCCAAAACATAATAAAAAACATTGTCATTTTACATTTCATCATCACCATTAGTGACTGTTTTAAACCGCCTTACAGACTGTGACATATTTGTGGCTTTGTTTACAACAGATATTTAGCTCATTTAGACTCTACGTGCTACTCTACGCACTACTGTAACATATGCCTACAGGTATCTACTATTTGTAGTAGAAGTATTGCTTTTCATTTGTGTAACCTCACTGGGATGATGGGTAAACCATCACACCACAATTAAGTCCCTCACCTAAAGGCTAGTAGTAGTATACTGTCTCGGTCATCATTAATTCATGTTTAGGTTTTGCTGAAGCTTATTTTCCCTGCTTTCCAATTCAGTGGCCTGTACCTGAGCCTGCAAGTCTGAAGTGTTTTGCTAGGAACACTTTACTTTGTCAGTATGCTCATTAGTTTAGGGCTTTAGGAAGGCTTTGCTTTGAAAACTGTGGAAGAATGTAAGTAAACCAAAGACCTAACACATTGCCATCATAACCTTTGGAACCAGTAAATATTGTATATAATTTGTAGTTACATTTTCTTCTTGATGCAGGCTGTATATTGATACTTCTGTTCATAGAAAGTACATAAGTATTTGTTCATGTTTAGATTTCGTTTTTGATAAATAAATAAGGACAACTAACGCCCAAGTGTTTGACTCCTTTGCGTTTCTTCATGTGTAATAAATTAGCTCTCACTCATGAGCCCCCTCAAATGGTTAAATTATTTTTTTTCTTCAATATAATAGTGGTCAATAGATTATACTTGAATACAGATTTTATGAATGAATGAATTCGCTAAAATACTTTCCATATACTTTTAAATGGCCTATTCATGTGTTGTTTTATTTTGCCCTTTAAAGTTCACATTCATCGTCTTGCGATCCTTTCCTCCTCTATGTTTTAAGGAAATGTCATTGCTGAAGGTGTGGTGAGGATGTTTATTCACTCATGTCCTTGTCTCTTCTCCTTGTGTCCCTCAGTGTTATACGCAGGACATCCCAGTGTATGGCAGAGGTTATGGATCGGTCCAGTGACAAAATGCTGGAGAATGCCCTGGCCAATGGAGGTAGGCTTATTCCCAGGTGATGTAAGAAAGTAGAGTCAGGTACGTGTCTAAAGAGAGACGCTGAGTAGAAATAGGAACTCATCAGCTAAAAGGGACGATTGTTTTCTGTTCCTAACACACAGAAACATTCACACAAATGTGCGCACACACACACACAGATACATGTCTAACCTGTCCTGTACGCACACATATACACCCTATTTACACCAATTTATTCCAACGTACTTTCTTAGACTCTGGATCGGGTTACATATACATTTGCAATTTAGTGCCATTAACAAATTACAAACAACAGGACTCACAGTAGGACGAAAACAAATAAATGGTATTCTAGCTTGTTACATTATACAACTTAGATTAGTCTTTTTATATGTTTTAAAATGTTGGTGGTTACTTACTCTTTTAATCTTAAATTGTGTTCCTGAAGCTACAGTAGATGTTATAGTAGATGCAGCTCTCATAGTGATATTGCTGGAGCAGAATCAAAAGTAGTCTACATTGTCTTTGGATGTTGTTGCGTCACCTACACCATATTTCACAAAACAGTAAGAAGTTCCGTTCAGATTGGAACAATTTAAGTTAATAATACACCACAACATTTATTTATGACTCATGTTCAGTTTCAGAGCTGTACAGAGTTCTCAGATTATATATTTTTCCCCTCATCAGACCACAGGAGCCATCAAAAAGTCCCCCTGTCTCCTTTGAAAGCCTGCTTCCAGGCCTTGATGGGTATTGGTGTTCAGTGTTCAGTGTTTGATTGCAGTGTTTTCAGGAAATCTACTTTACTGTAGATCTACTCTGCAGCGTGTAGAAGAGTGTTGTGCGCTTCCAATGTTTCTACATCTGGACTATTCATTTGTAGTTGTGCGCCAGTGTGTGGCTTCCGCTTGTATGTGTATCTGTGTGTGTTAGTGTGAACTTGATCGACACAAATGCCTGTTTGACTCGTGTTTTTGTCTCAAGTCTCCAAAACATCACAAAGGCTGTTGTCCCAAAGTGGGTCCCCTGTTTTAACTGGTGTTTAAGTTGTACTTTCTTCCTGGGTGTCTCATCAGTGGATCTGGTCAGTTATGTGACAAAGTTCCAGTGGGACAGAGCCAAATACCCCACTACCCTGCCTCTCAAGAGTCTGACAGACATCCTCTCCAAGGTACTAGAAGAATACGTCTACATGATATAATGTTTTCAATGCAAAGTCCACATCTATCATGATACCAATATTGAAATACATTTAATACGTTTAATAATTTATGGCAGAGAAAGAACTATGCTATGCTAGTATTGCAAAAAAAATAGTTTGCGGGTTTGTGTGTGTGTCTGTCTCTGTGTGTTAGCAAATAAGTCAGGTAGAGACAGAACTGAAATCTCGGTCTGGGGCATATAGCAACGTAAAAGCCAGTCTGGAAGGCCTTGAACGCAAAGCAGAGTGAGTAATATTTAACTTTGATATTATATCTAAAATGACAAATTATGTACCAGAAAATGGGGTAAAAACACCTTACTATCTACTTTGCTGCTGATTTAAATACTTTTTCATCTGGATGCATAAGACTGACCAGAATCTTTAACCAGACAAAATACAAAGAAAAACATGAAATGTGCTTGCCCTTCCTGCCAGCATGTTGGTTTTCTCTCTCCCTAGTTACAGAATGACTCATTACATTTGACTGGCTGTCCACAGTACAAACAGTGTTGGTTCTCTGAAGCAAAATTAGTTGCTGGGCAACGAGGAGAATTATAGCCTAGCGTAGAAGTGTAGTTAAATTTGTGCTGCTAGATGGCAGGTGAGATTGTCTAGCCAAAAGACATGGCCCCTCGCAAAACCTTCTGCCAGAACATGTTTGGCAATACGTTATTTTGAAACATTCTGCTTCACCTCTAACAAGATGGCACAATGCCTGTAATTTGTATCTTCTCCCTTAGAGGGCGTCTCCAAATACGCACGCTGATAGACATTTTGAGGAAAGAGGACCTGGTGGACTCAGAGTATCTCACTACTCTGCTGGTGGTGGTGACCAGGTCAGCAGCATCACACAGTCTCCAGTGAGGAACTCAATTTCATATGATGTGCACCTAGGCAGAACACAAAGATGTGCGTGTGTATAATAAGTGTGTATGTTCCTGATACAGAGAGAACTATGTGCAGTGGGAGAGAACCTATGAATCCTTGTCAGAATTTGTAGTGCCTCGATCCAGCAGGTAAGGCTAGTTTGTTCCTCTCTTCATGTTGTCATCCAATGAATCTGTTAGATTTGTCTCAGAAGGACTGTCCCATTTATTTAAGCAACATAGAACACTGGCTGCAGACAGGTCATCAATATTTCACCTTCACTCATTGTAGGTATTAAGTTTATTATGGACTGTTTGATTGTTGTTCAGTATCACAAGAGAGAGGGATGAGAGAAACAGAGATGCAGAGAGACTATCTAAGTATATGTAGACTGGAATTCTCTGTTGGTGGTGTGGCAAGTGGTGTGATTCTCTCCATCTGCTGGTGGTGTGGCACAAGTATTCGATGGATCAATCTCACACTGGTCTCATACCTAGAATACAAACTATCGTATAAACAAAGGAGATATTACCCATGCCCTGCGACTTGCTGGCCCCAGTCCAGGGTGTACCCCGCCTGTGGCCCGAAAGCTACTGGGTTAGGCACCAGTCGCCCGTGACCCCAAAATGGGAACAAGCGGCACTGCAATCCCTCCCAGGGATTAGCAGTAGACAATGGATGGATGGATGTATATTACTCATATTGCATTCTCCATATGGGAAAGGAACAACTGTCTAACCGCAGTAAGACAAGACCGCTCATTTGATACATTTTGTATGTGCCAATGAGAAGCAGAGTGGCTCTCTGTTCGAAGGTCAGACTAACCACAAGGATAATGTTACTGGGAAAAGTAAGAGTCACTGACTGTGGCAGTAATGGCCTTTCCTGGCCATTGTCCTGTGGTTTACACTGACCACAAGATCAAGACGGCGAGTGTTGGTCTTGGAGTCACAGATGTGGTCAAAACGAAACATTCATAATGTTAAGTTGTTACTCCTTTGATTGAGAATAAGGTAACTTTGAACTTAGTTTTTACCATCAAGTCACAAAGTCAAATGACAGCATGACCCTTGTGTTGCTTCGGATTTCAACAAAAGCACATTCAAGCTGATTTTAAATCCTGCATGTCATGTTCCAACAGGAAAATCTATGAGGAGGCAGAGGAAGGGATTTTCACTGTAACTCTTTTCAAGAAAGCTGTTTATGAATTCAAAGCCAAAGCCAAACAGAACAAGTCAGTACATTTATTCCTACTGTTGGACACAACATTGACAATTTGTTTGGTTTTAACAGCTTGGTAGTATATACAGTGGTAGACTCAAACAATACATAATTGGAAGACGCAACAAATGCCCAATAAGCTTATAAATTGTTACTATGACATACAGTATGTTTCTGGCAAACAGGTTCATGGTACGGGAGTTCAGCTTTGACCAGGTGGAGCACGAGAGACGAGAGAGGACCCGGCTTAGTGTGGACAAGAAGGAACAATATGTTTGTAACCCAAGGCTGTGTGCATGTGTGTGAGTGTGAGTGTGTGTGTGTGTGTGAGAGTGTGTGGTAGTTTGTATTCAAACATGTTTGTCTACCCCAAGGGAATCTTTGTGCGTTGGCTGAAGGTTAACTTCAGTGAAGTATTTGTTGCCTGGATCCATGTCAAAGCTCTAAGGGTATTTGTGGAATCTGTCCTCAGGTCAGTCATGGTGTAGTCAAACGCTCTTGTAGTATAATGCACCATTTTTAAATCATTTGATCAATCACACTGTGACCGGTTACGTATTAATCACCCATCCAGGTATGGTCTGCCTGTTAGCTTTCAGGCCTTCCTTCTGCAGCCGAGCAAAAAACGTGCAAATAAGC
Organism: Plecoglossus altivelis; assembly: GCA_036571765.1. Taxonomy (NCBI): domain Eukaryota; kingdom Metazoa; phylum Chordata; class Actinopteri; order Osmeriformes; family Plecoglossidae; genus Plecoglossus; species Plecoglossus altivelis. The sequence continues at coordinate 13,666,684 of BROE01000009.1, read as the reverse complement.
TGAGGGAGGAACTGGGCTCCCTTTTCACACACCTGGACCCTGCTGCAGCGGCCAGCAAGCTTGACGTAAGAGGCCTATCCTTTGGCAAGCTCGTAAAAATTTGATCTCAAAAGAAATGTCTTGATTGCCTCTTTATTTCTATTTTTGCCCTGCAGGTTGGTGTTGATATTCCAGGAGTGAGTGTGGGCCAACAGGAATACTTCTCCTACATCTGCTTTCAAATCAGCGTCAACCTTATTTACCCCAGTTAATAGCCAATGAGGACCATCTGAGGCACTGAGAAGGCCCAATCACATTAGCTGTTAGTTTGTCATAGTTCTCTTGCTCTCTTGGGGCTGTTCATTGTATTTTAGCTCCTGGGAGAGTGTGGAAACAGGAATCCAAACAGAGTTGACATTCCAACTGGTGTGAAAGTTGAGCAGACAGACAAATGTTAGTGACAACTTCATGCATCAGCGCGTAGTAACTAGCGCATTTTGTAACGTTCAAGAGGTTGGAAGGGGCTTTCCCCAAGAGCGTTGCATGCAAAGAAGAGGATTATTAGGGACGGACAGCTAATATGAGGTTGAGCTTTCCAGGAGATAGTGGTTTGGAAAGTGACCCTTCAGGCTCCATTCAGAGTTGAATAAATCCCTGGCACAAATATGTAATCATATTCAATATTCTGTATATCAGTGGTTGAGGATGGATGTAAGCAGAGGTTTATTTTCAACCTCACAGATTTCCATTTTGTTCATGTCAAGATGTAAACGAAAATAGTTGATCATGTTTAAGAAACTTGATCTACTTGCCTCTTGCTTTCAGTACCTCAATGCTATTGAAACTGTACAATTCCATTTATGAAATGTGCTATCACAATGACTTTCTTGTTGGTTTCACTTGTAAGGACCAAGTCTATGCATGTGCACTGCTGCATGTATACAATGTATTGTACCAGATCCGGGTTTTAAAGGTTGGCTCTTACAGAACTAAACAGAATTAAATACAGACCATAAACTGTAATCTCATAGGGTTTGAACAGGTGTACATGTTAAGTAGATTTTGTAACTCTTTTCATTTCATACTGATTTTTGTCAGCAATGTATGTGTTTTTTGTATGGAAAGATGTTTGATGTCCTAAAAAATGGAAATAAAGTAATATTACACTATTTGTAATACTAGCATCGTTTTAGATATATAATATTGATATATCAATATCAAAATTATTGATCAAAATATTGATATACTAATATTTTCGTTTGTTTTCTAGATGTTGGACAACATGACTAGTAAGGAGACGTACGTTGTCAAAAGTTAGACATATCAGACATCGCGACATGAGTGGTATATGTTATCTACAGCAGGTGGCGCGATTGCTGTTGAGGAACCATGATTGTCAGCCTTACATTTCTTCAGTCAAATCATTTCTCAAATTTGTTTTAATAGACGCTCTCAAGATCAATATTGCGTGTTTAGAGCAATTGTGAATTTGGTGTAACAGTAAGACTTTATTATTGGTGTATTAAATGCAATAATTGTCCAGCATGATTTTAAAAAGTGAAGATCTATATGTTTGGACAGTTTGGGGGGAGTTTGGCAACTGAGAGAGAGAGAGAGAGAGAGAGAGAGAGAGAGAGAGAGAGAGAGAGAAAGAGAAAGAGAGAGAGACAGGAAGTAGGGGTGGGTGGAGGGTATATTTGCGGCATGAGCGTGCGCCCGGGTTCCATTCGCGTAATGGTTTCAATAGATAAAGACACGCTCGATTTTGCGTTTACATTTCACCTGCACTTTTAACTTTGATGGAATATTTTATCCACTCAGTGACAAGACTGGTTTGTGTTTTTCTTTAATTTTATCTAGTTATCTAATAACATCTCACAAAAGATGTGGACAGTACCTAAACCACGTTACGCGAATAGCTATAATTTGTGTTTTGATGATGTAACCGAGATAGCAGTGAACATTGGCGGAGTTAGGGTCGTATTGCACAGTGATGTACTAAACCGTCACCCGGAAAGTCGCCTAGCAGAACTGGTAAACTGTTCCTCTCGGAATAATGATACCATCTCCTCGCTCTGTGACGAATACGACCCTGGCAAAAGAGAGTTCTACTTCGACAGGGATCCCGATGCATTCAAATGTATCATTGACGTGTACTACTTTGACGAGATTCACATTAAGAGAGGAATCTGTCCTATTTGTTTCATTAAGGAGATGGAATTCTGGAAAATAGAACAAAGTTTTTTGGACGAATGCTGTAAAAGTTACCTGAGCGAGAAAGAAGAGGAGCTCGCCGAAATCGCCAACAAAGTAAAGCTGATATTAGATGATTTAGATGGAGACCCGTCTGTACAGAAGTTCCTGTGGAAACTAATGGAGAAACCAGAATCATCATTGGCTGCGCGCGTGATAGCCATCGCATCGTTCCTCTTCATCCTAGTCTCCTCAGTAGTGATGTGCATAGGAACTATTCCAGAACTCCAGGTAGAGGACGCAGAGGGGAACCTCGTAGAACACCCAACACTTGATGCCATAGAGACCGCCTGTATTGGCTGGTTCACGGTGGAGTACCTGCTGCGTCTTGCGTCCTCCCCAAACAAAATACGCTTCATGCTCTCCTTCATGAACATAATAGATTTCATGGCCATCATTCCGTTCTATGTGGTACTAACCCTTACGTTCCTCGGCACGGCTATGATGGAACTGGCCAACGTCCAGCAAGCGGTCCAAGCACTTCGCATCATGCGTATCGCTCGAATCTTCAAGTTAGCGCGCCACTCCTCCGGGTTACAGACTCTTACATACGCACTGAAAAGGAGCTTCAAGGAGCTCGGGTTACTCCTCATGTACATGGGCGTGGGAATATTTGTGTTTTCAGCTCTGGGGTACACCATGGAGCAAAGCCACCCAGAAACCCTCTTCAAGAGCATCCCACAGTCCTTCTGGTGGGCCATTATCACCATGACGACGGTGGGCTACGGAGACATCTACCCTAAAACCACTCTTGGAAAGTGTAATGCTGCCATTAGCTTCTTGTGCGGGGTGATTGCTATAGCGTTACCCATTCACCCCATCATTAACAACTTTGTCATATTTTACAACAAGCAAAAAGTGCTCGAGACCGCTGCCAAACACGAACTGGAGCTCATGGAGTTGCAGTCTGACGAGGGCACAACGGGCAAGACCAAGAGCAAATCTGACGAATCGGGCGTATATGGAGAGCTTCATGAAACTGTCTCTCAGTGATTAAACCGCTTCTTGAATTATCCACCAGCCAGTAGAAGTTGTAAATATCTATAGCTTTATGTGTCGTTATCACTTCATAACTAAGAAGTAGCTTATATGTGAATGTATCTTTTTGTGGTTCATAAAATTTGGGTTTTGGCGTAAAGCAACCGGTCACAAAATATAACTTGATGGTGAAATCTAAATCTATCTATCTTAAAATAAAATCTATGAATAAAAAAATTGGAGATCATATTCAGTGTTGTTGTTTCATAATGCTGTTTTTAGAAACCCTCAAAAATCGTATTACATTCCCTTTAACCACGTTGTTGGCTTTGCCAGTTGAAGGTGTGTTTATATACAGGACAGAGGTAGATGGAATAATGTAAATGTCAATGCAAGATCACACGCATGCATGCACACACTCGCAGACTCGCCATTTAGCAATAATCCTTGTTTACAATCAATAAGCCATTACAGACTAATCGTAATTCTAAATCAACAAAAATAATTAAAAATCAGAAGCCTGTGAAGGTAATACAACTTAATTATGTTTCTGTGGATTCATGATTACAACTTTTCTATGATTGATTTTGGATTTCATTGGACGATTGCAAGTGTACTTGAAAGCCCACTGCATAATGTATCCCAAAGCTCAGAAACAGTGTTTGTGGAAGGTATCAAATAAAATTCACAGTTGATGTTGATTGTACATTGTCTTACAAGCTGGTGTCATGTGAATTGAACATTGCAATGAATTAAAGGACATTTGTTTGACCCAAAACATTGTTCATCAGACTAAAAGTAATCGCTATAATCAATTATGGTAATGACCATGATAATTTCAAAGACAGTACATAAAATAGCATACTAGAGAACAGTGAGCTGCAAGAATAGTGCAACTTGGAAGATTCCTGAGAGAAGATGTAAGCAAAAAGGATCTGTTTCTCTCATTAAAGACAGAGAAGGAGATCATAGGAGTGTCCACTGTGAGCCCCACCACCAAAGGTATCGATCGGTGAGAAATTGTTTTTCCCATGGAGACAGTTCAGCGAGTGATCTCTCTCACCCCACGATCTTCCCTCTTCCACCTCTACCTTTCACTCTTCCTCCACCCACTCATTCTCCCACTTTTGATCATGTCTGCCATGTTTAAACAAACAAGGGAGAATACAAACTCTAAAGGCTTTACCTAATATAAACAAGGATGCATTAACATTTTACATCTTACATTGAAATTCCCGAAGTCAAAACGAATTGAAACAAATACACAATGGTGATGAATGGTGCTTACAAATGTGCAAAGTTTTCTAACTGGATAACGAACTTTCCAGGCATAGCAGCAGTTGAACACATAGTATTCCAACAAGTAGTAGTCCAATCTAGTAGCTATACTGCAGCATTATTAGGTCTAACTTGCAGAATAGGTTAACAGGTTCCTGATAACAGCCTGTGATAATTACACACAAGACGCAAGGATAGGAGTCTGAACAGATGCATTTGTCAGGTTTTGGTCTGGCAAGATTTTAATTGCTCCCTCAGTTTGGTTCGTTTATAGTGAACAGTTTAATAGTATGGTGTCCTATTAATCTTGGTTGCTTAAATATTCTCCCTATCCCCTCTAATGATTTCATGTTTGATATTGGAAATAATAAAAAGCGTGCCATGCATGTGCATACTTTACCCCTGCTACCATAGTTGACGTTTGGTTGGCACTTTCAATCCACTCCAAATGATCCATGAACAAGTTTTATCCTAGTATGTATACTGCTGTTACACCTGTTAGGTCTAATTTACCACAAACATCACAAAATACATGACTTGGTTAAATTGGAGTGGTTGTGGTCTTGTGGTGTCTCAGATTTTCTTTTCACGAACCATAATCGATCACATCAAAAGTTATATTTTTTTGTATAGATCAAGAATGGTCCATCATGAAACCATCCTGCTGCATATTTAAGCCTAAAAAGCTCTGATGACTGAGATAACATTTTACAACATGCAAAAGCAAATGTGAAATCTATGAAAACGACTTGTGCTGCATTTCTTGTAGAACCGAATATATATGCCTTGACTCTTGAACTGTTTGAGCCCACAAGGAGGGAGGCATCAAACTGACCCTAGAACTGTTTGAAAACACAAGGAAGGGGGCATCAAACTGACCCTAGAACTGTTTTAGAACACAAGGGGGGGGCATCAAATTACAACCCACGCTAAGCAATTTGGTCATTTCATGATGACAGGAAGGGATAGAAAAAATGATAAGCGTTGGAGGGTAAAATAGGGGAGCAGAACACAGCACATTTTAAAAATAGTACTCCAATAACCCATGCATCATCAAGCTTGGCAGCTGCACATCACAGAGCTCAGAGAATTATTTTCACACTGATTCTTTATGCAACCTGAACTACAGTTTCTGTGGACTGAACCTACAAAGAATGAGGATTCCCCTGAATATTCTTTGCACACACACATTACTTCTTGGTGGTGTGCTCTTTCATGTTGGATCAATGATCGTTTGTCGATTGAAAAGCTTTATGGTATATGGATTATGGTTGATACCAGGCCAGCCCTGTGCACTTCAGTGCTCACAGGGTGTATCTCCCACGCCCCCGTCCTCCTCTCAGGCGATACTTTTGGTCTCAGAAGGGGGAGACGAGTGTCTTCAAAGAGAGACAGCATCCTTTACAATATGGAAGATAGGGTGAGACAATGAGAAGAACCCCATTGCCGACAATGTATCTTAGCGAGGAAACATCATCAGACTTGTTAAAGCCAACAAAAACAATAACAGAACGTCTTAGAATTGAGCGGGTCATCCTCATCTTGAAAATCAGTTTACAATAGGTTTCTGATATTTAGCACTGTTTAGTGTAGATGAGGAGGCAACAGTTCACTGTCGTTCTATTCTGTGGAAGATCTCCAGTCCACATCTAAATATACAGCTCAAGACGTGAAATGACTGTGTATGTCTAGTATAAAGCTAAATGAATTCATCTGAATTGTCAAGTGATGCAGCAAGGAAGACACATCTGGTCTTTAGTCTTCAGTTTTCCCTTTGGCAAGTGGCATTTACAGAAGACAATCAAAATGGAATTCTGCTGGTGGCAAACGCTTTTGGCTTTTCAACTTCCTTTCTTAAAGCACAATGTTTTACAAACTCGTCACCCCTATAATTATGCATTTCATACTATTGCCTTAAGAAATAAAGCCCAAGTGAAAGACATTCTGTTTGTGGTCTATGCTCTAATTAAAAACATGTCTAATGTAATTGGCAAGTAAGTATGTTTACTTGAGACTGTTCCTTCATCTGTAAACATAGCTCAAAACACTTATGTTGTGACCACAATCATTTGGAGGAAGGAAAGAAAATCCAGTTACTAATCATAAAATGTGTTAACTTTACATTATGTTGTTTGCCAATTAGACAACTGGATGCGCATTACTGGTAATAACTGAAGCTACTTGTGTATGTTCCAGTCATTAAAAATAGTCAAAAAAATAATTCAGAACCAGATTTATATTTCATTTGGAAATGAATAACTTTTGACACTGTTAAAGATTATCATTTTTTGGCATAGAGAAGTTGACTGAGCCTGTGCAGTTTCATCATGTTGGGCTACTATTTGCCTTATTTGCTGAATAAAGGAAGAATGGATCTACAAGTGGGACTATAACTGCTGCATATTATCCTCTGGTCTAAAAATAAGATGCCTTAGTGAATCAAGAACATTCACAGACAAACAGAAGACATCAGCACTGGGCTTGCATTATATTTTTATTTGAAAACCTGTTCTCACATTCATAAAGTATTGATCGGATTAAATCTATTGCAATCACGTGAATGTATATTCTGAAAGTAAAATTCTGAAATAACTGTCACTTGACGACGGAGCCTAATCAAGTGTGTTTGAAAAAGGCCAATTTTCACCAGTTGTCATGGTTATGAAACTCCAAGTCAGCCACAAAATCCTATCCAAAGGAACATTTATGTAACGTGCAACAGGGAGGGATGCAATCCCAGAACCCTGGATACTGTGCTGGTCCCCAAGCAATACAATCGCAAAACATACATTTTCAGTTGGCTATTTTTCCTGCTTCTTTGTCACTGCTTTCTCACTCTCCCAGTGTTAACCCACCTCCTCTTGCGAGGGCCAGGGCTAGTGGTCTGTTGTCATGGTTCCAGTCTTAAAATAAAAGTCACCCCCTCATTATTCTGCCTCGTTAGCCCTCTTCTTTGAGAATTACATTCTGTAATGATACCATTTCCTGTGTTGGTGTTTATTGTTGTGCTAAGACAACAAGGACTACTTCATTTCTCCCTGAAATATGATCAATGTCAAAGGGTTCTTTGAGATTTGGATCTTAAGCCATTTTGGTTATACCACTGCTAAGTGTTAAGTAGTTAACAGCAGGGCACCTGTTTTTCTGTAAAAAAAAATTTAAAAAACGAACGAGAATGAAAGCCATGATGGCTTGTAACCAGCATGCAGTTCTAGGTTCGCCGTCATATTCTCCAAGCAACACATATTACATTTACATTTCAATTATTTTCATCTGTAACAGGTCTAAAACAAACATTTGCATGATGGCACCAGCAATGCTGTGAGTCAAACTGTTCGATTAAAAATTATGCTTCCATTTAAAGGTTAAAGCCCATTTCAAGGGCTAATTACTGACCAAATCATGCTATAGATCAGCAACAGAGGGTTCTTCGAGAAGCAAGTGGGTTTTCTGGGCACAGTCTCAGGACCATCTGACTTATACTCTATTCTGTCATTTATTAATGCAGCGTCTGTCAAATGATGAGTAACAGGGACATGGCAAGCTGACGGATTTGCTCAGACTGCAGATCTCATGCTCTGCATTCAGGGTCTTACTTTTGAAACATATATTCGTAAAAAGATGTATTTTCTTTTAAGTAAAGCAAGACTCCTGTTCGTCAAGTTTAAATACAATTAAAATGAGATCGATTTAAAATAAGCTGTGCAATCCCTTTTGATATTTGGTTGTTCTACAGTTATTTTCACACCCTAAAGTGTCAAACTTCAAGCACTATTTCCATGCCAGACGTTGCATAAGTATTCCTTCACCATGAACATTGTCCTATAACAAGATGTGATTGAATTAGCCAGTATAACTCATTTCATAGCATAACATGTGAAGTATTGCAAGATTGTAATTAAAAGGCTGACTTTTACATGTTTTGTTCTTCTTTCAATAAAACTCTGAGCATAAATATGACATTTTCAGAGAACTTGATAAAAATCTAAATAATACAGAGATGCTCAGATCAACTTCACGACTGGTCAAGGATTCAAATAAGCATATACTGTCGCATGGACAAAGATGTGGCCCACACCAGCCTACAGCTTTGACAACCCTTCTTCTTAACTGGGCCAGTCAACCACCATACAACCACATGGTGACACACAGCATCCTGTCATTTCTCTGTATTCACTGGGGAATCTCCATAAAATCCATTTTTGTCTCAAAAGACAACTCACTAAGGATGGATTACCCCTCCAGCGACTGTCTTTAAAAGATGTTTGGCATATATTTAATGATTGTTTTTAAGTTTCAGGTCCCATGTACACTACATCTACCACCATGATACAGTATGGTTTCTGTTGAGCAAAGGTCTGGAGAGTAGCCATGTCAACCTCTGGTGGGATCCTTCTCAGTTTGTAGGACAAGATGAAAGCAAAGGCTCAATAGGGAGAATTAATTAGACACAAATTTATGAGACTTCAATCACTGGTCAATAGGGATTACATTCAATTTAAAGGGACACATTTAGATGTTACTGTACTGAGAATGAGTTACACAATCCAGCACTCTGTTCGACCTTAAAACAGACATAGCCTCTGTTTGATCAAGCACAGGAACGCTAAACATTAATTGTCGTAGGAGCACCTGCAATGCACTGAATACAGCTGCCTCCATGCACAAAGCTGTCAAAAAGCAGAACAAAAGTTTGTATCGCAAAAACCACCCATCTTGCAATTAGTCACAGGTGCTCTGCTGTCTGGTTGTATTGACCGGTAGCATGGTGGTGCACCAGCAAGACAGAAAACCATTGTAAAGTGACCTTTCGTGTTTCAATCTTAGACCTGAAAGCACTCAAATTTGCAGTCACTGTTCGCCTCCATAGTGCCCACCTACTCACAGCTGGTATGCCAGTCCCTCCTGGGCTCCATTGAAAGAGTCTTTTTCAGAGATTCAAGTTTGTTTGTTGAGTGTCGTCTTAGAAAGAGCTGAATGATCAATATTGCGTGCATTCCCAAAAGAAGGGACAGCAGGGGTTAAGGTTGCTGGCTACGTTTTTCATGGTCTCAAAACATCTCTAGACGACATGCTCTTTAAACTCAGATATTTTGAACTCTTTAAATTGAAGTCTTAACTCAGTATTGTTTCGATTGACCCTTTGAATGAAATCAAGCCAACCACATTATTACCATTACAAGTGTATTGTAGTTTGTGTGTACCTCAAACAGATTTACATGCATGACAGAAACACACCATAATCACAAGTCTTTGCAACTGGCCCATGCTTTCTTTTTCTCCTCATAGATCCTGTCTGAAGGAAGTTCTTACCATTACATTTTTCCATTCCACTGATCAATATTTGCACTTAATATTTATTTGACCTTCTAATGTATCAAGTCATTTCTCAATATTTCTGACTTCCTGTTGATCTTTTTCATCTCAAGTGTTCCCCAAAGGCACATCTTACTCTTAACATAGTTGAACATTCTGGCTTCCCACAAGGAATGGTTTTGTATATTCTTTTTTGTCACAGTCATTTTTTAATCATGTGAAAAATAACATAATTTAGCCATCTGTGAAACTCTCAGGTCAAGCTAACAGTGGACATCTGTGGACAGATATTGTCAGCCATTTGAGTGTCAAGGGTTCGGCAGTCGTATAAAGAATGGACGAATGAAGAGGACAGATCTAAATTATTCACATGCTCACTACCTTTTCATTAATCCATGAGCTCTCGTAAGGAGCTTCACCTTTACAGGGTTATTTATATCTCTTCACGAGGAGGTACTGTGGTAGGGACATATAAATTCATGGAGCTTATTTGGACTAACCTTCATGCAACGTATGACACCATGGAGAAATGCGTCTGACACAGGAAGCATCAAGCTCAGACAGACACAAAGGTAACACACACAAACAGTGCATGGATGCATTGTATTTCAATAATGCAAACAGTATGCAGTTACATAAACATGTGAATGCAAGCAAGTGCATTGTACACAACTATGTACTGAATCACAGTCAGGGTAAGTTCTTTTATTTCAATTGGCCCTCGTGGTGTGAAACTGCTCTCTTCATGGGGCTAGGATAACACTCTCTCTAGAGACAAACACATAACACCATGGATTAACTTCAGAGAGAGGAGGACAAAGAACTGGCAGCGCTCACTTTTCCCCCAAGCACTGCCGTTAGCTCGATGAAGGACACATGGTTGACCTCTCTCACATTCCATGTCATGGAGCCCAGATTCAAATTATTTTCCAATCTGGGTGGAAGTCGTATATGCATGTGACACATTATTTGCCCAAGTGACAGTTTGTCCTTCAAGCCTTAAATTAGGCAGAAAACAATATAGGCATGGTACAGGATTATGAATTGTGATAACCATAACAATTATAAAATTATTTTTAAGTTAGATAATTTCTATGCCATTGGATGTATGGCTCATAGATACACTATCCCTACCTACAGTATCAAAGTTGGTAGCAAAACTTACTAGCCTATCACTGTAAGTTTAAGATAAGACATGCTTAAAATATTTCAATTCGTGTCTAGACAGGATAATCACTACCATCGTTCTCTCCATCAAAGAGGAGAGTGAAGAAAGAAAGGTTTATGAAACTCCCTCAGGAAACTTGGAAACCTCAGCAGTATGTACCTGGCATTGAGTCATAGAGGCTGAGATGAGCTGAGATTCAGGACATCAAAGATACTGGGGATATCATCTGTATAAACTAGCCCCGAGCTGACCAACACTGTGGAAAGCTCCTGTAGGTGGCACCAGTGCTGATCCAGTGCATCTGATTCTAACATTTAGCTGGTTCATAAATGAAATCTGGTTGGTTGGGATGGTCGGACAGAGTTAAAAACAGCAAGCCTATACATACAAAAATGTATGCCATCGCAAACATGTTCCAATTTATGAAACCATGTGCACCCGCACCTGCAGGAAATCATCCCTTTAGAAATCAGTCCACCTGGAAATGTGGGCATGAGGATCAGACTTATTTTCCTCCACACGCCCACATTCCACCATAAATTGACAAAGCACCCAAGAATAACGAGTCAGCTGATGGTTCTTTAAGGTGAATCACGCTAACAACCGAGAGGATAAAAACAAACATCTTCTCACGCAAAATGTTGAAAATGTCTGCAGAGGCCCTCAGCCTCCCGCACAAGTCTACCCTCACAGCTGTGCCTTTCCACAAAATGGTCCTATCTCAGGTGAAAGGAATTATCACCTGCACCTTCGCAATTTGTTATGTGTGGACACATTAATACAGGCATATATGTATGTAGCCTGTTTGGCTACCTTATTTGGGTTTACAACTAAACTAAGAATGTCTCAACATATTATTATGACTGTACTGATGATAGGCTGCGTACCTCGTCCAGGCTACCTCTCAACAACTAAAAAACCACAGGTGCACAAAACATCTATTTGTTCAATGAACCTACGGTCTGGTTTAGCTGCATGGTTTGATGTTCTGGTTTGGGATCCAAATATCCTGAAACCAATGAATGAGTATTTGTCTGAGTCCCCAAAATTACTATTTGACTTTTAACTCAGACCATTAATTGTAACTATAACTAACAACAGATGTATTTGTGTGTAGGTGCAAAATAGACCGTGGCTGCTTGTTCTGTAGGGTGAAAGTAACATCTGTTTTTATTGCTATTAAAGTTAATCATAATTTTTTTGTTCCCGACCACAGGCTGTAAAATGTTCCTTGAAATTAGCAGCTAGAGTTGGCTAATTCATTTATTTGACCATCTGCTTGTGAACATGATCTTAACAGCATTGTCTACACCGAGTTGCAGTATTTCATAAAGGTTTGGATGCATCTCTTGGATAACTAACTGTTTGAAGAAATAGTGTGTATATTTGAAGATCAGAGGGTAAACTGAGGTTTAATATTTTCTCATCTCTTTTTTCTTAACATTGTTTTTTTAGGTTCAGTTCAGAAGTAGAGCATATTGTTGGAAATATTAGGAGCTTAGCCCAAATTCAGGACCTATAGTCTAGGTTTCACATGAGTTTTGATATAGATTTTGTTGTTTGTGTTTTCATCATTGTTGTTTTATGCACTGGCAAAGAGTTAGGTCACTTAATGTCTATGACAGTGTCCAGGACTGTTTTTCATTTCATCATATCCTAATTTAATATTAGATTTGTTTATTTATTGTCCGTTCAAAAAAAAGTACTGTCTGATCTGTGCTCTATTGTGAGTTCATATCACTGGTTAAAATAAATAGTGCTCTTGTTTCGTGCGGTTTTAGGAGATTAATAGTTAATTTGACATGACACTACTAGGCCCCTATATTGTTTCAATCTCACCACGGTAGGCCACACATTTTGCATCTTGCACACATGGATATTTCTTTTGAATAAGCATCAGCTCGTGAAATTATTTTAGGCATGAACCTATTTTAAATGTAGACATGGTTTTGTTTCATTTCCTCAGAGTGAAATAAAACGTTGGGCTATGACACAACCTGGTGGCACGTTTCGGTAATAGTGAAGCTCTGTCACAGTCATTCTACATTTTCTAACATGTATTGGTCGAGCTGCCTGGCGCGTTTTCATCAATCTTATAGATCAATCTGTTTTACAACATACAACATTCACAAACTGATTATTAGATCACGCCAACTGATTTTTTGGTAAAAACGGTTCTTTCGTGCAAAGAAAGTGTTAGTTCAAAGCATGATTCTTGACTGAGCTCGTTCGATTTAGTATTGCCCCTTTCAACTCAGACTACCACAACGGCGAGGAAAAAAACTGAATGGAGAGCTGAATGTCCCCCGGCAGTTTCCCTTGGAGACGCACAAGTAAACAATTCTGCGCAACAAAACCAGATCACTGCAGAGGGATACTCAGCTTTCTGAAGTCAGGGTTAGATATAATTTCCGTATTAGAAACTATTTAAAATACACGACAGTTCACTGCTTTAGAATTTTGCTTAGTAAAATGGATCTGAAAAAACGTACAACTTCGGCAGGCTATCGTTTACCGGACCCCAGAAATGTGACACAGTCGTTGGTGTCTATGGGTCCAGGTAAACTCCACAGCACAGGTGTCAGCAAGGATTCGAATCCCGAAACCCGTGACCCAGTTAAACAGGATCAAGTGTGGCGGGAATTCGTGCACGCCGAAATGAGAGGAGCGAAAGAGTGGTGAGCGTTGTGTTGAATAAGAATTTTGCGCGTCAGTCAGGTAATCTATATAGTATTACTACGAATATAGGCAGCCTAGTCTACTGGCAGTGACCTGCAGTTTTATAGCACAAACGTCGTAACACTTGAACCCACCTATTGATCCATTCTGCTTTGTGCTTCAAATTCAGGCAGAAGAATTGGAGTTTTCTCAAAAATTATGACCAGTTGGTAAGTGTGTTCAGTTCATACATTTGGTGCAAGGGTAGCCTAATAGTCTTGCCGTAAGATAAACCGAAAAGACAGCTATGATCTCATGTATGATGACAGTACAGGCCCAATGATATCCTAGCATCTTATCTTTAAGTCAGTGTTACGACTCTACATGTAACCACATGGGAAATTTGGGGCCCTGTAGATGGTCACCAGTAGGGTGTGGCGCTCCAGTGTCTCAAAGGACTATGTAAGCTGAGGCCTCGCGGCGACCCACGGTTCGAATCCGGCCCAGGCTCTGCATAAATTCTATGTACTTCCTATTTGTTATGGATGTAGTTGGCACGTTCCTATGTTGAATCGCTTTTTTTCTGTAGGGTGAATCCCGATCAGAGACTCCATTACCAAGGCACGTGTCACTTTACTCTGACCACCTCCCCAACACCGCTAACCAAATGTTTGGAAGTCGCCTCTACACTCAATTGGGTATGGAGTTGGTGAGGATGGATAAGTTGCTAAGTCTAAGCAGAAGTCATCACAAGTGCAAGCAAAGCCTGGATCTGCTGTCTTGTTAAGGGCAGCCACAGTCCATGGCCACCCAACACATCCTTATATCACAGAATCGGACTCACTTCATAACCTTGTTGTTACTGTTGCCAAGTGAAGCCTCATATTTTTATGAGATAATTTTATTATTGTTTGTATTTTGTGGTTTTATCATTTGTAGTTTTCCGTTGAAAGCAGCTGTAATGCCCAATGAAGTCATACATTTTGCATAATTCATTTGGCAAACATAAGTGCCATGATACTATATGTTATGTTTGCCAATAGATAATCTCAAATGCCATGTTTCATTAAAGGAGACCAAATTACAAACTATTTTACATCTGTGTTTAATTCTTAAGGAAATTGAACGGTAACAAACGTTTGTCATGTATACTATTCATTGTTTAACATTACCTTGATAGGTCATAGGCCCATCACAAGCTAAATCAGTAGGTGTTGGTTTATTGTGTGGAAGGCAAATATCTACTAACGCGTGGGTGTCATTTAGAATAATGGTGAAATATGATTTAATTCGCCGCGCAACAAATGACATGCATGATTGAGGCAGTCTAGTATCTACGGATGGCACATAGGTTCAAAAACAAATTGAGCTGATGTGTGCGGAAGTGAAATTTTGAATGTTTCGAACATGCCTTGGAACTAGGTGAGCAGTTTCAGACTCACGGCCATAGCCAGATGCTGAGCGCAGACTGAACCGGTAGATACAGACGCAACATCAAAATACTATAATCGCAACAAAATGGAAACGAACATACTGCTAGATATTGCTAACTTCAGCACGCTATTTGTGTGCATGGTGTTAAAGTTTCCGCAAATATTTGTTTTGATACGAGCGAAATCGACGAAAGGAATCAGTTTGAACAGTCTTATTCTGGAGTTAACTGGGTAGGTTTCGAAGTTTTGATTTAAAATGGCCAGTCTTGTGATTGGAACTAGGCCTAGTAGTCATGCTTTACAGTTCTCCACGTTTCTCTTCATTATGCATTTGACTTGTCGGTGACAATCACTTCCTCATCCTGATGTAAATGTTGATAGACCGCCGGACGCGTCGGCATCAGCCTATGAACGAAATGTATTATAGTCTTCAGACTGTTACTTTGGGATATTGTGGCATGCTATTTAGTCTGTGATCTATATGAGTCATATAGATTGTAGTTCTCAAACTCACTCTGCTACCGAAGGAGATTGTTGCATTTTTATGATGTTTGCGAGGGACCATGCACCTAGGCGGGAGCTTGGACATACTTATGACAAACAATACCTGTTTGCTCATCCACAGAATTGTTTAGTAATTTCTACAGTGGATATACATTACCGTGTAAAAACAACACATTCCCTTACAGCTAACTAGACGCTGTAATTGGGGCAGCATATTCTTGTTAGGTAAGGTTTCAGGCAAAGCCGGAAAGGCCCTGGAATCAAGGAGGGCAGGTTTTGACCTGGGCAAAAACTGCGTGATAGAAATTTCTGGAAGTTTGCACAGCTGGACCTGGGGAGTTTCTTACAATTCTCGGCCATTATGGCGGGGACCTGGGGCTGCTGGTGTGAGATGGGTCATTCACCGACGCCAACGCGCCTGTACGACCGATGCAGTTATGGTCCGACCTGTAACTGGCCACCCACATTGGAAATGCTTGGTTGATTTTCTTACTTTTAATAGGGGCAGACTAGAACTATTCTCAGGCCTCAAAACATCTTTTCGCTCAAATAAAATAAAGTGTGAATACAAGGATCAGCGCAAGGTAGCAATTGGGTACGTTCAATGTCAGTCTATGGGAGAAATTAAGCACGTTTATATGGTGGCCAGGGTGTTAGTGCTGCAGCCATGAGTAAAAGCTAATCCAGATAGTACAGATTGGGTCTTTTGGAAGGGGCCGGGGGCTTGGTTGGTCAGTCACTTTTTTTGTTGCTACTTTCTATCTTTCAGATTTATAGTGTTTGTGTCTTACCAGATGTATTATGATTACCCACCACCAACCTACCTGGAGTACCCAATTCTCATTGCTCAAGGTGAGATGTCATTCCACAAGTTCATTATTCATCACACTGTTAAGTGACCTTCTACATATTGCATATGGTTTGCTTGTGTGTGTGGAGGAGTAGTTAATCATGCCCAGGGGTCTTTTCTCCTCAGATGTTATCCTCCTAGTGTTGATCCTACACTACAACGGCAGCTTGAAACAGAGTTTGCTCTACGCAGCTGTGTATCCTTCTGTGGGGCAGTCATCCACACTCAAACACCACTGGTTTATTGCAACAACTCAAATAATGAAGTACAGCCACCCTTTTATTATAAAGTCAAATGCCTTAATATTAGGTTAACAGGTTTGTGGGAGGCTGGCACTTACTTACTCTGCAAAAGTGGATTATTGACCTGGCTATGGTAAGCAATCCCACATCAGTATATTTGGCCCTATATGTGGACAGTTATGCTTGTTGATCGTCCCTGTAAATATCAGCTGGTCTTTATGATTAATGGCCGTCATAGGAGACATCGGGAAAAGCATGTAAATGTTTATCCTGTGCACGTTTCTGTAGGATAGGTAACAAGGGTTGGTGTTTGACACAGTGCAATTGGTAACCCAGCATTGTACCTTTGTTCCTTTTTGTCAGAGCTTATGCACATTTATCAGTGCTGGTAGCAAGTTTGCCCAACTGCAGTGCCTGTGGCAGTCCAAAGACTCAGGGCAAGTGAGCGCCCTCTCCTGGGCAATGGCTACCTACACATGTATGGGTAAGAAACTCATCTGTGAAATGACTAGACATCATCAACAGATTCATGAACTACTTGCCAAATATGTAAGTGCTGTCAATATACTGTGGATCCATACCTGGAACTGCAGATGCATGACCGGGTTTGTCATGACTTTGTAGTGACTAAAGTGATTCTTTAACTGTTTTAGCGAGAATTTTCACCACAACTGTTACAACTGGAGACATGCAGGGTAAGTCAGCCAATAAGGCTTCTCATTTGAATCATACTGCATTGGTATGCAGATGTTATGGTTGCACTGTTTAAAAGTAGTATTCCTTTTTGAGCAGGTAGTGGAGATGTGGTTACTTTACAATGTAGCTAATAAATAGACCATCGACTCTGATTGTTATTGTTAGAACTACACACTTTAGATTCCTGATCTTTATCTCTACATTCCATATGCACATCACATTGGATAACAAGAAATATACAATTCTTCAATGATCTCACTGCCACTGTTTTTCTGGTCCTAGTTCTGGTGAGATTCGTGGTAATGACGTTGCTGAACACCTGGGTTCTGGCTACGGTGTTGTACTACAGGAAGAGCGCCAAGAAGCAGGACTGAGTTCCCATCATGACTGACAACAGCAAGACACTTTCCTTCATAAGTTCAGGCAGACTCTCTATTAACTTTCTCAAACCACGTTTTGACATTATTTACCTCAATGTGAACCCCACACTTCTAATCACATTCCACTAACTCTCCTGCAACATTCTGATTATGCTAAGAATGTACTGTCATTGTGGTGTTGGATAAGTCTGACCCTATAGGCCAATATACTAATGTTTGTTTAGTTGAACTTCACCTCTCCTCAGCTGTTACTCAGGACAAAATACTGTACTGCCAACAAATACTGTAAATAAACATTTATAAGTTTGAGTAAATAAACCAAAATATCTTTGCATAAAAGTTTCATGTGGTTCAAGAGAATGTCAACAGGGAACACCCTCGCTGGTATTGCATACGGCATCTCCGAGAAAAGAACTTCTTAAAGTACTTGAGCGTTGACTAACTACACCTCAACATCCAACCGGCATAAAACAGCCGCTTGTAAACGTGTAACTCTGCTTCAATACCCGAAGAACAGCATACACAGCAGAACGATCCAAACCAAAAGGCACATCCATGTCTTTATTGTTGAACTGGTTATCATAGAGCTGTATGAGAGCAATATCAAACATGCAATCTGGATGCAGCGCCTTTTAAATACAAAGTGGACAAGGCAGTATAAATAATACAATGTGCACTGTATGTCGTCTTGTAAAATATATACCATGTATATTTATTTATATATGTATAAAACGTGCTTTTCAGAAGCTTCTTGGTTAAAGGAGAGCACTTGAAGCACACACCTATTACTCTCCATCTGTGAGAGATACACACCACGTGCCAAAAGAGGATATTTTTTCTTTTTCTTTTTTTTACAAAAACAAAACATAGCAGACATTCAAAACGACTTCAATTGCATGTTACTGTTCAATACTTCAGCTTGTGGGATACATTTGTGGAACTTGTGTCTTTTGTTTTAACAACAAAATAAGTATCTGTAAATTCCCCTCTTGTTCCCAGAAATGATCAAATAAAATGCAGAATTTTTTTATACCACAAGTGGATTTACCAAAGGCATGAAGGCAACAGCACTTAGTGAACTTCAGAGGCAGAGTATAACATGCACTGCTTTAATGTTGGCGGAGATAGGTAGCCCTGATCAAGTAGACTGGAACAAAAAACTGTATAATGTTGTGGTCATACATTGCTTATGTGTCGTCTAGTTCACCCAGATGTACATTCAAACAAAAAAAGGAATCAAGCTAACATGTAATGCCTAACCTTTGCATTCAATTGGTTGCAGTAAACATTTCCCTCAAATAACGGCCATGGTGTTTGGTTAGAAGGTAAGACACATACGAAAGTGAGTGACTTTGCCAACTTCATCAATGTGATATCCAACCACGTGTTAACAGTACTTATTTCTGGCTGTAGTGTTCTGCATCCGTTATCTATTGTAGACATGTTGGCTATGAGCAATCATCTATTGTATTGTGTAAAAGTCTGTGTGGGTTCAGGTTGGTAGAGTGGTGGGTAAGTTATCTGATCTCCTCAATCCTCACAGTCTAATCCATCAGCATGTATTGTGTCAAGATAAATGCATCTGTCCCCAGCAAGTCGCCTATCCATTTGCAGTTGTGAAGGTGATGTTCGGTAGGAAGTGAAACGTACTCGGACTGAACCAATTGAGTCTGAGAATCCATCACACGGCTAACAGGAGTTTCTTGGCACATCAATCTCCAGAGTCCAGTGGATCAATTGACAGGGAATGACATCGGTTTCAAGATGGCAGCTAAGTGAAAACTCACCTAAGTGTAAAATGGATGTAGAAGCTGGATATAAAGTCCTCAGGAAAAGTGAAGTATGTTTATATTTGTGCATCCGTGTCAGTTCATATGCAAGAGTGTATTGTTTTGTTAGAGGGAGAAACACCCACCACCTTGAAGTTGCAACCACACTCCCAAGTAAGTTTAACTGGAAAGAGAAAGAAAGAGAAAGGGCCAGTTAGTTTTTGGTGTGAATCAATGAAAAGACTGGTGACAAATGTCCCCCAGATGTTACAACATCAAGGCAGACATCTAGATCTCAAATGCAAGGTCACCTTGCAAAGCACAACATGCACACAACAACAGTCGCATGCAGTTTTCTGTGAACTCTCGTGTGAACGCACAATCGTTCCCGCAAACTATAAAACACGCTCCCTGAGCGAATGTTTTATTGCATAGCTTCACACTTGTCACGATACCAAACACAGTCGCTTTTACATAAAAAATGAAAAGCAGTCAAGCACACTGGTAACACGCTGTCACACAACTGTTAGGATTTGTGTTGATATGTGCTGCTGGAGTCTTCCTGTGTCATCTTGAGGCTCTCTGGTTTGGGTGGGCTGAGGTTAGAGGGATACATGTCACAGACAAGCCCACCATCATAACACTGCAATGAATGAACTAACAAGTATGCGGAACTGGAAATCGAATAAAATTGTTTGTTTTCGTAACTATATCTCAAATACAATTGATCTTACACCAGGCTTTTGAAGCTCAGACGAAGGTCTGGAGGTGTATTGGAAGGAACTGTTTCTGGATCAATAATCCAAAAATGTACAAAGATTGCAAGACACCAAGAGCAAGCTGTCAAGTGTTCCACAGCAACCAAACATACGCCACACTTTAAACTCATGATCTCAGATTGCAACATGTGTTACCATACCCTATCTTTTCATCAGAAATTAAAAGAATAATCCCCATCGATATCGTCATCAACATCATCCAATGCCCAGTGCCAGTCCTGAAGACCAAAGTCGACAAATCTGAAAGGGTTAAGCGATGGCGTTTGCATAGTCCTTATTGAGGGATCCATTACCCCCCTCTCCCCTCCCATCTACTTTGTTAATTACTCGTCAGTCAAATAGTCCAATTTTAAATAAATGTCAAAAAACCTAGTGAAAACTGCTCATTCAAACTCTCTAATTACCATGATTTAGGTTTCTAAAAAGCTTTACATAACCCTTCACTTGAGAACCAACTGTGAACACCAACCATTCCTAACAATCCGCTACCAGTCTGTATTTTGCCGTGTAAGTGCCCCCCCCCGACTCTCACCTGCTCTTGTTGGGGGGTAGTTGGCGGCTGGGCCTCCTCATGGACTGGCTGGGCTGAACCTTCATGGAGGCACGGGGAGAGGAGCGGGCAAAGTGCTCTGGAGCAGGAGGCTTCTTAGGGATCCTCTTTACCAACCGACCCACCCATTTCTGCTGTTCCTCCTGGGAGATGGCTAGGAGCAGGAGGTTCTTGGCTGTCGACACGTCATAGTTCACTGGAGAGGGGGAGGACGAGAGGAAGGGAGGATCATTTGGTTACTAAAACGATGCTTTGAGATATGGCAGCCATATTCTCCAGCATAGGATGACTGCCAACTGAAGGCCCCCTCCTCTATCTCTACCTCTGCAGGGTGCGATGACCTCTTCCTTCTTGTCCATGTGGTCCTTGTGGCACTTGATGTGGCAGCGCCGGCACTCCAGGGCGGGCGGTGGCTTGAACATGTTCCACAGAGGCTTGGTGCACGCCTCACAGTTGGTGGGGAAATGGTAGAGTGTGGGAATGAACTCGTGGCCTTTGTGGCAGATGTAGCTGGACTTCTCTCCAATGGGAAGAGGCTCAACAGGAAACTCTGGCTCCTTCTTGCTCTCTCCCTCGTTGGCATACAGGATCTGAAGAGGGATGATGAGAGGAGTCACAGCTGTCGTCAAGATAATCTAAACAGTATGTGTGTCTGACGATGGATGCATTCCCTTAAGTGAATGCATTCACATGAAAAAGAAAACAGTTGTCACCTGGAATATTCTTGGAATTTCTTTGGAATCTGCTCGGTACACGTCAGTCTGGGTGACAGGTCTAACGTGGAATAGTTTGCTGCAAGTAACGAGAAATATAAAAAAGAAAACGTGAATAACATGAAAATATGCAGCGCAGTTAGCAGACTAAGTGCTATTAAGTGCTGTAAACAAAATGTATGAAAGCAATCATTTTTGGAATCCAATTTTCTGCTAAAAAGCTTCCTATAAGCGACAGTACAAGCCTTAGTCTACTTGACTTGCCATCTTAGTCAACTGAATGACAGCATGTCATCATTTTACTCACTCTATGTCAAGGACCATGTAGGGATTTGACAACTCCTTATCTTGCTCGCTATTGTAGAAGAGAATCTTCTTACTGCTCACGACCACGTACTGGGGGAAAATTAAATAAAGATAATATTTACTCAAAGACAGCTGGGACAAAACATGTAAATGTTTGAATTGAGGCTTGAATGAACGGACTTGAATTTGTTTCAACCTTTTTCTCCCAGCCAAACTTCTTGGTGTTGTTTCGTACAGGGAGAGAGAGCCAGCCCTCCAACCTTGTTTCTAGGAAGGAAAGAAGACAAAATATTCATTTGAGAACTTGATGAAGCAAAAATATGGAAAGGAATTTGCGTCAGTTGATGAAAACAGGAAATAATTATTCTCATAACTGTTTCCTGGGAGTGTGAAGTCAGGACTCACCTGTGTAGGCGTCGTCTGTGTCAAACTCTGGCCCGCTGCTGACGCTGGCCGAGTCCAGCGAGTGAACGTTGACAGACTGTAGAAGGTTCCGGAGCTGCTCGATGTCGCTGTCCTTACTATCCAGGGCCATCTGCAGCTCGATGCGCACCTGGCTCTCATCAGCTATTTGCTGTAGAAAACATTTGAAATATCTAAATATTACTGTTTTAGAAAATATTATGACTGTCTTTTACCCAAGTCTCATAAAATGAGTGCACATACAACAGAAAATCACTGTGCCTAATAAAAGTAACCACATCACAGCAACCAGGCAGACTGCAACAAGTAAAAAAAAAAATGGATAGTCCTGTTTACTCTCCATGGTGATATGATGAATGATTCATTCACATTCACCCACTCTCCGTGTCGTTCATCTTTGCTTCAGATAAATGAAGGTTAGTGTAAGGTTGTGTTGGATCCAACCACCTGTTGTCCTTTCTGTGATCTCCTCAGCGGTTGTGTTTTGGTTAGTGGGAAGTTTCGTGTTACTGACCGCCTGCATGTCATTGATCTCTCGCTGGTACTTGATGATGGTGCTGTTGAGCTTTTCTTTCTCTGAGCGCAACTCCAGCTGCAGCTTCCTGTTCTCCTTCTCCTTCCGCCGCACGTCTGTGTCGTTACCACGGCGACTGCCTCCGCCACGCACCTCCTTCCTGTTCATGATTTCCGCTAGTTTGTTTACAGCCTATGAAGACAGACATGCAAGAACACACAGCAGGAGAAGTCATGATGTGATCTCATGCAAACACTAACGGTGATTTTATGTCTGAATTAGTCTTATTTATATATCTAAATATATACATTTTAACAGTTTGAATATAGACCTATTTTGTTGTGTTTCCAAGGCTTTCAGCTGGTTTTAAAGCAGTTGGATACTGCAAGAGTTCATTTTTCCACTGCAGTGCGAGTAGCAACAGGTAAACCAGAGGGACTTTGTGCAGATTACTCCTACCTGTGTCTTCAGAGTCCTTTCTGACTGGAGCTGCTTCTCAAACGTCAGCTTCATTTGGCTGATCTGCTGCTCCCCATCCTTCGACCTATCCAACTCTGAAAGCATAGCAGACAACAGTCTCAGATACAAAGCTAATGATCTCCAGACAGCCCACTTCTTACACTGGGATGACCTGAGGAAGGTTGGTGGTCTCAGATGCAGGATAAAGACTAAATGTAGATTTATACATATATATGGATGCAAAAAGTGACCAATGAACCTTCGAGAGTCTCCTTTAGTTTGTTATTCAGCTCTTCCTTCTCATTGGCAAGGTTGGCCACGTCACTCGTTAGCGTGCGATTGGCCTCCTCCAGCTGTTAGTAAAACATCAGCCAATCAACTTCACAGAAAAGGCATGCTCCATGAAATATTCATTTTCAGTTTAAGTTCACAGAAAGTACACTACAAACTGTTTATGAAACTGTGATAACAGGTGTTTCCTTTCCTATTGAAGCAGGCAATTGTGAAACCGCACAGTAGGAAGCAAGCCTTTTACACATGTAGCTAGCGGAAAGCTGGAAGTACAGGTTCTGAAACTAACAGAAACATTCTATTGTTTAAAAAAGGCTAATCTTGCGATAGCCTCCAAAGACAGAACCACATCTGCTCTGGTGCCGATATTTGAGTGTGACCCTCCACGCTCCCGTCACTCACCGAGCCGATGGTGATGTCCTTCTCGCCCAGCTCCTGCTTGTGGCGGGCCATCATCTCCTTGAGCTCCAATTCCTTCATGATCTTCTCCTTCTCCAGGTCTGAGTACTGCTCCTCGGCGATGGAGCGTGCCAGCTGCTCCGAGTCCGCCTTGGTCAGCGTGATCTCCAGCTGGGCAGCCAGCGAGTCCCTGAGGGTCAATGGTCAAGTAAGAGGTCCATCGAGGCCAGTGAAGCGAATGGGGGAATCGCAAGCTCCAGACCAGTATGGTTCTACCCACCTCTCCTCCTGTAACTCCTGAAGGGATTGCTGCATGTCTTTGTAGAGCTTGTTTTTCTCCTCACACTCCTCCTTCAGCTCCCGAACCTGGGTCTTATACAGCGTCTGGAGCGCACAGCCAGCAGACCTCCGTAAAACAAACAACTTTTCCAAAATTGCATTATAGTTCCATTAGCGTCGTACTGACTTACTGAGAAATACTGCTCTGCCTCCAGCTGGTCCTGGAGTTCCTTCATCTGGCCATCTGAGTCCTGCCGTTCCCTACAAGCACAAACGCACACTTAAGGGACCGTGTGCAATATTTCCCCTCACTCATGAAATGCACTCAATGACTCGATTTCCAAAGCAAGACTGTGTTCTCCTTTCTAGCAGAGACTGACTTCCGTAGCTCTTGGTTCTGCTTTTCCAGACTGCGTTTGATGTCCAGCAGGTGGTTGGCCTCCTGTTTGAGCTGCTTCTCCGAGGTGCGCAGTGAGTTCAGCTGCTGGTTCTGGACTTTGAGGTCGTTCTGGGTCAGACTGCGTTTCTGGGTCTCCTGCTCAATCTTCAGCGTCAAGTTTTTCACCTGGCAGAGAACAAGTGGAAACGATGAGAATGAGGACGGTTAATTCCTTTTCTCTTGGTTGGAGACTGTGAGTCATAATTCCGTTTTCCGTTCACAAACACACGCATGGACCACCACGCGAGGAAACACAAACGCGTGCCCAGAAGTAAACACTTGCACCCGCAGGCTCCAATACAGACCTCCTCTGTCAGACGGTCCTTGTGCCTGCGCAACTCGTCCAGCTTCTGCAGAGACTGCTTGTAGTCACAGTCCAGCATGCTGCTGTGCTTCTCCAGCTCCAACATGCGGTTCTCCACCCTCATCTTAGCAGCCCTCTCCTCCACTAGCTTCTGCTCCACCTCTGACAGGGGACAACACAGGGGAAAGGGACAGGATGAAGGATGGAAGAGAGAGAGAAAAAGACAGAGAGCGACCAAGTGGCCAGAAAAGAGACCAGAACAGGGGGATAAGAGAAGGAGGAGGGTTGTGGGAGGGGTTTGAAGTGTGGCATGGCAAAACAGGACATTCAGCTTCAAACCTGATCCTAGCCACCAGTCTCGTGTGGCGGAAGCAAAATGAGTGAAGGGGGCCTTACCTTTCATGGCCTCTGATTTGGCGCCCTCTATGGACTCTGTGATCTTGCTCTTGTCAGCTAGCCTGGCTTTGGTGGCCTTGTGGGCGGCCTCCTCCTGCTCCAGACCATGCTGCAACACCTTCAGCTTGTACGTCATGTCAATCTCCTTGTTGCTTTTTTCCTGTGGAGCAAAGGGGGGTGGGAGGGTGAGCGAGAAAAATCTCATAAAAATTAATTAACTAAAACGCACTTCTTGTGAATTGACTTATTTTCTGGACAATAGGATGCATTGATGTTCTAAAACATTGACGCCCATATTGTAAGTCATGTATCATCTTACCTTCTCTAGATCTGTGAGCTTCTCCTGCACTTGTCTCTTTTCTGTCTCTGCTTTTGAGAGCGACTGTCTGACCTGCCGCACTTCATTCTCCAGACCCGAGATGCGCCCTACACACGCAAACACACACCACAACGGCGGGGGTAGAGTAAGAGAATGAATAAGGGCTTCCCAAGTTTACGACATAAAAAACACATAACTCAGCACAACATATGCATAAATTAGAGCAATCTAGGGTTAATCTATGCCGACATCCCCCAGCGCTCCCTCCCTGCCTCTCACCCTGCAGGTCTGCGATGGTCTCCGAGCCCTGGCTGTGCTCCCTCCTCTCGGCCTCCAGTGCAGCCTGCAGGCTGATGCAGTCCTTCTCTAGGCTCAGCTTGCCGTGTTCCAGCAGGCAGCACTTGTCCTGCAGCTCCCTGTTGTTGGCCTCTAGCTGCTGCTGCTGCTTGCTCGTCTCCGTCTGGGTCTTCCTCAGCCGGGCAGTTGTCTCCACCTCCACCCTCAGCAGTGCGTTCACCTCCTCCAGCTGGAGAAGAGGGATCCACATGCGTGACCACACGTACAAACAAGCACACAGGAGACACAGACATGCAGGGAGACACGGACATACAGAGAGAGACACACCACTCATACACAGGATTTGCTTGTTGTCTAATATTTTCAATTAATAAGACACAAATTAATCATATTTAGGTTATGGAATTATTTTCCTAAAAAACAAGCATAGAAGACACACACACACCTGCCGTTGTAAGTGAATATTCTTCTCGTTGGAGATGTGAGAGTTCTGGTTTCTTCTCTTCATATCATCCAGCTGGTCTCGAAGACCGTTTACTGTAGAGAACATCTAATGTGAGCATTGAAATATAGCATGGTGTATTGTTACACTAATATTATTTAATATTCCTTATGTTGACAACATTAATACTTGTTTGTTTGCTATCTAATTGGCAGCTGTAATTGTTGTTTACTTGGTGTTTGGCAAGACCGAACTGGGAGTATCAAATAAAACGTTGTTTTTTTTTGTCGTATAAATGTCCTTCTGTGACTCATTTTATGTACTGTAGGTCAGGAACGAGGTAAGCGATTGCCACCCACACCTCAGTGCTGTTTGTGCGTCTGCTCTGTGTGAAAGTGCAGTCTTGCCTTCGTTTTCCAGGCAACGCTTCCGGTCCGCCTCGCTCTCCGCCTTCCTGTGGCTTTCCAGACTCTTGTGCTGCAGGAGAGCTTTCTCCCTCTCCAGCTGTCTCAGGTTGGACTCTAGACCTTTCCTGCTGCTAACCTGTCAAAGAAACACCCCGCTCTCAGTTATTATCAACATAGCATCACTGAACACACTACCATACCAAACAGCTTGATGACTTTCTCATTACTGGACATTCCTTCAAGCGAACAAAACAAGGTAGAAATTGGTAGCAGTTTTGGCTTCTACAAATGTCCTGATACAATTTTCATGAAAACAACAGGAGACAAGAACTGTACGTCTAAACAGTGCTTCTGGCTTGCTAGACATGCACATAAAAGGTATGAGGGCCACCATACGTTGATTATTATCTGCAGTGTGTAGTGTTGTTGAGCAGTAAAGATATTTGAACAGTAAAGATTCCCTGTTAGGTTTTCATGTCCCATTAAAACAGAAGTCTTAATTTCAAACAAAGGGCTAAACCCAAGCTAAAGAGGCCAGAGAGTGGAAAAAGCTCACTAACGTTTTGTGCTGTATTTTTATGACTGAAAATTGTTCTTTTACAGCCATGGCCATTACCCACTGTCTCCAGTACCTTCTCTGGTGTTCCTGCATGTTTCTCTGGGGTTGCTGAGTGTTTCCCTGGTGTTCCTGCATGTTCCTCTGATATTTGAGTGTTTCCCTGGTGTTCCTGCGTGTTTCTCTGAGGTTCTCTGAGTGTTTCGGTCCTCCCTGCCCCCCCCCCCCCCCTAGAGTCCCATGTCTATCTGTGTGCAATAGGTGTGTCCTCTCCCTCTCTCCCCTGGCTCCCAGCTCCACACCTGCTCCTTGTCTGTAATAACCCACCTGTCTCCCATTGTCATTATCTCCCCATGTGTATATATGTTTTGCTCCCTTGTACAGTGTCTGATTGTTAGTCTGTTGGTTGTGTTTCATGTGAGAAGTCTTTGCCTTCATGCTCCAGCCTGTATATTGTCTCTTGTTGGGTTTTGACCGTTATTTTCCGTTGTTTTGCATCGGATGTCTCGACTACCTAGTTTTCTATTTTGTAGAGTTAGCTAGAAATACACATCAGTTATTTCAATCCTTTCTGCTTGCCTCTTCTGCGCTTGGGTCCACTTGCTCTGCTACACACCTGACATCTTCATGGAAGCATTCACTTTGTCACCACTGAGACATCAATTAACGTAATAGAACCACAGGTTGAAGCTGCAGTAAGATGATGCGCTGGTTCAACACAAAACACAGACGCGTATTGTTGTCACGTGTACTGTGTTGCGTGACTTTGTTCCAGACTTCTCACCTCCTCATCAAGTTCTTTGGAGATCTTCTCAAGACGACTGTTGGCAGTTCTGCAGGAATGGGAGAAAATGAAATGTGGTTCAGCTTTTGATTGTGTCAACTTAGACTACAAAGCTCAGAGAGCCTCAATCCACTGAGAGCTCAGTAGCACAGCAGGTTCTCGGTTTGCATATCCAAACGACTAGAAGACTAATTAATTGAATCGGGTATAATGGCATTAAGCTGGGCCAGAAATCTGTCTGTCTGGTTTCTGAAATGTCTCAAGAGAGGGAGTCCTGATCTAGGATCTGTTCATGTTTACATCAGCTGGTCAGAGAGACGTGTGTTGCTCTGCTGATGATCCCTCCAATAGAGAATCAGGATGAGGGGAAAGAAACCACAAGCATGTGTGAAGCTCACTGGGGATGAACTGGAATGTGCTTACCTGCACTTGTGCTCCAGCTCATCTTTAGACTGCATCTCGTTACTAAGCTGCTCCTCCAGTTCCCGCAGCTTCTTCTGCAGAGCAGTCGACTGGGGGAACGAGGAGGAGAACCACCCTGATTACTTAGCAGGAGACTCATCCAGGAAAGACTGGTGTAGTTTCTGGGATTGCTATGACGCTTCTATCTCTATGTTAAATTATTTATTATAACAAGGAGGCACTTATGACCAACATTATAACACTTTCGCATTATGTCCTTGGAAATCATAGAACAGAAATCATTTTGATATGTTAGCTGTCCTGCAGCACAGCACAAACTATCCGAACCAAGATTTCATTTGAACAAACAGCAATACAGGAAATGTAAAACTATTAAAGAGTAATAGATCGATTTATGTTCATCTCAACAAAATCAGCTGGTAAAAGCTGATCTTCTAGGATAAGCCTTTTACATTCGGGATTAGCTGCTTGGTCTCAGTGTATTTGAGACCAAGTAAGAAACTTCTGTAAAAACACAAACTGGGCAAATCTTATGTTAAACTAAAGGCTAAGACAATTATTATTTTACATTTTGGCCAGTTTTAAGGAAGCATTGCATTACTGTTTAGATGTGACTATTATTTGACACTGACGAAAGAATTGGCCTTGTCGTGAATATAGGTGACATTTTCAGCTAGCAAGAATGAATGAATCTGACAGACTTTTTGAATCAGTAATCCCAATTCAGGAAACAGAGGAAAACAGTCCTGTACCTACCTCGCCTATTAGTGATGTGGATTTCTCATGCACAACAGCAGAATTATTTGAGTCTTTCAGCAATCTGTAGAGAAAAGGAACAAACTTTTAGGTCAAAGACATGTCAGGTAATGGTGGTGTAAAATTATGAACGTCTTCACTTTAATTTTTTGAATACCTTTGAAAAATGTGCTTGAAACAAAAATGCTTGATTTATCCTTCCTTTCACTATGATACAATGGGAAAATACCAAACAGCACAGCTGAACTATTTGAAACATGTATGCCTGTACTCTCAGAGATGGCAGGGCACTTACTGGTTCTCTTTGAAATAGGTGAAACCGACAAAGGGAAGCTGGTTTCCAACAAAAGCTTTGGGAGTTGGAAAGGTCTCTACGTCGCCTTTATCATCCTCAATCTCATCAAAGTTACTGGTGTCAATGTCACTGCTGAGCTCTGGTACCACTGGAGCATCCGCTGTGAGAGTGTGAGAAAGAGTGAGTTAAAAAAATCTGAAGTGTACAGAAGAGAGTGGGGAGAGGGAGACAGGGTGAAGGAAAGCATTATCTAGATGCTTCAGTGTGGTAATCATTTCTCCTGCATTAAATCACCTGCTTAGGAGAACAGCTTTGAAGTAATAGAGGGTCCTTAGCTTGAAGAGCACTTACTGTCTCTGATGGTGTTGAACGTCCACTGGTCATTCTTGAAGAACGGGTGTCTCTTGATTTCCTCCACTCCGTTACGACCAAGCCTCACCTCCCTCCATGAACAAACCCAAACTAAAGTTAGCAATCTGGGACTACTTGAGCGACAGAATGAGCAAAGCAATTCTGAATATGGTCATCCTCCTGTCCTGATCGTACCGGTCAGTGAGGAAGGCACAGATGAGATTTTTGGCGTCTTTTGAGATCTCCACATCGTCTGGGAAGTTAAGAGAGTTCTTGTGATCCATGATTTTGCTGTACGTTCCGACCAGAGAGTCCGCGTAGAAGGGTGTGTCACCTAGCAGGGATACCAATTCATATTACACTGCTTAATCATCATCTAATTAAACGAAATCTAATTTACGCTAACCAAGCAACGGAACCACAAACAGCTTACTTTCCAAATGTGAGTGCATTTCTGTAATGTGATATCAAGACAGTTCAGCACTTTGCATTGTCTGTCCTTCCAGATAAAACACAAAGTAAAACCCTGTGGTCTGCTGTGCATGGCCATTTAAAGGATTTTGCAACCACTGACAGGTCTGTAGGGATTGTGCTTTCTTAACAGTCAACCCACCGACTAGCATCTCAAAGATGAAGACTCCTACAGACCACCAGTCACATTCTCGTCCGTAGTAACCGTCGCCCCCCTGGGACTTGAGCACCTCAGGAGAGATGTAGTCCGGAGTTCCAACCGCAGTGTCACAGTGAACCATGCCCGTCTGCAGCAGGTGACAAAACCAGGATGGCAAACAGACATTTTTGTTTAGAAAACAGGGATTGATAGACTACAGGCTGCAACGGCAACAAAGATATTCTAGAATTGCTTGTTTGTGTAACGATATAATAAGATAATTCACCTTGCTTCAAATCCCTCCACCCAAAAACTGCTCTGCGGACAAGAAACTCACCGTGTCCATCTTCATGCAGGTCCCGAAGTCGGCTAATTTGAGGTGTCCATGCCGATCCAGGAGCATGTTGTCAGGCTTGACGTCGCGGTGGATGAACCCCATGGAATGGATGGCATCCAATGCCATGACCACCTCGGCTGTGTAGAACTTGGCCCACTTCTCCGGAACATCGTAGGTGCTGGTGAGGTTCACCAGGTCCCCACCAGGCATGTACTCCATCACCATGTACAAGTAGCGGTCGTCTTGGAAGGCACAGCACAGCTGCGCTCAAACAGGGAGAGGGAAGTGCATTTCTCAGTTTCCTTGTTTTTACGTGGGGTTTCCTGCCGCTAAATGCTCAAACTTTATCACCTAAACTTACGGCATGCAACAAAACTTTCCTGTGTTCTGAACTTACATCACATTTTCCATAAATAGTTGTTGTTGCTGTTGTGATGAGGGACATTTACTCTCCAGAGTTGGGCAGACTTTTTTCCCCCCATTGTCTAGTTAGCTCAAAGTGTCCGTTGTAAAGTCCAGTGATAATCACAGCTGTGGGCTGTGTGTGCCTGCACTGTGGGACTCACCTGAACCACCCACGGGCTGTTGGCGAAGGCCATGATATCCCTCTCCTCCCAGAAGAACGCCGAGTCTGAGCGTTTGATCATCTCAAACTTGCTCAGCAGTTTCATGGCATACACCTTCTGAGACGCTTTGTGCCTCACCTAGGGACAAATGTAACATCATTTCCTACCCTAGGGAGTTTTGTTCTCATTGTCAAATGAAAGATGTATAACAACAATGGTCAAAGGCCACCCTGTCTGTAGACAAAAGCACACAGAAGTATATAATAGCCTGCTGGTGCTGTTTGTTCATTTCCAGTAGTCTTTCACCATTATCAAAGTCAAAATAGAACACACACAAAAGCACTCACGCAAGCATATTTGATCAAATTCAATTAAACATCGTAAACAACTGAAGTTGCAGCTTATTAGTGTTAATACATGTGGATTGGGGACAACCTAGGCTCCCTCACAGTCAACAGCTATTGTTCCACATCAGCAGCAACAGAGAAGTCACCCCTGTCTAAATGCTGCAGTCTGTGATGGATCCACTCTCACTGCATTTTATATTGACCTGCCACTTAACATCATCTCTTCAGAGGTTAGCTTTAGAGCCTGAGCTCAAACTGCTGGCCCACCTACACTCTTGTTCTGATGTTTGAAGTGAGACAATGTGGAGCAATGACATTGTCAAACCAACAGATAAACAGATAACATGCCTCACCAGGTAAGAGCACGTGGCTCATAGGCTAAAGCCATAACATAGAGAAGAGGGTTTGACTCTGACCCAGGTCATTTCTTATATGTCACCCCCCACTCTGTCTGTCTGTGTCTGTCTGTCTGTCTGTGTCTGTGTGTCTGTCTGTCTGTCTGTCTGTCTCAAAGCTGGAAAAGGCCCCCAAAAGTGTGATGAAACAAACAAACAAACCATATGAGAACTCACCAGCTGCACCTCACCAAAGGCCCCTCTGCCAATCACCTTCACTCTGTCAAAGTCCTCAGATTTCATCTGGAAGTCTCGGATGTGGCCCATGACTTTCTCATCTGCGGAGTTAGTCATACATACAGTCACAGAAATATATGCAAACCAAAGTCCTCTTTTGCATCGTTGGAAAAAAAGGAGGATGCATTTACCCACATGCCCACATCCATGTACTTACATCTGTTTAAAAATGTTTCGACATTTTTGTTTTTCCGTAAAGCAGGGTAGTCCAGATCTAAAACCAAGGCATTCATGGAATCCTGTGAAAGAAGAAGAAAAGCTGCATGATGTGGAACAACATGACCTGATTATAATCTGTCCAATATACATCATTGGAAAAAAAAATTACAAGTGCACAATAACAAAGCTAGTTTCTACACGGATGGCAGAATAACAACTATGTTGGTTGTTCATGACTTACAATTATAAGAAAGGAAGAGCAGCTATACACAAGGATATTGTAACAGTCAACATTTTAGTACTCATCAGGTTTAGGAAAGTGTCACCTAAGGCCCATGACAACTGCCCTCCTGGAACCTGGCCGTCCCCTGGAGAGTGTATTAGGGCATTCCAACATTCCTAACTTGCTCTGGGTTCATTGCCATCACACTCAGGATCTTTTTATTTATTTATATGGGAGTTATTTTAAGAAACACTGTGGAATGCCAGCACATGGGTTGCCTAGAATTACCTAAATTAAATAGGTAAATAGGTTATTTAGGCCAAAAACAATCCCAAAGTAAATGGAACTTCAAAATCAACAATGTGAGTGAACAGCAACAACAAAGAATCCTATTCTTTACTTAATGAGCAGCTGCCTAAACTCTCCAGTCAAGTTGTGGTCAGTTTGAAATGCCCAAGCTGCTAAGACAAGCATTGCAAGACACCCTCCAACAATCCTCTCTCCCAAATTGCTTCTTTAATCCCTTCCTCACTGCAACAGAGTCTTGGGTGAATCAGCCAGTCCATTTCATCATCTAAACTCTACTTCCCACCAAAGGGCCGACCCCACAAAAATACTATTTAAGGAAAGAAGCACACACACATAGTGGATCCCCCTTCGAGCTCAGCAATACAGGAAATGATACACCCCTCCCAGAACACTGATAATTTCACTGTGTCATGAAGCCAGTCCCTCAGTGTGTAAGTCATTTCCTGTGAAGCAGCTTTGTAAAGAGTAGGCACAGCTCTCACCCCACAAACACACCAAGATGCATCTAACACAAACTGGCCCATGTTCAAGTATCAGCACTGCAGACCTTTACAGAACTGTGACCCTTTCCTATAAAGAAACCTCTAATGGAACTCAACCATGGCCCCTATGGAAAAAGCAATGAGAAAAATACTCGTAAGTTTGCGTATCCATTTTAGAGCATGTGTGTGAGAAAACTCAGGATGGAGGAAAGCTAACTCATTGTGTTGTGTGTGTGTGCGTGTGTGTGTGTGTGAGCGCGTGTGCGTGCACCCAAGGGATTGTGTGTGGAGGTCTGTCAAGTGGCCCAGTTGTCTAAGGATACATAGTGGGAATTTGTGAACCCACCGCAAACTATAAACTCACTGGGTTTATGGGTACCAAAGACGTATTATAAATATCCTTTTTAATGATGATGTTTCACACAAATAGGATGCAAACATAAACACTGGCCCACTTACATTCATCCAAACATACCTCCATCCCACTCGAGCAAAGCAAAATGTATGCCAACAGCCTGGATGGAACAAACTACCAACAGGTTCCTAGCAGATTAGAAACCCAACACTTGGTTATCAGTTTCCCACACATTCACATGAAGCATCTTCAGTTTGTTCTTTTACATCCAAAAAGTGTACTTGTTTGATGTTTCCTTTGAGAAAAGAAACCTTCTTAGTGCAGGTGTACACACAGTTTGTGCATACTTTCACTTTTGTTCAGATCAAAAACTAACTTCTCAAAGAGACAGTCTCTACAATTTCATCATCAGTTGGCAGACTGGCAATCGCAACCTCCATATCCTATCGCTTCGCTAGATTGAGTCATTCTTTAGCTTGGCCACAACAGCAGGCTGCTTGCAATCAGTACAACGTAATCAAGCCAGGTTGCTTGGTAACATGAAGAACTGTGACACAGTGGATTGCAGAGGGAGACCAAAGTTGGTCAAAGCTCAAGCGTATGTCCATGCAACCGTCAATGCCATGTACTGACATGAAATTACACCAACAAACATCGAACTTTCCAAACATCTTGCTGCCGAATTCATCTTGGGCAGAAATCAGTGAAACGTGTACAGCTAAAAGCATAATCATTCAAACCAAATGGCCTGGCTTTAATGAAACAGGCATCGGTAAAACACACACAGACCCACAGAAAAAAAACATATTTCCAGTAAAGGCTGCGTGACTAGGGTCCTGGATATGTCCTCTCTGAGTCTCATGACTCCTCACCTGGCAACCTGCTGACTGGTGGAAAACTTCCTTGGAACTAACAACACTTCTGTTTCATCCTCTTATCTGATTATACTTTCAAAGAAACTAGGATAGAAAATTCACTTGAATTAGCCTAAGTGAAACATCTTCAAACAAAGTGTAAATATGGAGATGCAATCCCAGCACATCTCACCCCTATGAGAAGAACATTTCCCTTGTGCCAGATCCTCCCAAAAGCCCTCATCTCCAGGCATGTGGAACAGAAAACAACCTGCTCTGGACTGTAAAAGGCTGTAGTAGAAAGCTATGTTTTGGTCAAATTCCAGACAGTTAAAAATAGTTACTGGTCGAAACAGAGGCCAGTGTGAAGTGAAGCAGCAGAACAGGCCAGCTCCATAACTCTGCTCACTAACCATTGAGGAGGTTTAATGAGGCGCCACAACCAGAGGTGAGACGTTACAAAAACTGTCTGATCATGTTTTATCCCAGCGTTTGTCGTCGGGCTACAGTACTACTGGCGTGACTCAATGTGTGAAATGTTATGAGCGCAAAAAAAAACAGTGTTCCAGCGCTGTGTGTTTGTGTGCTGTGTGTCCGTCAGTGTGGTATGAGCGCACGTATACTGTGTACATACAGGCGTGTGCTTGTGTGGGAAGCTGTCTCCTGTAAAGCAGGCGGAGATGGAACGAGGCCTGAGATGGATGGAGTGTTTTGAGTCGCTCTTCCCTTCGTTTCTCTCCGCTCCCTGACATGACCGCTTCTAAAAATAACACATTCCAATCCCCAGGTAATAAAATCCTTCCCGGATTTCTCACGTGCACGCGTTTATAACTACAGTGAGGAATCTCCTCACCAAAAAACACAATCCTACTTGAATTAGCTCTCCGGGAAGCCAGGCTCCTGTGTTAATTCAACAGGCACGTTCCCTTTACACCCCCCCTCACCCCCACCTTCCTGGCATTGCGATGGACCATGAGTGCATGTGACATGGAACACACAAATGCAGGCGATATTGCCATTGTGAGGAAACTGCAGGCAAAAATAGCCTGGAGGAACATAACATCACGGAGGACACATAAAGGGACTCTGGTCAAATACATTTAAACTGGAGTACATTTGGAGTTCGAAGGACAACAACCGTTAACATCCAAAGACCACACCTAAAGAATAGGTCATTCCATATCTGTCAGACTCAAGTCCAGTCTGATTGGTTCTACTAACATGCGTGCAGAAA
Organism: Plecoglossus altivelis; assembly: GCA_036571765.1. NCBI lineage: Eukaryota > Metazoa > Chordata > Actinopteri > Osmeriformes > Plecoglossidae > Plecoglossus > Plecoglossus altivelis. The sequence continues at coordinate 13,630,590 of BROE01000009.1, read as the reverse complement.
GTCTACATGGTAGGATAGATGTCAAGTGGTCCAGGTAGGAAAGATTGTATTTCCCTCATTGTTTACATTTCTGCTGGTGGCCCACTGACTGGCATGCACACACTGCTGTGTGTGCTTACCATTCAAGATGGCTTGTTAACACCTCACACTGGGTGTTCCCTCAGTACGAAGGACAGTCTACAGATGAATTCTGAATCTCTGCTAGGTCCGAGACTCTAATATTGCAAGGTGGGAAACATCAATTTACGTGAAACGTCAATAAAAATTAAACGTTATAAAGAAATCTTAGTTGCCGTGACTGTTTTGAAGAAAGTACATGTTTGTTTTATTCTACTGGAAATGAAAGTAGAATAAATCTCTGTTAAAACATATACATTGCAAAATAAAGTCATTTCAATTAAAAGAGCTCCACTGGTTTCCAGAGGGTGATTAGCTTTCGAACCTAATAACGAAGGAGGAAGAAGAAAAGGACAGGAGACAGCGTCTTGAGAGAGGAGGTGTGCAGACTGGCTTGTTTTGGAGAAATTGGCCCAGGACACCATCACACTGCCATATATGGCAGTGTTTCTCCCCAGCAGCACATCACAGCCAGCACTACTGCCTGGGAGGCTGTGGCCACGTTCCCAGAGACCAAACCGGACACAAACTGTACTGGCTGCGAGAGCTGCAGCTGTGGATGTGTAGTGCATGTTGGACTTGAACCACCCCCTGTTCCTCCCCATGCAAACACACACACACACACACACCTCCCTATCACCCTCCTCTGTAACTGCAGATGTTGGGTCTGTGGGTGTGTGTGTTGGGGAGGGGGGGCAGTGGGAGAAGTGGCCAGAGGCAGAGAGAAAACCGAGAGAGGTTAGGAGAAAGAGAGGGTGGACAAAGGAGAAGGATGGGCTGTAAGAGAGAGTGAGTGATGAGGAAAAATGTTTCATGCTAAATATAATCATGTTTTTACAGCAAAGGCTCTGAATGTGTTGGACTATCTCCCTCTCACAAGTAGGAAGGTTCCTGTTTCTAGGTTAACACCAAGTGTACATACTCTTTACCAAATGGGCATAGTCACGCTATGAGCCGTGAAAAACAACACAAACCCACTTAAGATGAACTGTGTCTGGCTGGGAGTCCAACGATGAATTACCTTGAGCTGTAAAGCACTCTTAAACTCGTACTGCATCGGTTCAAACTGTTATGCGTTTCCTATACACAGACACTTCCCCGTCATCAATTAACCAGCTCTCTCCACTCAAAACAAGCGAGCAGAATCCATAAACAAAAAAAGCTGTTATGGAGAACAGCAATGTGGGGTCCAAGTCTTAACGCGGTTGTCTTTTAGGAGAAACGTTTACCCAATCATTGACCCAATCAATTTCCCCAATCTAGTCTCAATCCCCAAACAATCCTCACTGATGATCAAACTTCCTGTACAGATGGCAGCGCCCAAGACGGGCAGACAACACAGCCTCAGATGCAGGAGACATGGTTAAACAACACACGGGTGCGGCTCTTTAAATTCTGCTTCGACGTTGGATGAACTGGTCACTCTCTTCACGCGTTTCAGTGCAGCTACTTCTTCAGAGAAGGCCTAGCTTGAAAAGGAAGTTATTCACAGTGCCCTGGTGGTACAGTGTGCGCGAGTCTGAATTATGTATGGTTTATTGTTATGCCACTGAGCAGATCGTAGTTCCTTTGGAAAAGCAAGAGAAGAAACCAAGAACATTTAATAGAAAGGATCAATAGAAAGAACAATCTTAAATAGTTCTAAATCGAGTGCCAGGAAAAGATTGAATTTTACAAGTTCCAGTTAAACACATCAAGTGCCTCTTATAATCATTATGACAGCAGAAATGGAATTCCTTGTGTTTACTGCTCTGCAGTCAGCTGGGCATTAGGCTTGCTGTCCACCTGCTTCATCACCAGTTAGTCATTTAGATTGATCTCCATGCTACGCATGAGTTTGCAGACTGAGAGTCGTGCCAAAGCTCGAGTCAACAGAGGGGCGTAAAAAAAAGGCAAAGCAAACGTTGCCAAAACATCTCTCCTGGTTGCAGATGAAGAACACAAACTAGACAAGAGAAACTTCGGAAACTGTTGAGTCTCAATGACCATTGTGTCGTGGTCGGAGTCGGTGCTTATGTTACCGTTGTGTTTATCGTCAGAGAATGCAGGTTTATGACTCTGTCAGCGGTCATGCTAAGAAAGAGTGATAGAGTACAGTTTGGAGTCGTGTATGTTTGCTAGTGTTTATTTAGAGTAGAAAACAAATCAATCATGAGATCTAGGGGGGAGGGGGAGGAGGGCAATAGAGAGTGAGAGGGGAAAGTGCAGCAATTCAGAAGGACTTTGAGCCCCATATATAGTTCCAACTATTTACTCAATGAGGTCATTTCCTTGAGTAGAGAGAAAAGGCTACTCATGCCGTAGCAATCAAGTGTGCATATTTCTTTATCTTGAGAATGGCCTTTCTTAATGCTGGGCCTCAGTCATCCCTCTAGAGCTCCAGCTCCCCAGAGCCCTGCATCTCAGATCCCTAACTGAACCGATCTGGGCTCACGCTTCAACATTGTCTACTCCACTTTTATTCTCGAATAACTTACTAGTTTCAAGAGTAAATTGAAGTCAGTGGAGATGAGTATTGGGTAACTTGCGAGGTGATTCTGATTAACTTCATATTCACGAGTTTCGGAGAAACTCCGTGTTACTCAATGTTAAAAAGCTCACCTACTGGGAACTTAATAAAACCAGGCAGCAATGTGTCCAAACTGCTGACAGGGCCAGATGTCAAATTGAAACATGAATGTATGACCATATATCATGTTCCAATGCTGCAGAATCAAAACACTACCACAAAATGGTGATGCTCAACTGCGCTGTAAAGCACAGCAGTCTCTCCATGGAAAAAGGTTTATCTGTATTTGACTGAGCAATCATGATCTCATCCCCTTATCCTGGGACTTAGTTTCCAGCAATGTTTGTACCATTTATAGAATCCACCCCATGTTTGCACATCTCATTTAAACTATGTTCAATGACCAGCGCTCTAGTGAGATTATCTTTAACATGTACAAGTTCATCAAACTACATGTACACAGACAGGCCCACACACATTCCTTGTTGACGAGTGTCTTCCTTCAGAGAAGCAGCAGTACTGGTCTGGTAGTTTCATACTGTCACTCTTCAGGGCATTTTCAAAACTATTTAAGCACAATCACTGTACAAAACATCCCTCCGCTACAGTCATCCACATCCTTCTGTCTCGGTGAAAGTTGAAGCGTGTCTGACTGGGAGGTAAACAGGACAGGGCTCCCTGGGATGTGTACGGCCACATACCCAGCCTGTCTGGACCGTGACGCTCCCATGTTGAAACGACAGTGAAGGTGCCTCAAGTGAACAACACATGGCACCGTCCAACCCTTTAAAGGAGGGGACCTGCTCCAGTTGACTGATACAGCACAATGCAGCAGAACGCTGTCTCATCCCGGCAGACTGCCAGCAGTCCTGTCAGCTCTCTGCAGTCTCTCAATCAAGTCAGTAGACCTTGGTAAGTCAGAAGACGTAAAGCCCTACCCTTTAACATCGATTTCGCTTTTTCACTCATGGGTGAATGTGTTACAGCAATTAGAAAAGAGAGGCTGGAGAAAGAAAAGATGATGGGCTTTTAGGAACTGACTTTTCTGAGACCTCTTTCAGTGCAATGTGGAGAGTGGTATCAAGGGCATACGAAAGTGCAAATCAAAAGGGAAATTATAAGGTAGAGATCAAAAAGATGTGATCTTATCTGTTTGGGCATGTTGAGAGAGTCAGTCTAGTCCATGTGATGTAAACAAACAACCACCATGTGAGAGGCATGCTCCCCCACAGAACATGACTTGACATGTCACTTGTGATAAACATTCTACAAAGAGAAGGTGGTTATGCTTGTGAGCTACCACTTCAAGAATGGTCCATTTTAACTTTGGCAGGAAGAGTAATTGGTTAAGAATACCACTTTGAGCATTTGTTTACTGGCCCACCAACCTTACCCAAGCTATACGTAGTGTAGAGTAGCTATACTATTTCTTAAAATTGTTATTCATCACAACACTCTACTTCTTGCATCGGGATAATCATACAATTGCCTCCTAAATAAAAATGATTATGTAAAAACAAAAGGTGGCATGACAAACAGTCAGGCATATTCCTGATGTTCAGTAAGAGGCTTCATTTACTGGATACCGCTACACACCACCAGAACACCCTCAGCGTACGACAGCTAGATATTGACCACCAGTGATATTTTAAGGCCTGGATCTAGACAGCAGCTTGGCAGACCCGTGACTGTATTCCCTTCCTATACCTCAGCACCACATCGATCTAAACAAAACCCATCCTACTGCTCCCCCCTTCCAGAGATAGACAGCAGAGTACATGGTGTGGAACTAGATTCAAAGGTGTGTGCATGTTTGAGAGAAGAATATTGTGATTGTCCTCTTCCATCTCTCTCAATCACATGCGACATCGGGCAGCTAAAAATGTCCTGGGAGGTGAGAAGGCTGCAAGCTATCAACCTACGCACTGCTCCCACACAACTTCAGTCTAGAGCACTCATCAAGCTCTGATCTCTGCAACTATGCAAGAAATAAACATAATATTTCTCTCAGCCAAGAAATAGGCCTATCCATTATCTACTTCAAGGCTATGTTGACAAGAACACTCACTGGGAAGTACGGAAAACATGGGTCCAGAGAAGCAAGAGAAACATAATTAATATGCATTTGCTTAACTGGGGTTGGGGGAAAAAAAACAAACAGCAAAGGTAGGTGGGGGGAAATAAAGCGATAGAAAACTTTCATAAAAAGTGAGTAATAAGCGCAAATAGTGCCTGCAGGAGTGCATTCGTGCATCGATCAACAGGCTTCATGTTATGTAATATCATACATGTATGCTTATTGCCCTATATAGTGTTACAGTGTCTAGTGCCTGTCGTATTCCGTAACGCTATCAACTATAAGCCAATTATCATCTAGGAACAACAACACAGTCCAACACATCTGCCATGGCTCAGGAGACAGGCGAGTCATAGTGGCATGCCATCAGTGTCCCAATTGTCATCGTGCCACACGTCAATGGCATTAACGATCCGTACGATTACCCCATTCCTTTCCAGGCGGAAGATGGCTCTACAATTTAGCCGGAAATAATAAGGTCTCCATAAACGGGCTAGACATGCTGATTCCAGTGATCCATATAATCTGCACACTAATCTGCCGTGGTTCGTACAAAGTATTCCAAACTAACGATAGAAGCTCATGCCAGTATTAGTTTTACATTACTGATAGCTCTTACGAATGATGTACAATGGATTTCACAGTACTCGTAGCCTACACATTGTTGCACACATGTTGCACCTATGTAGCTAAATAAGTTACACTGCAGTGTACATCCAAAATAAGATACCGAGCGACATGTGGCCTATTGTATTGCTGTCAAATAAAGCCTGATGGTCAACTGCCGAAGGCTACGTTTTCTGAACGATTATTTATCATCATTTAACTGTTGGTGGAGAGGAAGTAGCTGTTTAAAAATGACAACAGAGCGTATCGAACGTTTGGAAATGTTCGAATCAAACGCACGTACTCATAAAAAGTCTATTTTTGAGCATGGTTTCATCTATTCGTCCGTGAAAAATGAAGAAGCAGTGTGGATACAACAGAGGGTCATTAAGAATGAATAATATAGAATATACGTAGCCTACCAGCAAACTTTCCAAGTTTATCGCAGACCGTGGATCTTTTATCATGGCCTCCAGTTTTATCAACCGGTTTTCCATCCGTCTCTCTGCGCCAAACGACATCTTTGGAATTAATAGAGCCTGCTTCTATGAATACGACGAACCGTGTAAAGACATGAGTTTACATCAGAAAAGTGTTTTGTTCCTAAGCAATGGCCGTGGGCCTAGCTGTCTTCCACTCGCCGCCCTCTGAAATCGCCTCTCAATTGTGCGCTAGTGCACAATGAGGAAAAAATATTCCAAAGGGAACTGCAGCGCACCACAAACTTGCACGGTCGTCTGGTCCTCGTGTTCCACACCTTTACAAATTAAAAATAAACTTATGGTACTGTTCTCCACATTAGATCATCCATGCTCCACACGGCGATTAAGTTTGAATTTTGAGCAACAGGGCGTTTTCTTTGCCCCCCTCCCCTCTCTTTTTGGGCGCCTCAAAGTGCTTTGCCTCAATTTAAAAAAAAATCCCGACAGAGTCTGCAGTTTTCTATATAAAGCATTAGAAGATCCCCTTACGAATTTTCTTCGAGCATCATTTTTACAGCCGATCAGGCACGGTAGATACTTCCGTTCTCGCGTTAATTTACACCAATGTTGTGTTCGTTTACTGTTTCAATGGTCAGTTTAACGTTGTACTGGTAGGCAATGACCAAAGAGCCAATGATTTGACCAAATGGTAAAATGCAGCCCCCGTGAATTCCACTCTGTGAGCTGGGTTTCTCTCCTCCCACTGACATTGACATGCACAGAGAACTTCCTCTACCCATAAGCCTTCTCTTCTTTCTATCTCAGTCCAACTATCATCTAGAGTTCAGACAATGCCTAAACTGTACAAATAGTGTTCAAGTCGACTCTACAACGCGATATTGTTAAGTATTGGAGTTTATGTCTACAAACAATCAATATGTGGCAAATATACGAGGCAAATCTTAATAGCTCGAACTAGCTGAAGGACATGGCTTGATCAATCAAGTTAACTGGGTTTCAACATTAGTGAAACCAATGCTCAGTTAACGTTATGGAACGAAATATTTTCTTATGACATGCTGGCGAGCTGTCCCAGATATGTCCAGCAGGAGGCAGTGTAGGAGTTTTCCATTAGTATGTGATACGGCCACCTGCATGATGCCCGGAATAATTTGGATACAGTAAGTACCTACTATCACTAAATGGATACAAATCCTACACATGCTGTAGACGTCAGTACACAACCCATCTGATCTATGAAGTCTGGATAAGGGGAACTACTGTGGAGTTCATGGCTGCTTAAGTATTGCTTCTCCAACCCATACTCTAATGCAGACTATTTAGAAGATCGCTTATAAATGTTAGATAAAAATAACAAGGGAAAGTAATAGTAGCACTCATTGTCCAGTGTATTTAATGATATTGGCATAAGTACAGGTCATAAAGTATGTATTTATGTGTGAGAACAGCATGTGCAGGATAACCTCCTACAAGTCTGATGTTACTCTCAGTTATTACTTAAGACATATATTGAGTTCAGTTCATTTATTTCAACGACAATAACTATGTTGACTAAACCCTATAATCTGTTTGGTATAAATCCAGTGTGAGGCGGTGTCAATTGTAGAGGCGATACCAGAGCAATGCGAGAAAAGCACACTGGGTGGCGCTAGAGGCCACAAATCAAGGCCAGTGCATCACTGAATCTCAGCAGTACACCCATAGATAAGGGTGGATTTGTTTTCTTGAAGAAACTCTGTTACCTATAAAGAAGGGTTAGGCTATAATCCTTAGGATTGTTAGACTGACTTTTGGATGCATGATATAATTCAAGATGACAGAATCAGTGTTCTGAAATTACACATGGTCGAAGGATTTCAGCTATCATGATTCTGTCATCGAAATGTTTTTAGTAATTCAGTCCTTTCAAGCCTTGTTTCTACCTTACTGTTTTAATGATGTATTGAAAATGTGTGAGTATTCAGCATATTATACGAGAAGATATGATGTGAAATTCAATGATGTACAGCAATAATAAGAGGTTTCTCTGTTGTGTATTTGGACACATAAAGTAAAGAATTAAACACGCAACAGGTTGGTGTGTGCCGCTATTTATTAGTCTCCATAAGCAATTCACTGGGTAAAACAAATACTGTTACAACACAAAATTATTTATTTCAAAGCAATCTTGGCAACATGTTATAGATACAACCTCATAAGAAAAAGACAATGATTCTCTCCTCTCCTGACAATTTTCTTCACTTTTCAATATAAAAGAAGCTTTTCACTCTTAAACCAAGCATTTACATTTGAACAAAATGCCCAGTCCAACACCTTTTTTATTTGCAAATGCAAAGACTTGTCAACAATAAATAATACTATAAAATGTACACAAAAAGATTGAGAAACCGTCACAAGGTAAAACGTAGGATGATTTGGATGTCTGAGACATAGGATTCAGGATTGCTGAGGGAGTTTTTCTTTTTAGCAAAATGTGAGGATTCATACAAGTTACAGAAAGGCGGATCATCTATACATCAATACTAGCAAGATAACAAAGTTATTTTTTTGTCCATTTGGTTTTATACAAAGTGAAGGGGTCTTTTTTTACAAGCAAGCATTGTCATCTGCACTGTAGAGTACACAAGCAAGAGTTAAGGCAGCTTTTCTGTCTGCGTTTGAAAAGTCACATGAAATGTTTCATGTTGTTGTTTTCATACAATAGGTATTCTGCTCTCTCTAGATTTTGTATAGGAAGTTGTCATTGCATATTTCAGGCTGTTGACCAAGCCACCATCTCTTCTTTTGACTAGTGTCGGAAATTTCTCAAACGGTACGTTTGCTACTTTCAAATCTTTTTCCAATCTTTCTGCCACAAAATAGACAAATGAGATTATCTCAAATATATATATATATATTGTTTCTAAACCATCTTCAAATGAATGTGTCTCAAATAATTGAACACGGCAGAGCAATACATAAACAGCTTGAAAGACAAATGATGCACAGTGAGTAACTTATGTGAAGGCGATGCTAGGTGCGGGTCGTTGTGTATGTGAGTCGGTAGCATCAGTGTGCTAGGTGACAAATCTCCCAGTTGTGTAGAAGCACTCCCAAAAAGACTGAGTAAACAGCAGCAGTGACTGTATTAATAACTACTGCGATATCACAAGTACATTGCACTGATTAGCTTACACACAAATAAAGTGAATCAAAGCCGTAGTATTCTGCCCCATCTGAATGTGTAGTTAAACTCCTCTTCGCTAAAGTACCAATATTGTAATGAAAAGGAGTTAGTCATAAAGAGGTAAACAAGATGGCAACTGTGTTCACCCTAATTTGACTTGTTTCATGCCAGTTCTGTAGTGATTGTATAATAACTGGATACCTTTAATGAGTGCATGACAAATCTTTGTCAGTGTCAAAGCACCTGGAAAATGTGTGTGATTCTATATGCATTCCTATCAGTGCTCCTGCTTCATCTTAACAAGGACAGACGCACACACACACACACACACACACACACACACACACACACACACACACACTCACACACTTTCTATGAGACAGAAGACCTGTTTCATTGTCTCAGTTTCAAGCGTCTCCCACATCTGGCAGGAACCGCAGACACTGCTAGTTTCCAGTTTCAAGGCTTTATCTGTCCTTGTCTCCTGCTCTGCAGTTACATGGCCGAGGTCAAGCAAAAATGGTAAGGAAATGGAATTTATTCCATTTCTCTCGGAAACGACTGTGCCTTTTGTTATCACCTTCAGCTATCATCCTTGTAAGTGTGTGTGTGCTTGTGGTGGGCTTCTATGAACAGAAAGGGTAGACAGACGGACACACACATACATACACACATCTTAGACCCCTCTCATGCTGAAGACTTGGGCAGACCTACAAAAATATCAGACATGGATTGAACGAATAAAGCAGGGAAATTCAAGGCAATGACTACAGTGACACAAAATCCCAGTCTTGGCACAGGGCAAGCGGAGCCTAAATGCCTGACTATCAACACCCAGCAGATAGTGTTGCAGAGCTTATTCGGAGTCAACAGTCTCCAATCTGACCTGAAGTCTCTGATTCCCGCTGGCTGGCACATGTTGAGACTAGATAAACCTATTGTCATCAGATGAGATGACTGGCCAGAGAGACAGGACTAAAGGTGAGGGAGCCCATGTTTGGAACATCTCATCAATCTGCCCGAAAAGATGAATTTGTGACTGTGTTTTATTATAAGGCCAGGCTATTGGTGTAATTACATGTTGTTTGTGTTAACCTATCTGAAAACTATTTGGTAGAATCAGTCCATAATTTTCAATATTGTTTTGTGATTGTTGCGGATTTGAAATCCAATGTATGCTTCGCATTGAGAACAAGCCACCTCATTTTCTGTTGGATTTCAGATTCGGTAAGGTGTTTGGTATTTGATCATTTGCGATCTGCTGTCATGCATATCCTTCGATGCATGTCAAATGTCTTCAATTGAGGGGCAGTTCTATGGGCGTATGTGAAGCATTCTGTGACATTGCTTGCAAAAAGAGCTATACAAATAAATTTCAATTGATTTGATTTGATGAACTTCCTATATGGTAGTCTGAAAAACATACCAACCCAATAAAGGCCTCATTCCATTCTGTACTTGCCGCTACCTCCATAGTCCACAGTCCACCTTGTGTAGTTATCAGAACCTACAGGACTACAAAGGGGTTTACTGGACCTAAATGTCATAGAATCTGGCAGCCTTGTGTTAATGGTACAGGTTTGACACAACATTTGACACACTGGTAATAAATAAATGGTAAACGAGTAGTGACATAGCTCAACACTGGCAATCAACATCTGGAGTTTTGTTTAAGACTGGTATAATGTTTCGAACCTTTGATTCATTTTCCTTTCAAATGTGAAAACAGTTGGGCCAGACAGCTAGCTGATGCAGGTGTTTTCAGTAGTTCAACATTGCAAAAAGCCTTAACAGAAAACCAGGAGCTGATGGGAAGTAATTCTTTACATACCGGGTTCCCTCATTGCTTAACAATGATGTGATTGTAATTCAGCATGTTACTTCCCATGCACTCGGTCAACAAAGAAATACTCGCAGTTTATATCAAGACACTTCTTTAAAATCACAATGTAGAAAAGATGGATTCTCTGATGGGAATTATATCTACACTTTGACTTCTCCCATCCTTTTCATGGACTCAGTTATCACAAATGCACACCGCTCCTTAACAGGGGGATGGCAGAGATTTATTTCAAAATGCTCTGATGCTTGGTGATAAGCACCGGCCATCTGAACAAAGATTTGGATAGACTCATAACCCTTGGTTATCAGAGACACACATGTCATACAGCTTGACACATGTATTTATATATATATGTATCTATATCAGTGATTATCACAATTACAATTGAGCTGTAAAGTTCTGTCTGACCACATCCTATATACTTTAGGTGTCCATGCCGTGGAGGGACAGATGAGCAGTTTCCTCCATGATTCAATTGCTCAAATTGCACAAACTCAACATCTACCCACCATCAATTGCTGGTGAGTTTTTCTACCCTGTTGTCATCAATTCTGCAAATTTATTGCAAATACTTGTCTTTTCGCTACACAAAGACCACTGCCATTAAATCGTCTCAGTCTCACAGGAGTAGCACTCCAGTGGAGAGTGCATGTTGCTGGAGACGCTCACGGGATCTACAACGAGAGCTGTGTCACCTCTCATCATCGATTCTCCTCAACAGTCACGACACAGCAAAACAATTCCTGTAGATTGATGCCTTCCAAGGTGTGTCCTAGTTTGGTTGCTGTATCCAAGTACAGTCAGCAGACAATGCTGAGTGAAAGAATAATTGGATGGCAAATTGTATTTGGTTGGATATGGGCTGGGATGAGTGTTTGAGCTAGTTGTGGAAATAGGGTTGAAGGTTGGGTGAGGAGTGCTTCATGTCGTTTGACTGAAAAAGCTTTTTATATGAGACAAGTTTTGTTCAAATAATCTAAGCAACGTATAATCAATATAAACTCATAATGTCTCTGAATAAACCCTTGCACACCAACTGAGAAAATGCCAGATGGATTTATTCAACAATTATTTATTTATATTTTTCTAAAGGGTTTATTGGGAAACATTCATATTCACGTTAATCACACTCATATATGAGTTTATATTAATTTCCCCGTCTCAATATTATTTCCATGCCTAAACATTTCACTGAGTTAAAAGGGCTAAGTAATAAAAGGAATGGAAAATAACATTGTTGAGCAGACTACATTAACTCCTATATCTAGTTCAGGTGCTTCTAGGTCATTCCAATGTAGGAGTGTCCCCCTCTAGGTCACCTCTAGAATTGCTGGTATGCTACTGTTCAATCACTGTTTCTGAAGAGTCTCATTGCAGAAACCTGATGAAACGATAAATGAATGAGAAAAGATGGAACAGGCTTATTTATAGGGGCAGTGTGGGCTGAGCATCTTCTGAGAGGAAACAAAAGGAGAGAATGGTTTCTGATCTGGGTCAAAGGCCTCCATGACCCTTTCGGGTGACTGGTTGGCCTGTGAGATTGGTGATCTGCCTGGCTGAATTCCCATCAGGTAACAAGGCTGTTTGAAATGCTGGTAGGGTGGACAGTCGGGGTAATGGTGTCGGAGGGGTGGGGGAGGTGGTGTTGGGAAGGCGACTTTGTAGATGGTTCATGTCGTCCACAGTGCAGTGTTCCGCTGTTCTCACTCTGATGGAGAGCTGCCATTTATCTGGACTAGAATACGACACAAAAGAGATAATCTAGAATAAGAAATTATGTTGCAAGGGGGAATCCCACAACAACATTTCAGGTTGCCAAAATAAATGATCAACTGCAGCCTAATTTTGCAAAGAAAAAAAAATTGAACAGAATTTGAAGTGGGAATGATCCATTGGAAGTTCGAATGTCTCACATCCCTGGAACAGTACGTTCTGAATAAATATTTAGTTTTATGTTCAGACAAATGGAAACATATATTTAGCTGTCAAATAACAAAAAAAAATGTTACTAATAATCTGAAAATATTGAAGATTCTGGTGTTTTAGACAACATCAAATGCATGTTTTATTTCATGCTGTACTTTCCTACTTAATGGTAATTACATCCCAATAGACACCGGTAACTGTACTGTAATTTTGAAAAGGGTTGTAAGTGCCCTTGTGTGCAGTACATTCACTGAACTTTCACATACAACCCTCTTTTGTATCTCCACAGAACGGCTGACAGTCATGTGGCGTCTGAGTACTAAGGAGTGGGTTAACTGGGAGAAGGCAGATCAAGACAGACAGGGAGAGGGAGGGGGGCTCTCTGGGTTGTCGATAGGGGACGTTTTAAGACCAACCTTTTCTGCCTCATTTGTTCTGATTGCGTATTCGTAGGCACCTCCTCTTTAGCGGTGGCTCCAGCTCTGGACTCCCGGCAGCCAGCGGTGCACTGATGCCACAGGACAAGATGGCCGTCTTGTCGGAGCAGGGCTTTGGCACAGGCTGGATGACTTCAGAGCCAGCCTTGGACAGCAGGGGCAGTGCATAGGTGTGTTCCTCATCCTCAAGACTGCCGTCGGGATCCGGTTTGCCTTCCCCAGTGCCCCCCGCCTCCTCACATGAGACCCGCTTACCTGTGTCCCACTCTGCTACTGAGCAGCTGTTCTCCTTCAGCGCCTCCAGCTCCAGCTCCATGTTGACTGGTCCACCCTCTCCTCCTCTGCGGTCCAGGCACTGCTCCGAGGTAGGTGTGAGCAGAGTGCTCCGGGTGCCGTTGACGATGACATTACAGGAGGTTGCGGCGCTGAGATCAGTCCGTGTGGTGGCGTTGGTGGGTGGAGGGAGCTGGTAGGGGTATGGCTCTGGCTGGAGCAAAGAGGGCTGTGTGCTGCCGAGATCCGTGTTGCTGCAAGGAGGAGAGGTTGAGTCTAGCGGGCCACCAGCAGCCTTCCTGGCCTTCTCCTCGTCCACAAAATCCTCAGGCAGGCTTTTGTCCCTCCCCAGCCCTGGGCCATGCAGGGGTGCTGGCCTGGAGGGAGAAGGGCTCAAATCCTGTTCTGGCTCCACTTTCACCTGGACGCTGGGTGTTACCCTCTGGATGACCTGCTGCACCCGTGAGCGCCGGCCTAGAGTCAGGTCAATCACACCCTCCGTCAGGGAGGGGGTGCTGGAGAGGCCTGAGTTAGGGCTGCTCCCCGAACTCTCCTCGGCCTTCACAGTCAAGTCCACAAGGGAAGTCCTACTCCTCTCCGAACCAAAATGGCCGGGGGTATAGCTGGAGAATTCAGGTGAAAGCGGTCCTCCGGAGCTGGACGACCCACCCTTCCTGTCTCCATCCCCTCCAGACGAACTAGGGGAAAAGGTTTGTGTTTCCGGGGGCTCTGTAGATTCCTCCGAGGCGCTGGGAATGGGGTCATTTCTATCTGGGTGGTCCCTGGAGGTCTTGGGGTTGAATGGAATAGGCACTGGGATGGGGATTGGGACAGGTAAGGGGACAATAACAGGGTAAGGGACTAACAGAGTGGGTGGGGGCACCAAGGGGGCAAGGGATGGCATGCCAAAGTTCATCATGGGGGGCATGGGGATGTGCCCATTAGGCATCATGTTAATGGGAGGGAATGGGGGGAAGCCAGGCATGTGTAGACCTGGGTGAGGGGGCATCCCTGCCAGGTTTGGATTGGAGGAGGGGTGAATATGTGGAGAGATTAAAGGGCGGTGCATAGAGCTGGATGGAGGGCCAATGGTCCTGGGAGGCATGGGCTGAGGGGGTCCAATGCCAGGGATCATGGGGTTGGACAAGGGACTGTTTGGGCCTGCGGTGTGGGGCGGACGAAGGAAAGGTGGGCGCATGTGCTGCATCATCTGGTGCTCCATGAACAACGGCAGTGGCACTGGTCCCCGGGGGGTCATCACCATGGGGGGGCTGCCTGGGGGTACACCCATGGAAGGGTGCAGCGTGGGGACTGGTGGTGGGGGCAAAGTCGGGCTCTCGTGGGGTCGAGGCGTCGGGTTTTTGGCTGAGGAAGGGGAACAGACTGCGCCACTTTCGGAGGGTGAGGCAGCGCTTGAGCTAGAGGGGGCCAGCATGGACGAGGTGCCCCCCCCAGGAGACGGAGCCTTATGCCGCATGTCCGTCAAGGGGGTTCCCCAGGATTCTGGTGTGAGGAGCTGCACTCCAGTGCCACCCTCCGTCTTGCTCTCCCCCAGGCCATGCCCAGGGTTACACAAACCCCCTGGGAGTGCTGCTTGGGTCTCCTTGTAAAAGATGTCCATTTTGTACTGGTTCAGGCATTTGGCACTGCAAAACTGCAGTCTTCGCTCACCAGCACCAAAGTCCAAGTATTCCTTGGTGTGGCGGATGTGCTTGCACCAGTCACACACCTGGAACACAAAACACACACAATACAACTCATCACCGAATCTGTTATTCTACCCACAATACACCAAATTTGAACATTATTTTTTCTCTCAGCGCCAACTTGATAAGTTCTTAGTAGAGTAGGTCCTTGGTCTCCTAAATCGTAGGGTAGCCTATCTCTATGAAAACAGTGTTTGCATGAGTGTCAATTAGTGCATAAAGACAAACTGATTCATCCTAACCCTTGAATCATAGTTGCAGTATGCAAACTTCATGAGAGGTAGTCTTTGAAACAAAACAAAGCATATCAAGTCTCTTTGAAACTAAAAGAATACCTGTATTGTAGCTTTCAAAAAAGAAAATTCAGTCCAAACAAGGAATTCCCATTTCCCCTTCCCACCTCCATATGCTGCGTTAGTCATCGATTGAAATGTGATGTCACCACAGGCAGATTTAACAGATGAAGCCACTAGTGAGAGGTTTTTCCCTGTAAGACAGTACTATGTATGGCAGCTGCTGTAGTTGTTCTGAGTGTGATCTGGGCAGGCTAGTACACTGTCCAACACTAGGGGGTGAAACACCTTTTTCTCCTATGGAACATGTTGTGTAAGCTAATGAGGCCCTCTGAGAGTTGTTTAGCAACAGAGACAGCTACATGCCAGAGGAATGTAAATTTCTAATTTTGGAGCGGCCTGCCATACTCCAGCCAATTATGTTCCAGCAATCCTGTTCCAGCCAATCGCCTTTGGTGAGGCAGGACTTCCTACTTGGCTTATTTTGTGACACAACTGTCAATCAAACTCGGGTGCCAAAATTTTGATGAGAATTGAGGGTACTGTGCATCATATTTTAATTAATCTTTTACTGTTACCTATTACAACTTTAATCTTAAGATTTATCACTGCTAATTTTAGGATTGATTTCTTAATGTAGTGCTTAACAGCATGCAATCAGGTTTGAAAGACTTCTCAAAGTTCATCAACCAACAAATAACAGGAAATTCATTGAAAGTCCCTTGTTCTTCATCAGAATTTCTCCCCTTCAATATTGTTAAGATGATTATGTGATTATGATGAAATGAAGTTTAACTAAATGCATATGTATTTATCCAGGAGTGTAGCTAGAAGGGGGCTTGGGAGGACCTAGGGGGCCTCATTTATATGTCTGGCACCCAAGATGTCTGATTGCTAACAAAATAAAATCATGCACTTGTTGATATGTGTATATCTATATTTTATTGATACAATTCTGGCTCTGCCCCTGGATTTAATAGTTTGGGATTCTGTTGGTACAGTGGCAAACAGTCCCCACTGGGCCCTGTCTCTGTCTGAGAAGCTCCTTATACTGTGGACTGCTTTCCAAAATCAAAGTCTGCACTAAACTGCATATCATTAGTTGGACCTCCAAAAGGCGTAGTCACTAAAAATCATTAAAATGGCTTTTAGCTCAAAAATTGAGCACCGAGGACGAGAATTGTATCTCTAGTGCATAGATAGCGATGGGTGAGTCCTTAACATGGACCGATACTCATCAGGCCACACAGTGCTCAGTCTGTCAGCCCAAGGGGGAGGTGGCAGAAACTCACTGGAGATAATTAAGGCATTAATCAGTTGTCAGAACCCTCAACGACATCCATCTATCACACAGGCCCTTAGTCCCACAAGCAGAATGCTAATAAGGTGCTAGACAAGAACTAGGTTTGGATTACAGACATAATCATCTTGCACACTGGCACCTACACATCTATAAATACGGTACTTCGTCAGAAAGTATTTTTGAAGTTCCCTTGCCCCTTACAGATACCCTATTGACTTAAAAGTTCAACTTTGACTCTTAAAACTACTCAAGTTGGACAAAAACACAGTTCCCGGACCAAAAACTATTTGGAAAGTGTATCACATCTGAAGAACTGAAACAACAGGCATTTTCAAACTGTGAACAACTGGTACTTCAAAATCCACAAATTGCCAAGTGTTTCATAATGCATCTAGACCAACGCTGCTGGTGGAATTGACACGCGACATTGTTTTAGGGGGGCAAGTGCCCATGCAGAAGCTTGGTGTGCTGTGATGGTGGTCATCCAGGTGCGGGATCCAAACTGCAGCCACCATTCCCTGTCAGCCATCATCTCTTTTTAACTGCCTGTTTAATCTTGTGAAATTCAATGAGCCATGGCTGAATAGGAATCAAAAGGTGTTCTGTGAGTTGAGCTTGATGATGGCAGACCCAGGATATTTTAAATAATAAATGTGTAAAAATCTTCTTGAACTCAAAAAGACAGATGGGGAGCACTTAACGACTTTCTGCACTGCGAGTGAAATTTCACTGTGCATTACCCTAATGGAGTTGTTTTTTTCCTCTTTCTCTCTCCCTCTCCCTCTTTCACTTCCACACAGATGTTTGCTGTTGAATGTAATTATGGTCATTTATTTCAACCATGGCCACCGAACCAACGGTTGCTCTGGTGCGGTTTATGCATTCACTTTGCCTCAATTAGCTTGCTTCCTAGCAGGCGCAAAGAACGTCTATGGTACTTTTCAGCTCTGTTTCCCGATCTTCTTCTGACCCTTAAACATGTGACCGATAACATCTTCCCTTATACTCCATCTGGGATTGACTCATACTTACAGGAAAATTGGAAGTTTACACCTACATCAAATACTTCTACAGAGGCAGCAAGCTAATCGATCAAATGCCCATATTTTCAATGGATCTAAAGTGGTCCAATAGCAGTAAGTATACATCATTGGTCATTGATATATCCTGCAGGAGTTTCATCTTAAAGCTCATTGGTCAAGCTCATGAGTTATTGGTTGCTACTGTGGCCCCATTGTTATGACTATACAGATCACTACTGTGCGGAACATCACGGTCAAAAACATAAGCTAAATGCATACTCAATACATTAAAAAGGTTAATTAGTCACTGCAAAATTGTTATTATACACAACAGAAAACACACACACACACGTGCACACACACTCACGCTTCCACATGACACTGCTAATATCTCAATATATTACTGTAATCTAAGATTGTAGGATATGGAATTAATTTTGGGGGGAATGTATGTTGGTAAATTCTGGTATAGTTTACTTTAAAGTGTAAATAATGTTAACAGCTAGTTAAGTTCATAATAAGACAACAGCTTATTACTGTTTGCAACTATTCTAAACATGACAATATCACAGCCTGCAAAGTGATTTGTTGACATTTCAGAAATTGAAACAGAAACTGAGTTAAAAGACAAAAATATAAAAAAAACATGATGAAATGCATGTACACTTCAATTCCTGGATTGAAAGTGAAGTTAATATCCCAATGTCACAATGTTGAATGGAAATGAGAAAAAGCTATTTGAATGGGAAAAAATGTGTGTGTGTCACCCTCTTACTGTATTTGAGTAAACATTTTTTACAAACAACATATTTCAAATTAATACATTATTTAGCACATTCAACAAGACAAAATGAAAATCTTGAACAGTAGCCATCAAACTTAAACTCTATCTGGTGGTTAAATGTTTTAGTCCTTACAAGAACATCGCTGTTTGTCTTGAAGACAAGCCTGGGCGTATCCTTAGCATAGCTGAGCTGGGGTAATTTCTCACCAAGGCCGTCTTCATCTCTCGCCTGAGGGGAGAAATAACGGCCTCTTTTTACGAACGGACAAAATAAACAGGTGAACATAAAGAGGGTAAACAACAACAAACTGATAAATGGAAAGACATTGACAGGTGGGAAAGTATAGTTATAGTGATATGGTGAGCATGCATCATTGTGGAGTCCAGGGATCTCCTCATAAGATAGCCCTGTGGTTGTTTGGTGTGTGTGTGTATGTGTGTGTGTGTGTGTGTGTGAGTGACTATTCATTTTGTTTTAATTGAGTCTTTAATAATTTAATTATTTCCAATAGATTACTGTCGTACAGACAAACAATTGAAAAAAATCACATTAAGTTGACAATTGTTTCCTTGTAACCCGCATGGCATATTGAATCAACTATAGTTTAATTCATAACTTTTCAAAAATATTGGTTAAAAAAAATACTAAGAAAAAGAGAATAATTGAAGGACCACTTCATTAAATCCCATGTTGAATCTTTGCGTGCACGTTTTTAACTTGTCTTTAAAAAACAAATGCGGACACACACAGCCACAGATGTGTCATTGTGTCATTATCTGGGCTCCATTTTGTGCTGTGACCCTCTGGCCTGGTGCCAGTTCATTTACATATAGTGCTAATGAGGTGTTGGCACTGTGAAGAAAGTATGAGGGGTACTCCCCCCCACCACACACGCACCCCCCCCCACACACGCACACGCACACACACACAAACACATCCACACATGCATACAATACGCACATCCATAGACCCAGACACACCCAGAGTAAGGCAGATACAGAGTAGGAGCCAGACACAAAGCTTTGGGCACATGTACAGTCATTCAATCCAAGCGCATTCCCTCCTACACACCCAGCTAAATACTGTGTCAGACTGGTGCGCTCGATATGCAAAACAGGATACCTACAGACAAATCAGACATTAGCATTCTTTTCATTCACAAGGAAGGTTTATTCATTTGACAAGAATCAAACCTAGTCAAACTACCTTGCAAAATAGTTATTTGACCAAAAAACTACTGACCACCTCAGAATTCTAGTAGGGTTTTGATACTCATTGGTCATGATTATGTAATTTCTCATTTTTTTGGTGAATGGTTTTCCATCCATTTCTATGAGCTGAGAATGGAAACGCACAGCTTTACTAACACTTCCCTTCACCCTAACAGACGCTAGAAACAACAGATTTTCTCTAATGAACCAATCCAACACCACATCCTTGGGCGCTTGATTTGAGTCGATTGACATTCATCGAACAAAGAGATGCAGTTAATTGTTGCTACAGTAGCTTAACCTTGTGCCAGGAAGTTTCCATTTATTGCTACTGTCCGTCTAATAATCCACTGTTTAAACATCATCTCAGGGTCTCACCAGCGGGCAGAGAACAAGCTGGTAACTCCAAATCCCAGAGAGGCTGGCACACCAGCTGTCCCCGTGTTCATCTCCATCTGGGCACGTGTGCCATCCCAGGTGTGTGTGTGTGGGTGGGTGTAAGTGTGTGTGTAAGCCAATCACCTGCCAGGAGAGGTGTGTTTCCCCTGTGGATAACTGCAGCGGGTATACCCTCGGAGCTGCACACATTCCCTAACGACTGGAACAGCAACAAAGACACTTGAGACGTTCCAGCTGAACACATGCACACTGGATCCCGAGAATACATCCACTTCCCATTTGTCAGGGCCAATATCCACAACTGGGGTTTTTTTCAGGTGTAGCCTCATCTTAAAGTGCACGTCTATTTAAAGTTTCAACATGGATTCTTCACTCCCTCAACTCACAAACTTTTTTGGGGGTCTGTTGTTTTAGTTTTAATTGCTAGCAGCTATGAGATAATCACTATTCACACTGTGCCCTGCAGCTGTGTGGAGCAGACCTGAGGGCTCTCTGAATCACAACGAAGACAAGCAACACACACACACATGCACACACTATTGACTTTTATTAAGCATGTGTCTATTGCACTTCAACCCAATGCAGAAAGAATGGCTGAGCATGTTACAGCAGTGCAGGCAACCACAGAGATGTGTGTATGGATTTAAGTGTGTTCAAGGTGTGTGACATTTCTGGCTGATGTAAAGAGACTCCCTGGCCCCTCTTGCCTGAAGGGCCCTTAGAGGGGAAGACAGAGATGGAGCCTTCCGTTCTCCAGGGGGCCCTGCAAAGTTTCCTGAGTTCAACAAAGACAGACACATTGCAGCAGAGAAGGGCTGGAATTATACCAACTTGTTCTCTGTAAATCTCTGTGCAAAATGCAGTGCATACTGTGCTGTACAATACATAGGAAAGCACTGCGCCCATCGTGTGTAATTCAACACAGTGGACTGCTCTGCCTACAGTGCTGGATAGAGAGACAGTGAGAAATAAGGAGAGAGAAAAGGGAAAAAGAGGTGATGTTGTGTGTTTGTGAGTGTAGGCATGTGGTTATGTGTATGTGTGTTTGCAAGGTGGTTATCTTTGTAGTGTGCACACTTGCAGTGTGAGAGGATCCTACTGATTTGATATTCCGGTGAAGTCCTGTGCTAAGTCACCAGAAGACTGTCACCTGTGACAGCAGAACGTAGCTGTGCAATGTTGAATAGCACGGTACTCTTATTGAAAGTTGCTACAAGTGGTCATGGACGTCTTCTAGTCTTAATAACTACTACAAGACGCTCCATGCGTTACACACGAGACAATCTAGGGTTCCGGGGTGTTGCTTGTGGAGTCCAAATGATCACCAAACACTACCTCAGATTGGGCCTGTAAAGCATCTCTCCAGACCAGGAAACATGCATTAAGAGGACAAAACCAAGATGTAAAAGTTTTTTTTTTTTTTAAAGCAAAGACCAGTTGGTTGTTGAGCATTTGTGGTAGAGTATTTCACTGCAGATACAACAGTAGCAGGTCTGAATTCCCCCCTGTAAATCACCTTGGATAAAAGGCTCTGGTAAATCAATACATGATTAATTTATCCTTATTATTAGATGTGTCTGTTGGTTTATTTAAGGAGATGTGCAGTAGAAAGGGACAGGCAGACAGGTGGAGTTGAAGGGAGGGGCTACATTAGAATGGATGTATTTCTTCAAATATTCATGTATAACATGTTGAACCTTATTGCGTCATATATATTCAAATATTTTAAACACATTTCTTTCATGTATGTTAATACATTCAGAATTTGGATGTATAATCACAGCATTAAAGACGTCAATTCCAATGCTTTCCTCTCAAGCTCACAACCTGATCTGCACAAACCCTCTTCCTCGGCTTTGCCTTTCCATGTATGAATGTCAGTTATTATACCTCAAACACTGGATGGTGTTGTGCCACAGAGAAGGGGGAAACCGAGACCTCCACTACTCCCCAATGCCCCCATTCGTGTCCGCCATAGGAGCAGATTGGGTTACGCGAACGAGGCAGCTGTAGATATTTTGCGAAACACGATTCCTGGAGCCTCTGCCCACCCCTTACCCCATCCAACTCACTGCGTCCAGGCTACTCTTTATGACTGCACACAGACATACAATACTTTTTCAGTCATTACATTTTTTTTCTGTTGGGAAAACTGGAGGGTTTGTTGTTGTGGCCAACCTTGCGGGTGTATGAGAAAAGAAACATGCGGGTATCACTTACTCAAACGGCCCTGTATGAATGTGCAAGTGAGAGTCACAAGCTAGAATGTGGCCTTGGCAGACAAGGCCTGTCCTGTGTGAACCGTTTTCTTGGGTCCTCTCTGCCTCTAACATATAAAACTAGGATTCAACTCTTGGAACGGACGTTATTACGTGAGGGAAATAGGCTAATAATCAAAGAACTCCACTTTTCATTGTTCAAGGTCATTGTTCAGATTTGAACTTTGATTTAATTTGTACTTTGAGCCATAAAGATCAATAAAGAAACCGAACCCCCATTAAATAAGTCATCCAGTTCGCACGGATCCAAATTCAGTTCAATGCCTATATAGTCCAACGCAAACAGGGATCCATAAACGATGGCACAAAGTAAAATCTTTGATCAATTGATCATCTTGAAATAAATCAACGTGGAATCTGTTGATGAGTCACTTCCTAGCACAAGGGATACTACAGTGCCTGGAGCTCCAAAACATGTGGGAGGAAACACAGCAGACACAAGGCATAACTAGATTCTCATGCTGTGAAAAATGAAAAGTGAGAACAGAGAAAAAAAATCTATCTTTAATTCAAAATGATAAGACGTGTACCTCCATTGGAACAGCCGGACGCATAAAACGCAAACAGTGCTATTACGTGATTATGTTTGGATGAAAAAAATCAATTCAGGACAAACAAAGAAGAGGAGTAAAAACACATTATACTCACAGTGTAATTCCTTACATATCCAAGCTTAGGTTTGAGAAAGAAAGCAGAATGTTTAACTGCAGTAATCAGGGATCAAACAGAGAGACAGTCTGTACTGATCATAGCTACCTATCTTTTCCTGAGCCGAAGGTCGAGAGTTTCATGCTGAATCTAATGAATCATGTATCTGCATTAGCAAAGCCCAAACTACGGTTCTTTTACCGTTTTCCAGTGTTTTTCTGAGTGTTTTTACTGAGTCTATGTTCAAGGTCTCAGCTGAGGATGAAAGTCAGGCAAGTAAGTGAGTTAAGCTGAAAGCTTCTCAATCTTATTGACTGCTCACCCAAACAGGTACCTTTGCTTCCAAGCAGTAAGAGACTAGTTCTCTTAAGGGCAGTTGGAAAAGTTTATGGATGAATACATTTATTGGTTTAATACTAAGACGTATACCTCTATTTTGTAGCCATCAGTATGGACAATGGTGGAGGAAGTTCAACAGTACAAATGTATTTACAATGTGGTTTAACAGAAGTTGTAGTATGGAGTAATCTATAATACAGAAACTGCAGGATGCTATGGAGGATAGAAAGTGGTCATCTATGGCTGATTCACCAAGGTTGCTCTCTCTTGAACACAAATAGATGACCTTTCAAGGCACTCAAATGACTGTGTATCAACCCCTGTGTTATCCAGAACTTTTCCTATTCCATCTTCCAATAGTTACTCATCACATGATTCAGGTTTACAAGACCTCTGCCTCCTTTGCTTGTGGCAGAGTGTAAATGATTAATATTAAACCTGTAGGGTTTAGTACTATGAAGTGTGAATAAAACAATGAAAGAATAAACAGTTTTCCTCAGTTGAAAATGAAGAGAGGAAGAGGGTCAGAAGAGGAAAGGTCGGGGACAGTATGTCACATGGTCTCCGGTCTGTGATATCATGAGAAATCACAAGGATGAGGTGCCTTCAGTTTGATGACATTCAACACTTGGAACTTGAGTAGTCCACTCAGTCATCAGAGTTCAGAATGTGCTAGCTCAATTGAAACTGATGAATGTGAGATGATCTCATTTCTAGTTTTTGTGACTGGTTCTAAATAAGCACAGTGTGTAGCTTCAAAAGGGCTTTTCCAGTTTTCTAAATGAGTGGAATTCCTGTCGTTGTGTGGTAGAGTGACGTGTGAGGGACCAGGTCGGAGAACTGGCTCAAAATGCAGGCACACCATTTTTGCGAAAGTCCTCAAGAGATCAGGGCTAAGTGGAAGCTTACCTTGTTTCTCTTGAAGTAGGCTCTACGGCATGCAGCGAAGCATTTCTCACTGCAGAAGTTCTTCAACTCACTTCCCATGCTGAGGGAATAACGTTTCACCCCAACCTTCTGACACCAGGCACACATGATCTGGATGTTGGACCCGTCCTCATCTGAGGGATCCCAAGATAAGCAGAGAGAGAGAGAGAGAGGGCATCTGATGAAGCATGCAGCACGGTCAAAACATGACATGAAAATGACAGGTAGGGGCTAGGGGCAGAAGATACACGCAACTCCAATTTTTTGTTGTTTTGGCTGTCAAAGACATTTGAACCAATCATTAATACTGGATAACCTAAAAGATGGCGTTTGTACAGAATCAAACAGAGTGTGCAAACATGTTGGTACTGAGAAATAGTGCAGAAGGATACAGACACAGAGGCACCAAACATACTGCAGTTAAATGAGGATTTTAAAATATTATTAGGAACCCCAACTTAAGATTTTTCCATTTACATTTTGCAAAATGTACCATTTTTAGAGTCTGAGTTATAAATAAGTTGCAAATGATTGCCCGTAATTGTAATTGTGTTTTAGAACGATGCTGTTATACTTGCTGAGATCTCTTCCTGAGAGACTTCTTCCAATAAGTCCTAATTATCACATTATGACTAAGAGTGTGCAGGAGTGTGCAGCCATAACTCTTTCACCTCCACTCACCTCTTCATCATGCTGTGAACGAGCTTTTTCCTTCTTGTTAAGCTTAATGGATCTATACAGCCATCTGTTTTAAAGTAAAGACTAATTCACAGTTAAAGGAAATAACTCCCCCGGGCCCTAAAGATAGCACTGTAGACTCAGCATGCATACTTGATGCTTCTTTATGTTAGACTGCAACTATTTTCATTCCTTTCGTTTTCTCAAGGTAGGTAGGGATGGAGGTAAAGTGACGCAAAACCCTTTTTCTCTTCTTAATAATAGGAAAATTGGCCCTATTTCCTCTGCCCCATCCGAACTCTTCATACAGTCTGGAGCAAATAACATTTATCACCTGCGTTCTCAGGGTAACTTCTCAGTCATTAATTAATTTATTCAGTCATTTATTCAGTCATTAACTAATGCATGGTAACCAAATTCCCTGATTTCAAAAGCAGGTTTTCTAAAATAAAAGCCCAGTGATTGAGGTTGCTTGAGTGCCGACACCTTGGCCTTTTTTTCAGAGATTCTCGCTATGTGATGGCTGGAACTTGCATCTGCAGGGGTAAAAATCCTGGTAATTATGCAGCTTCCATATTAAATACCTCCATCATCCAGGGTACCCGCACCTCAAAAGCCCCTCAGTTACATTAGTGAGAGGATGAATTATTCAAAAAAGGGGACAAGTTAAAGAGTGTGCGTGTTTGTGCTTGTGTGTATACAAGTATGGGTGTTTTTGGTGTGTAGGTGTGCAATAGTGTGTCTGTGCGCACAAGCGTGCGTGTCAGTTTGTCAGTGGGTATGTGTGTGTGTGTGTGTGCATGCGTGTGTGTGTGTGTGTGCGTGCGTGCGTGTGTGTGTGTGTGTGAGGATGACTGCACCATCTGTCCCCCCTCCTTCCCAGGGCTGTGGGGACTCCTCTAGGGTGATGCCAAGGTATCTCTCACCATGAAAGTGGTTAGGCTCTCCTGAGCCATGGCACACATGCTTTATTATCCCTTTGTTTGGCTAAAGTCTGTGTACATTGTTGACCATGTAATGTTGATACCCAAGCAGGTGGACGGAAGCCATATGTATAGTATGGTGTGTAAAGTACTACTGAGTACTACTGAGATGTTAAGTTGCTGTTCGGTACTTCAATATATTTGCCAACAAATCCAACCCTGTTAAACATTAAAAGCTAAAGTAATTTAAATCATTTGAAGTAAAAGACATGGTTCTCTGATGATGTACGACATCAGTTGTGACAGATCACAGCAGAATACTTCCGTAACACTCTGATCTCTCAGATTCAATAAACAGGTTCAGTCTGGTTCTGCTAAGACAATTAACTAATGCAACTAACATAGTTACATAAGGACTTCCTGGAAATGCTTTCGCATCAACTCCAATGAACAAATGTTCATCGACAGCAATCCTATTCAAACAAACCTACTGTCTTATTCCACACAGTAACTGTTAACACTGTCCGCTCAATTAGACAGGGGAATAGGATCATAAGCAGCAAAGCGAGGAGACGTCTTACCTGCTGGCGGTTTTATCAGAGGGGGTGGGATTATAGGAACGATTATGGGCATGTTCCCATGATCCTTTGCACTGGCCCCTGAGGTGGAAGGAGTTGTGGAGGGCTCTGTCACTCCATTCCGGGAGGTTGGCGTGGAGTGGGAGCTGTTGGCTTGATTTGGGGAAGTATGGTTGCTCTCCATTGATGCTGGGACTTTTGGCAAAGAGTTTTCTAACAGAAGTAAATGAGAGGGTGGTACAATGGGCATTTATGTAAATCTTTGAAATAGCATGAGTGAGTTTTCAAATGTGTTGTTTATTTGAACTTGTGAACAAACTTGTATTTGAGTACACCTTTCAACGTACCTACATTCCTTGATACAAAAAATGATCATGCTGATTGACATAATTAGGTTCTATGTATACATATTTTATCAGCAAATCGCTGACAACACCTTTAAAGGTGGCCCTCTGCAGTGCCGTTCTTTTAACTACAGAAAACTGAGGGCTCTGTTCAGTCAAGCGTGCGGTGAAGAAAGTTTGATACAAATCAGGTAAGCAGGCTAAGAAACAAGCAGGTGTTTTAAACCAGTCAATGAGTGTGCTTGAAATACTGTTGGAACGATGCACTTTTAGTCCTTGATTATCTAAAGATAGATGTAGTGGCCCTTTTTGTGCTTTTTTGGACAGTTATAAATAGACGTGTGGCAACAAAACACTAGTTACATCAAAACGTGCTAAAGTGTAAGAATGCACAGTACGAGAGAGCAGTTTACAGGGTAAGTAGATGTTGTGAAGTGCTTAGTTCAAGGTTGTGGTACCAAAACAAGATCATAGTTCCTATTTCTTTACTACATGCAGCACATACAGTACCTTCAGTATATAACTACATTGACGTTACTATAGGTATTGCTATGTAAGTAATGTAGTTGTAACGTAAATGATTGCTAACTAATATGTATGTGAATAAGAGCTGCTGGTCATTGGGATATTCTCACCTTTAAGGACAGAGATGTGTTGTGGAGGCTCTCCCTCTGGGTAGCTGCGCATGTCAAGGCTATCCGAGTCCCTCAGCTCCACCTTGTCGTAGCCATACCACCCGAGCAGCTCGTTCATGGTGTTTTCAGCAAAACTCTGCGACAGAACACAGTTGGCCCATTAGACATATGGACTGGACTCTCATTCACGGTTAACAAGATGAAAAAATCCCTAACAGCAGAGGTGAGGGTAGATAGAATAAAACTATGTAATCAATGGCAACTCTTAATACACTACTTCGATAGGCCCACTTCAAGGGGTCTATGAAGAGTCTTGTGAGAGGTTGTGCCAAGGTAAATATCAGTCAGTGTGGACAAAGAAGAAGATTGACAAGAAAAACGACGAAGGAGCAAAAACATTCAAACACTCTGAAAGGTGTACATGCAGCAATGTGGTGCCATGCACATCAAATGCTTGCCGTACCAGGCACCTATTTGTAAAACAAAAATGCTTGCAATTGGAAATGTAATTATATGCATATTGTTGCTAACACTTTGCTGGATATCGCTATGTGATAAGTTTGTCGATTCATGTAGAGATGATCACAGAGACAATACATGAATGCTGTGACCAGTTGTTTTCTCAGTGCATTTTCCCACTCACATACCTGTGTTAGCTTTCAAGCACCTCAAGACTCATGATCATTTGCCATTCATAACAAGTACAAGTACAGGTACAATGAAATTCTTGGTCCTGCTCCTCTTTGCTGTTTCTTAAGAGTTCTAACATGAACCACATATGATTCTCTACATAAATAAATCCTAATCTTATCAGTCTTATGGATGCCTCTAGCCTCACACAAGGTACCATGAGTATCCTGTACTGTATACACTTACAGCAAGTCTGTCAAATACCCAACATCTCATGAACGGGAAGTAGTTGTTATTTAATAATAAAACCTGTTACTTGCACAACACCTCTTGAAATAATGATGTTACTTGCCCAAGGACCCAGTAGGTTACGGGTAAGTGAAGATTTAAGCCCTGTGCGAACCAGTCCTTAATACCTATTGTTATTTCAATTAGTAGCACATTGCTTGCTACATTTCTTACAGATCTCTTAAAATGTTTATACTGTATGTAAACTAATTGAGGAGGCCACATGATGAACCACATTTCATCAGATGTCCGGTCTAAAGAAGAGTAATAGTCTCATCTTTCTAAGTCAAGCCTCCACCCAAGAAGGAGATGCAGCCTATCTCCGGAAGCAGCGCAGGATCAGTAAAGGGGTCTTCCTGTTGTACAAGGGCATTATTAGGCTTCCTCCTACCACCTATCAAATGTAAAGACTTGAGTCTGATACCTACGACACAAATATCTTAGACACTCTTATGGGGCTACAAATGAAGTCTCGCATGGACAATAGGGGCTCACCATGGAGTAGGGCGGGTTGCCATGGAGATCACCCGCCTTGGCTGCCCATGGGTGGGCGCGCTTAGTCCCAACCTGATGAGACACGAGTCATTTCATTACATTGCGGCATTACAACTGTCAATCACACTCTACTCCATCAGGCATTTAATTGTCAATTAACTTTTGCCTTGTCGATACTGAGGGTTGAGGGAGGTCAGTTCATTTGATGGGGGAGAATGATCATATGTTCTGAGACACACTGCAGACACACAAAAACACCTGGATTCGATGCGTAACTACTGTACCTAATTGAATGGGTAGAACGATGCACGTCCAACTGATCAGCACAAAACGGAATCCTAAAGACTGAACATGTCATTACCGCTTTACATTTGCCAAGCCTAACACATGCCTTACTAAACCAGTCCCTGTCCAGATAACTGTCATGTCAAAGGCAAGCACAGACCAAACACTACCTATTTGGTATAGCCCTTTTCTGAAGCAATGCCACAGATGCCTGTAAAATTGCACCAACACCAGCCTAAAACCCTCAATGATGCAATTTGGTGGAGGAGGGGGTGGTTGGTGATCCAGAGAGGTGCAGTATCAGGTAGGAACCATGAGCTCTGCATGGTCCATCAGAGAGCATTGGAAACTGAAGGCTGTGTTGTCATCTAGGTCGTATGAAGTGTCGAACCACAAGATGGTTGGACATAGAACTAAGGGGAACCAAGGCTAGGTGATTACAATAGTTCCATATTTTCACACAAATGGAATTTGAACATGTATCTTGAGGTCTTTCATTACAGCCAAATAGACTCAACACAATAGAAAAGAAACACTATTCACAAATCAATAGGACGTTGAACTTGCTGCTGAGGTCATATCACTATGAGTCCACGCCGTGCTTGGAACAACAAGGAGCCAAGAACCCTAAGTGCAGAGGAATATTTCCCCTGACACGACACTTGACAGCATACTTCACTTTAAGAACATTGAGGGCTCTAGTCTGCAAAAGCATTATTACACAAATTGGAGCAAAACTTTACGTACTTCTTATTGAAGAAAAATAAATCATTGCAGGCTATGTAAGCATGGCAAAAACAATTTTTTCAAGTTGATTCCCTTCATTTCTGAATATAAAGGTACAAAACAAATCTCTGAAACCATTCTAATTCCCAAGACCACATTGTGTATGACTGTCAATTTGTTTTATTGACTACGTAATCCAGTTAAGAATACACTTAGGGTTAGGCAAGGAAGTACAGTAATGCCCTTCTGATTTTGTGTACTTACATTTAATCACATTTTTAAAAGCTGTTTATTTCTAATTATGCCTTGTTTAAAATTCACATGAGATCCGTTTGAGAGATGAGAAACAATTTCAATAAAACCTAGTTTTAACATGAACTGTAAAACTACATGATATCCAATTTGCCCAAGCGGTTTTGGGTGATTGGCCATATGCCAGGGCTTTATAACATACATAGTTGTGATTTCCAGATTGGGATGCATAGTAAATGAAGAATGACAATAGAATATTGATCAGTCTGATATAAAATCCTACAATAGTACTGTGGTCAAGGACTTGAAGAAGT
The DNA here is from genome assembly GCA_036571765.1 of Plecoglossus altivelis. NCBI lineage: Eukaryota > Metazoa > Chordata > Actinopteri > Osmeriformes > Plecoglossidae > Plecoglossus > Plecoglossus altivelis. The sequence goes on along the minus strand of BROE01000009.1, from coordinate 13,600,133 downwards.
GACAAAAAGGCTAAGGCCACCATTCAATCAATCTCAGATGAAGGTGAACCACGTTGCCGGTTCAGATGTTAAACATGTTGTGGTACATTTGGACAGACATTGGGTACTGGTCACTAAAACTGCTATGATTCTAGTGTGGTCCTATTGCTGTTGTTTCCACTAGAGCCTTGACTTTACATAGACTGGATCACACAATTCTAAGAAAATGAAAGCCAGCAAGGGTCACCACCAACTTTGTGTCACAAGTTTCTCCCTCCCTCCTTCTCTCTCTCTCTCTCTCTCTGACAGTCCTCTCCTTCTCTCCCGTCCCTTGTGTCACCCTGCCACTTCCAGAAAATGGGTGTGGTGAAGAGAGTGCAACCCAATCTGGATGGCAGGTCATGAAAGCAACATATTCACACACACACACACACGCACACATACACATACTTGGCTTCAGTGAGGTAGGAGGAGGTAGGGTTGGAAGCAAACTGTGAGCTGCAGATGTGCATTTGGCTTCAACCCATGGCTAGTCAATCCATCAAGCTAAGCAGATCATAACTTTCAGTCATAACGTATAGACTAGCATGTTCCCTTGATTGATACATCACAAATGACTATCTTAGGTATAGTCATTCATGGTTGCATTAGATGAGATGACTGTTGATTACTGTGTAGCAGAAATATGATCCTTTGTCTAAGCACGGACCCACAAACGATATGACCCCCTGTCCCTCTGCAGTTCCAGAACAAGCGGAAAGAAAGTTTAAAGATGGTAGCGTTCAGAATGTTTAGCTGGGTTGATGAGTGGCACAGCAGGCAGGGTGTGAGTCAGAGGTGGAATCAGACACCACGTGGGAAGAAACCAGAGTAGGTCACAAAACACCATGATAAAATTCCCTAATCCACACGCCAAGTTTCCTTTAACACAGCCCACCTCCTTCAAACTATCCTGGCCCACACTTTTCCATTCCCTTGTTCACTCTCTCCTCTGCTCTCGCTCCGCTTTCATTTCCCTCTACCTTCCTTGATATCCGATCCAGCCTAGACGCTCAGGTTACAGTTTTTACAGCTTAGCCAGCCTATTGCTGTATACATTCCAGTCTCTCTCTGCTCTTACCCTCTAGCCTCTCCTATCCCCTATCCCTTATCCCACCCCCCTGTCCTTGATTACTTGCCGTGGCTTATTTTACCATGGCGCACATTAAGCGGCACAAGATGAAGGAAACACTGTCAGCCTGTTTCGTTTTTCAGAGGTATGATCACTCACAAGGGCACATTGTGTGATTTTTTTTCGCAGAAAGAAGGGCGGAAAAAAATAAAGGAAAGTAGCAAACGTTTTTAAAGTAGCAAACGAGCCCTTGGTGTGAGACCTGTTGGGGAAAACCTTGGGGTTCGGCAAGGTTAGAGTATAACAATGATCTTATGAGAGGTCACGTTTAGCTTTGACAGAGCACTGTTTATATTGTTGTTATTTTGAGCATGAGTTATGGCTACCTTGTAAATCTTATCCATAGTTTATTCTTTCATACTAAAACATGGAGTTCACTAGTTCCCCATCTACAGGCCCTAACCATAATTATCAATCTGAACAACTCTGATACTAATCTAATCTAACTAAGGGATGGATGGATGTGGATGAATGTAAACTCATTGTTAAAGGGATCTTGCTGTGTGTCCAACTTCAAAGCTTCCTTCCAGCAGTTTTGCTGCATCATTAAATGTCACTCATTCGCAGTAAGTGACTCACAGACTCAACTTTCAGGTCTATATCAGTCTTGACCATGACTGACAATGGAAACCAGAATCCACAACAGTGAAATAACATTACAAACAGATAGAGGGCGCTACGTAAAATGTAAATAATATTATTATGAAATATAAGCCAATATTTAATAATAACGTTGTGAATATCCCGTCCATATTGGACTTTGACTGTCTAGAATTGTTTGACTGACAGTAAGCTTATGTTCTCAGTAACTGTTCGTGATTTTACCCAGTGTGGAGCGTTAATTCAACTTAAGTTTGAGTTTGCATTGTCAAGGTCTTGTGAAAGGGGTAGCGCCAATGTGTTTTAACTTCCAATTAGCATTAAAATGCTGTCCTGTTCACCATGCTGTAACCATACTGTCTTGTTCCTAAACAAATCAAAACCTATAAATGAATGCCACTGATTGCTAGTGAGAGTTAGAGCTGAATTATATTTAAATGATTTCCATACAACACAATTTAAGCTGTGTATGTTTGAGATGCAAGTGTCCATATTTGGATTCTACAAATATGCATCAACCAGAGAATGTTCCACATGCAAAATCCAATATTCTTTATTCTCTGCAGCCTCAGTGCTTTCAATACCATGGAGCAGACTAGTGGTTTTGCTGTATTTTGATTCATTTATTCATTTACAAAGACAGTCAATTATTCTTTAGATGGCTGTAGAGAAGGCAATCATTATCCCTGTTGCTCAGCACAGGTAAACCTGTGCACCAATAATAATTTAGCTGTACGTGTTTGAATAATTGTATGTCATGGAAGCAATCATGACATCCCAGCCCAGTCCAAACAGCATTCATACCTACGTCAATGCACAACACAATGTTCACTGCAAGGCATCAACAATAGCAATACCACTGACAGAGGAATCAAGAGGTATTCTGCCAGTATACATGTAGTCAGTGATGTAAATGTGTTTGCTTATATTTGTACAAAAGCAATACAGAATTTCACAATAGAACGTTTCAAATAGATGAACACAATTTAAAGCTGTGTTGTCAATCCCATTAATTTTGCTTCCTGAATGAGAACTAAGCTTAACACAAGATTGTCTGCAAAGCAAGGCAATGGATACTTAAGATATCCACTATCTAATTGAGGAGTCAGTGTTAAAATAGGTCTGTCTTATAAATGCCTCCAAATTTATTCTAGGGGAAAAATCGTTTGAAAAGGCTGTTTTCAGCACACACTGAATTCCAGTGCACGCCTGAATGACGGAACATCCCAAACGTTGTCCATTCTATATTTTTGAACAAATGAACATATCACATTGTATTCTAGAAGGGCCATAATAGAAGTTATTTAAAACGAATTGTGATTTTAAATACAATAAATTATATTCAAACCCTATGGTATTGTGTTTCGCCAAATATTGCTCTGACCCAAACATCGCATGAGTACTAACGAACACATGAAACCCGAGACAAAGCGAATGGGATGCCTGCAAATGCGATCGACAGTTTCGCAAAAGCTGTATGCAAGAAGCACAGGGAATTCCAACCGTAGTAGATTGTTAATACATTTAGATGACCATGAATACATATTCTGACGAATGAACTGATCTAGTAAAATGTGAGCTATATCACCAACGCACAAGAAACAATGTGTTCTTGTCGGGCGTGAGTCTCGTAGACGCACATCTGGAATACACGCCTCTGGCGCTTCATTATTCCACAACTGGTCAGACGTCTTTTGGCTTGCGTAGTAGCACCACAACACATGCACTTCGTGACTTGCTACCCAAAACATCAAAATTGTCATGTACCATTGATTTATTCTTAATGCGTAGGCTACGCTCTATGTTGTTTTGGTGGGATAGCAGCAGTGCTGTAGTAATAGTAGTGGCACTGTTGACGCCGCCACTGACGCACTGGGTTTTCCATTAACTCCGATGGAACTGTATGGGTGAACACAGAAATGGCAAAATTGCCCAGAATGGACAGTATACCCTTACCCACACAGTCAACACCCAAACAGTGGATAGAAAGAGAAGGTGATCCTTGCCTTGAATAAGTTCGTCTCCTTACATTTGACCAGTTTTGTAAAAAAAAAAAAAAAAAATCTATAAACAATAGAACCTGTGCAGTTATCTGGCTTGCAGCCATTCAACACATTGTACTTCAATGAATGACTTTTACGCACAAATGTGAACGAGGATGAGCGCTCAGCGCATCAACATAGCATGCTTTCACGGTCGCTCCATTTCCATGCGTAAATCACATGCAAACCGTGCAATAATTATCCCTTACCTTCATTTCCTCGTTGATTTCCCTTTTAACTGGGTGAGCCGGTTTTCTGCTTCTTTTATTTTCGGGGGGTCTACCTTCTTTTTCCATTTCTGCCATTTTTTATAATTTCTCTGTCTATATTTAAGGTTAAGAGTAGCCTGGACAAGTATGAGGCGGGGACGCTTTAGAGTTGCCAAACAACGACTGTCAAGCTTGGGAACAGCCCACGAGAAGCTGGTGATGCCGTTGAGGGCTTTAGGTGCCCAGTTAAGTCAGCCATCTTCTGCGTTCTGCCTCTATTTTCCACGGCTTGTGCTAGAGTTGTGAGACGCCTCTCTGAGTCGAATGAGCGGTTGAGTGAAAAACCCAGACAGGGGGAGGGGCGTCACATGTAACATTATATGACGCCCCGATCAGAGGTGGGCTATTTCTTTTTTATGTTCCCGTCCGCTCAGCGTCTATCCATGCTAACAGACCAGACCAGAAAAACCCTGTGTAGCCCATTCTCTTGGTCCAACAGTCAGCTGTCCATCAATATGCTCATCACTAAACTAACTGTAGGGATTGTCATGCTCTGAAGTATGTGTTTGTCAGAGTAGAATGAAAGCTGTGCGAGATCACCATCAAAACTAAAAAAGCCCCAGATACTGTAGAATTTCATCCACTCACCATGATTGAAGCAATCCAGTTCTCTCAACAGTTTTGCAGTGTATGATTGGGTTGGGAAAAGTCAGACAACAGGTTTCCTGAATTCAGTAGCATGTGAGAGCCAGATCAGATTTTCACACCATGGTGGCAATACAACCTTGCACTGTCACCCTACAGCAGTGGTGTCGAACTATGTGCCATCAAGGGCCAAGAGGGTTTTTGTGTCAACAAAACCCTACACCAGCTGATTTCACTAATGAGTTGCTCCATTTAGTAAAATCAGCGGGAGTAGTTCTTGGTTGACACGAAAGCCTGCGCCCTCCTGGCCCTCAATAGTACATAGTTTGACATCACTGCCTTACAACAAGATCTGGGGTTTGATTTGAGGCACCCGCTCAGATGGGCTCTCTTCCAGGCCATTCTGTGAAGAGTTGCATGTTCCTCCCATCCCAACACAGGTTTCCACCACAAACAATACACAATAGAAATGTGCCAAACAGATAGTTTTCCTGTCCATGTACTTGGCCAGGCATGAGGTGAGCACTTGAACTTGGCTCCCGTGTTGATGTGGTTGATGGCTGCTCCTGGCTGCCCCCAGAGGAAGGATAACAGGATGGGAAAACTGCAGAGGAAAATCTTTCTCAGGGACATGTACGCATATGTTAGTGTGTGTTCGTGTTCCCGCTCACTGCACACGTCTGTCACAATGCATAGCAAATAAAGCTTTCTTCTCCTTCTAAAGATAGCCTGTGTGGGGGAGCTCAAAATAAGCCAATGCAAAGTTCAGATTTTACACACTTAATGACCTCCTTGGTCAGAACTACCTAGTAAACAAAGATAAAATGTATCTCTCTTTATAAAATGATACAACTTCAAGGAGACTCAAGGAGAAGCTGTTCATACAACTGTCCTTGAAAGATCTTGCCTGCACCCAATTATAAACAGAGTATGTATCAATGAAAGCATTGTTGCAGAATGCACAAACAGTTCTGTGCAGTATCAAAGCATGAGAAGCAGCAACATTGTTACAAGGATAGCATGACATAAAAGTGAAACATTAGAGATGACAAGTGTTCTAACAACAACTGGAGCAAAGAGACCAATGTCAATTTTTTATTTGATTACTTAGAAGACTTGAAATTGAACTTATTGACTACATACAACAGAGATGGGATAGACCAGGATCGGTTTGGAAGCCTATTCCAGTCATTAGTATCTTTACAGATGCAAATGTTTTTAAATCTCAATGCCAACTTTTGGTAAAAAGGCACCACACAGTTCCATATAAAGACTTGTTTACTAAACGCTGGGGGAAAATTGTTGTTTGCCATTGTTATGACTTCACTTGTTTTGAGTATGGTCAAAGGTCAACGCCAGGGCTCAACAATCAAGCTCTCCAGATAGTTTCCTACAATTTATAAATAAAGTTCTTAATCATACTTGTCAGTTGTCATGTCTTTCTCACCTGCACCATCAAATTATTTGCTGTTTGTTGTCCCTGTTGGATGCAGTGGTTAAGGAATGGGAGTTGTCTCCAGTTTCTTAGTGTGTTAGAACCGAAAAGAATATGGCAAGCACTGAATTCAGCATTTTTGTCATCAATATTTACAGCAGTTCATTCTAAAAGAAGTATAATTCACACACAGAATAAGTACTTAAACAATCTTAGGTCTGTCTCCCAATCATTGCATTTTTATTTTACGACTCAGGTCTTTGATTTGCGGTATAACGTAATACGACTAAACAAGATGGCAGCCTCCTGAACTGAAGCTGGGGCAGGTCGTGTGTTACAGAATTGCATTTGTTATATACATATCCTGACCGAATGTCAAATTAATAGGAATGATGACTCGGTAGATCGTCGGGTACTTACGCTGCACGTTTCTCGAGTAGAAATGTACATGGATTTAATTTAACATGACATTGTGGGATGACAACTTTCTACTCTAGCTAACATTAGCTAGAAGCTTGCTTTCCGATTTTGATATGTTAATGTACTGTAAATATGAAAGGGATAACTGTATTTAGTTAATATATCGGAACAATTGTTTTGCAATGTAATGCTATTGGAACTTTAGTTGGATTAAACCATTTACGCCTCAAACAGATATATTGACGAGCGTCCTTTAGGCAGGACCTCAACTCCTCTCACTAAGCTATAACTGATCTGAACACAAGTCCAGCATGATCAACAGGCAGCCAATGGTAGGTTTTTTTCGACTCGCGTGCACTGGGTTGAGTCAACATGGAAAGAGAAACATTAGCCTTTTTTCCAACACATCGCCTTCGAATTGGAATAAAGTGGTTTCGGACGCAGAGAAAATCGTGGGCTACCCGACTTCATTCATGAGTCTCCGGTGCTTGCTGAGTGATGAACTGAGCAATGTAGCAATGCACGTGAGAAAACTGGTTGGAACGAAACACCCATTGCTCAATACTGCAAGGTAATTCTTCTCTCATCATCCATTCTGTTTATAACAAAAAGCGTTGATGAAGTATCACTTTCTCAATAGTAAACACAGGCTAGTTTATATGTATACACAGTGTTGACACTTGTGTTGACACTTCCAGGATGCGCTCATTTCTTCCTATACAGCGATGATGATGGCATTCAGCTGATGGATGGTTGTCTTGGACGTTTATGACAGTGGCTGGATGGAGAAGTGCATTGTACAAACACATCACATCATTATTATAACAGATGGTCATGAAACAAAAGAGAGTAATGCGGCAATAAGACCTGATACAGCTTAATCCAGGTATGAACGAAACAAACAAAAATGCTATTCCTGAGGCCTCATTTAAAGTTTTGGCCTTTTCCAATACAGGTCTAGTTCTTACCTTAGCAGTTAAGCCTCCACAGAAGAAGCACATACTGGTTGTCTTTACAAAGGACTTAGGGGCACCCATACAGTGATACAGCTGTAACCATGCTCATCATCATCATCATCATCATCTAGTGTGCATAGTCTTACATCATGGAAATAATGCTTATGGTTGAAGCATATCTGAGCGAATCGTTTCCTATGTGAAACTGTGGAATATTGATCATATAAACATCATATTATTTGTATGTATATCATCAGTCCAGCTACAATTGTGGAGTATACAAAGTCTTGTAAAGGCAACAAACACTTAAGATGTATGCATTCCTTGTTAGGCCACTTTTACTACTTTTTTTATCAGGGCGATGTGTGTGTATGTGGTATAAGAGAATATATGATCTCACCTGCTCCCAATGCTCATGTATCCATAATGCTGGCAAACAGCACTTCTGATTTAGAGCAGAGAGCACCTAACAATCCTTAGTTTTTTTCTTAACCTATTGGCATTTTTATGCTTAATTGACCAGGGATGTGTGACAAGAAAGCCAAGCCAAGCAAAGAGAGAGAGAGGGAGACATGCTGCAAACGGTCAGAGTACAGCCTGGGCCTTATCTACACGGTGTGCACACTGATCCAGTCAGCTACCAGGGTGCACCTTCGGCTCACAGTCTTGTGGGACTTTCCTCATTTAAATCAAGAAAATGTTTTGCGTAAATGTTGCTCCTCCAAAACAATAGGAATGAAGAACAGCATTTTATCAGTCAACCGAGATAATAGAGCTTATAGGGTGGTAATAGTCTTAATGCATTCAGCTCTTCATCTTTGAATGGTTATGTAGGAACAATTTCCAGTATTTCCCCTTGGGGATCAGGAAAGTACTTAGTGCTGTTATTGTCAGTACGTGACGCGTGGCTTCCTCAGACAAGTGAAGAGCGTGCCATCGTTCCTCTGGTGTCGTTTGCAATGGGGATGGATGGGTTTTTTACAAGAAAAGCGGGAAAGGGACAGGGAATGATAAAGAGTGTCTAAAGAACCTGATCCTTGCCATGCAGATGAGTGTGTTGGAAACAGTAGCCCAAGGGTGTAATAACCTATACACCTAAATCTGATATGACAATCCATTTGGGTGTTGTAGCACAGGGGGTGAAGTAGACCTCTGACAGTCTGACTCCTCACTGTCAGCTTGGGTTGGGTGGTTCGTATTTCCCCCTGTGTCTCTGTCCAAGACGCAAAGCGGATAAAAATATCCACAATAGCAGACAGGCAGACCCTCGTGGAGTTGTGTTTCGGTTTTTACTTTCCCTTCATTCTTAAAAACTGCAGCTCAGCTAACTTTGCCCCAAAGTCTGGAGTTACAGAGAGAGAGAGAGTAAGAGAGAGAAAGACAGTAGAGGAACTTAAAGGGAAGACCTTGACAGACAGTTTGACTTTTCAAATGTGTATTTGAATTTTGTATTCCTTTCTTTTTCCTATAATTTGATTTTAAACGGAATCATCAAGCACAAATCCCATCGTCTCGAGAGCTTTGCTTGATTGTGAAAATAAAAGGCTTGAAGTGTACTACAAATAGAATAGTGAAGTTGTTAAGATGCGGTAACACAGCTGACTTGATCTCATCTGCATTTTAAGGGTCAGCCACTGGTTATGAGTGCATACATGGCACACTCAATTATATGGAAGCTACACAAGCTTCGGTTGAGGCAAAGTGTGATTTCAGCTGTCATAGATGTGCCGGCTATACATGGAAGACATTGAAGTCACAGTAAGGATGAACTTGAGTTTGCCTAAAGGGGATGTCTATTGGAAAACTCATGTGATGCCAAAAAAACTGTCCTTCATTACTCCATGGAATACAAGTTAGCCTTTGTGTTTCAACTGCACCATTCCATTGACCGCACATGGACGACTTCTATGGTTTGCTATTCATTTTTCAGTTGAATTGTTCAGCAGGTGTGAGCATCACTGCATCGATGTGAATCCCAGCCAGGTTCCCAGTTCTCCAGTAGTGTTCTGAATGTGGAGCGGCTCTCAGCCTGGCATTCACCCTTGCCACACCCCTTTGCAGGAGGGTGGTTTTGATTGATTGATGCACCGTCATGTGCAGACTGGCATAAATATTAATCATGTGCCATCATTGAGTCGTAGATAGGCCTCTCCCTCTGCAGCCTTTTTATTATTATTGCGGGCCATTATTGAGGTAGTAGGCTTTAACCTAAAAGAGTGTTCTGATTGACTTTGTATTTTTCCATAATTGTCATCTCAAATGCTGCAGAGTGACAATTGCCAGATGAACAAGCTGTCTCTCACATGTTTCAACTGTAGCGAAACTGTGAAACCTATTTACCCATCGTTGTGGAAGCGAAAAGTAACATCAGAAAGATGTGAGGGAAAAAACCTTGATACCCACCCCTAACAATGTGCTGTGTAGAATAGGATCGATGGACGTTTATGAATAATGTAATGAATAAATAATAACCAATAAAAGGACAGATTCAAACAGGTACATCACCACTAAAGGCATTTTAGTTGGATTTGTTGTTATCATCTTATATCGTAGTACATCTCCTAACCTCAGCAAGTCTCATCCTCCATCCCTAATGTGCTGCTCTCTAGTCGGGCTGCATCTTTCCTCCCTCGCTTCTATCTCGCTTTTCCCTCCCTGCCTTCTTTTTTCCCCTCCCTCCTGTATTTTTCTTTCTACTCGCTCTCTTTCTCTCTCTATGTCTACCTTTCTCTATCTTCCTTCCTTCCCCACCCCTCCCCCTTCCTGTGGTGCAGGGCTGGGTCAAGGGGAGGGGTAGATGGGGGTGTGTGTGTGTGTGTGGTGGTGGTGGGGGTGGTGTCTTGCGGAGGCCGGTGTGTCTGGGCAGGAGCGGAGAATGGGCGTAGCCACACGTCTGCTCCAGCCCACTAACGAGAGTGTGATTCATGGCAGCGGGGGGGTCCCTGGGGACAGGATTAGAGGTGCTCTGTCTAACCGCTCCCAGGGGAGGCCAGATATTTAATCTCCACATGCAGCAGCAGCAACTCCGCAGCCACAGACTGTGTGTGTGTTTCCACACATACCTTGTTGGTTTGCTTTAGTTGATCAATACAGCACTTCTCAAATGATTCAACACGTCTAAGCTGTCTGCTTTTACTTAAGATAAGGAAATAAGGACTTGTTGGCTGCTCTGCATTGCTCTAAATGCCCAGTAGATGTGAGAGACACTATGTTAATAAGGAAATGTGTGTGCATGCTTGTGCGTAAGGCAGAGTGTGCACCTCAATCTCTCCTTTTGTGTGTGTGTGTGTCTCTCTCTCTCTCTCTCTTTGTCGCATCCCAAACATTCTTTTATTCCTCTCTCACATTGACGTTCAGCAAACAAAATGGCTAATTGCTGCTTCATGGGAGTGACTCACACACAAAGGTCAGCACACTCATGAAGGGAACTGCCTTTCAAGATCACAATTAATTCCCTTCATTGTCAGATGATTCTGGGCAACGATGCAAATGCTATCATGGGAAATGAACTGTCTGAATGTTAAACGTGGATGCCGTAGTTATGGATCATCAGTTCATATGCATTAGTGTTTTCTGGGTAAAATTGAAAAATGATGGAAGTGATATAGTGGTGGCATCTGTGTCCATGGGGAGATTTTTTTAAAGTAGATCAGAAAATATGTGTAAAGATAACCTTATGTTTCCTGCAATATCTTGTATGTCAATGCTGATCTGTCCCTCCCTCCTTCCTTCCCACCCACCCAGGGGCTTTGTGTATGACAGCAGAAACAACCTTCAGATGAGAGGGCTGGTGGTCCTACTCCTATCCAAAGCTGCAGGCCCGTGTCACCAGTCATCTGATGTTTTGGCTCAGGACATGGTCAGTGGGATCTACCCCAGGTAAACGCACATCCAACACATCTACCCGCTAACATCTACTTCAGATAAATGCACGTCTGCCGCAGGTGTACGCACACCTATCCCAAGTGTGCGCATCAGCGTTATCAAGATCTCTCAGTTCACCGAGTGGAACGTCAGGAAGTACATCAGAGAGTTGGCCAAATGCAGAAAGACATGTGCAGTTCAATACAGAACACTTCAACGTCTTCAGTTATTGAATGAAGCCAGTGCACCACTGTTGACCCTTGAAGTATGAACACGTATCCAACTGTGTATCCATCATACCGTGTTCTAGATAGCAGAGCTCACAGTCCACACAGGAAATCCCCATTTTGTCCCAGTCTTGTCTTTGCTGGAAATAAATGGTGAAATGAAACACCCACGACAGGTAATCGTATCTTCTCCTCTGTGGTTATGATCCATATCAGTTCCTGTAAATATACCTCTCCATCACCATGTCAATCCACCGTTATTGAGAGAACATATGTTAGATATCGGGATCAAACAAGAGGTTATCAAAAGCAGGTGACTCCGTTGCATATCATTATCTTAAATGTGGGCCATGCATGCCTTGATTATACCCAAGCATGCACACAATAGCACAATGCATCCTCATAGATGAACTACAGAGCAGGGATATTCATGCTAGACTGATACTGTAGTCAGGCCAAGTGCTTACCAGAAGTGCCTGTTGTGTTTGGCATGGTAGTCTGCTGACCGTCTGAATGGAGCTTTTCTTGGGCAAGGAGCACACCACATATATCTGGTATGGACATGTCTGATGGAACTTGAGCATGAATTTGTGTGTGTCCTCCAAATGGCTTTAAAATGCGGTCAATATGTTTTCTATCGGAATAGTTATGCTCAACACTCGCAGCAGTGTTTTGTAAACGTTGCACCTGCTGTGACGTGGCAAGGGCTGTATTTCTTGACAAAACAGAAATCCCAGCAAGATCACCTCACTTGCACTCATATATATATATAAATAAATATATATATATATATATATATATATATATATTTTGCCTTGATTATACCCAAGCATGCACACAATAGCACAATGCATCCTCATAGATGAACTACAGAGCAGGGATATTCATGCTAGACTGATACTGTAGTCAGGCCAAGTGCTTACCAGAAGTGCCTGTTGTGTTTGGCATGGTAGTCTGCTGACCGTCTGAATGGAGCTTTTCTTGGGCAAGGAGCACACCACATATATCTGGTATGGACATGTCTGATGGAACTTGAGCATGAATTTGTGTGTGTCCTCCAAATGGCTTTAAAATGCGGTCCAATATGTTTTCTATCGGAATAGTTATGCTCAACACTCGCAGCAGTGTTTTGTAAACGTTGCACCTGCTGTGACGTGGCAAGGGCTGTATTTCTTGACAAAACAGAAATCCCAGCAAGATCACCTCACTTGCACAATCATATATTAATAAATAAATATATATATATAATATATATATATATATATATATATTTTGTCTTTCTGTCCCTTTCTCCTTTTGTCTGTCTTTCTATGTCTGTTCATCTCTTTCACTCTCTTGCACTCTCTCTCCTTCTGTGTCTGCCCCCTCATGTCACGCCCTGGCTCATTAGCGCCTGGGCTAGTGCTCTGATGGGGGGGCTGATTGATACCTCCAGCGGGATGTTCTCCTCCCTTCCGACAGGCAGCATTTGTAAAACGTCTCTCGCTCAGGTGCTGGCTGCTGATGGCTCACCGGGACACTGAACACAAGAGAGAGAGGGAGGGAGGGAGAAAGAGGGGGATAGAGAGGCCTGTATAGACAAATGAACAACCTGATGTGTGATCCTTGTAGAGGTGATTTGGGAAAGTTGATCACACAGCCCAGCCAGGTGATTACACGTTGCTGTAGCCGTACAATGCATTAGCGGTCAACAGGGAGTCTGGCGAGCCCAAAGGACAGGCAACCAACACTGACTGAACCTGTGCTTTATGTGACCTGATCGACTGACAAGCTACTTCACTGCTTTGTATGTTCACATGCGCACACAAATCCAGAGCTTTATTTCACGGTAATGCGGACCTTGTGGTAGGAGGAAAATGGAACAGAACACTCAGGACAAGGGGCGTGGTAGGGGGCGGAACACCTCAGCAAGATGGCATCAGTTGCTATGCAACCAGGCACCAAAGCTATTTATATACAAGCCCCCTTCTCCCCTTTTTTCCTCCCCAGGCTCCACCGCTGCTATCAACTGTGCTGGGTGAAAGGGGGGGTTGGGGGAGGTTGGGGGTGGGGTAGCAAGAATTCTACAGGGCTTTTAAAGGAGGAAGCAGTTTGAAATGACAAATTGTCTGGCAAAATTACTCCTGGTACCAACAGTGTTATTTGTCTGTTTCTGTGCATTGTTTGGTAGAGCCCTTCAGTTAATTTTTTGTCTTTTTTTTTTTAACCTTGACTTACTGTAATGTCAGAATTCCACCTTCAATTATTTCCACATTGTAATTAATTGTATGTTTGGCATGATGCTGCTGTTCCTTTCAGCTGAATATCTGGAAGTATTTTTTGTTAGTTGAACATGAATCATGTTTTTGGCACTTAGTATTGAAGCATCTGGCCTTGTACCCTCAGCCTTGGCCCATCAGTGAACATGTTTAAGTCTTTCACTAACTCTTAACACACCTTAACAGTGAATCCCCTTCACCGAATAGAATGTTAACCTGCGACTAAAGACGGCGATGCACAGCCTTCAGGGCTAGACTGTGAAGCTTCTGTATGGAGGTTGATTAAGATTGAATGACTGACTCTCAAAAGTAATGTTTTGAGATGGTGAATCGGATTATCAAAGATGTTTACAGCGTCTGTTGAGTGGCCCTTCTGTGCTGTCTTAAGTGTTAGTTACAACAAAAATTGAATAGTTTTGCTCTGAGGTCTGAGGCCCAATTGAGTCTTTAGTCACATTGCCTTTATAAAACCAAACGTCCAAGCATGGTGCTATCCGTTAACTCCTCATCATGACCTACTCATTTCCCATTCATGCGTAGACTTCCTCATTAATACACCCATCCATCTCTCCATCCTTCCCACCCACAATCATCAATCCACCCATCAATCCATAATTCATCAATCTATCATTCATCATTCTTTCCTCATGCATTTTCCCATCCCTCCATCCATCCCTCTTAAAGTTTAGATCAAGTGGCATCAGCCAGTGATTAGCCTAGCACCTGCCCACTAGGCCCCCTGTGCTGGCCCCCAAGGTTGAAGTGTTCACCCTCAGGTGCCATATGCCCTCCAGTTCTGTTCTGAACAGGGAGCCACATGGCATGGACACTGACCAAAGAAGAACGTTTTGGCTAGCAAATTTCTGATGGGCATGGCTCAGTAGTGGAGCAGTTTGATACTGCAGATCAAGTCTTCAAATTCCCAATTTGGATTAAAGCTACATTAATGGAGTTACAGACATGTATTTGTATGTCAATAATAATTTTGACAAAGGATAGGTGCGTTGAATGAATGATCATAGACTTTTGGCATACATAGATTCATGAAGTTCGGCCATCATCAAAGTGTGACTTAGAGTTATTGTCGAGCATGTCTTTAAGTTTGTTTAAAGGTCTAGTGGTCTGTTCCTTCTCCTTCTCAGTTCAGCAAGTCCAATTGTAGCTTTGCGTCACAAAGGGTAGAATCAACTCCTCAAAGAAGCCCTGGGGGGGACAATGGATGTGATTGAGAGGAGAAATTGATGACATTACCACCACCATCGAACACGCAATTACCTGCTTTCCAGACACATGTGTATAGAGATGGGCGACTGTTATTGAAATATCTCATCAGGACATTTTCATATACCCAGTGAAAGATGGCTGTAAGTGGCCATCAGTGCACCCGGCCCTGTCTGGATAGGTCCCCCAGTCTTGCTGTGGCAGCCACGGCCCAGATGGAGTGGGACCTAATTATCCCCCTAGCAATGACTGAATCAACATTTGATTATATCCTCTCTAAGGCTGCATTAATAGGCTCCATTCAGAGGCCACTTTCCAGTTCTTTCGGTGATAATCAAGGTAGCTGTTATTTCCTGCTGCTGGCCGAGGCCAGTGGATCACTCACATCATTTCATCAATAATGGCAAACAATTTTACTGTTGTTTTTTTACATTTCAAGTTAGGATATTTCCAAAATTGACATATGGGATACATTCAATTGGGCTTCTTTTTTGGAAAGACATGTTTCCAAAACAATCGGTACATCTTTCTAATCGTAAAACCTCCATATCATATCTTTCAGATATTATTATACTGTGAATGTCAAATCCAAGTACGGTTGTATAAAACATAATTTAACAGCACTCTGTTTTCCTTGCAGCCAGAGGAACTTAGCAGAGATCACAGAACTCATCCACACCGCTTTCTTGGTACATCGTGGTATCGTCGACCTCAAAGAGTGGACCAATTCAGATGGCCCTCTGAAGGACATGCAGTTTGGAAACAAGATGGCAGTTTTGAGTGGAGACTTCTTGCTAGCGAACGCTTGCACTGGACTGGCCCAACTAAACAATACAAAGGTATGATGTTTCACAGCAGTGGTTCCCATCCGCTCTCCACCACCTGTATTGACATATGATGATCGTGTTGCCTGACATTATTGCGGGTTCATAATAGCCCTCAGGATATTGATGAGATCACTATTAGTTATGACGGACACATTCTAACAGCACTAAATGAGCAGCAGAGTATCTGTGTCTATTCTCTCACTCAGGCTCCTAGCTAGAGTACAAGCAGAAAGACACGTGTTCACACAGTCATTGTAGCCAGTCCCATACTACACGCAGACAAGGACGTTTTTCCTGTCATTATGTTGCTTTATTCTCTTGAACACATGCAGAAGATCCACTTTGGGAAGATCAGACTCTACGTTATGTGTGTGTCTGCGTGCGTCTTTGTGTCTGTGTGATGATGGGTAGAGCGCAAATGCACACCACAGATCATATCTACCGCATGCGCCGGCAACCCTCTGCTGACAGAATCTGTCACCACGCTCCACTGTCAGAATGTGGCTGCCTGAGTGGATCAAAATAACTCAATTTTCTTCTGCTTCGTGATCACCCCACCACTACCACCACCATCCCCCAAAACTTGCTCTTGGCTGGTATTGTGCTTAGTCAAATGTTCATGTGAAAAGTCAGTGGTCTATGATGCAAGTGACAACCATAACAGAGATTTCCCTTTTTCCAAAAACAAAGCGAAAGAAGAATATTTGGAGAGTTGTTGCAACCAGGGGGTTAGAATTTAAACAAAGGAGGTTAGACATGATTATCAAAACTGGGAAGGAACCAATGAAATAATACTATAAAGTATGTGATTACGTATGCAAGCCTAAAAGGTTTCAGATATATAATCATTCCAAGTTTGGTCTTTGTCAATCATTGCCACTTATGTTTCACTTTCTCTCAGTATCTAGTTTTAAGCTGAAGATAAACTGGAACATGTTTGCCATCGCATCGATTGTCTGGACATTCTCTTTATAGTACACATGTATCAGTGAGAAAATGTTTCGTAATCTGTTGACTTATGCAGACATAACGTAAAGAAGGAAACCTTTATTCTCTACAATATTTAGGTGCTCCCCCTTCTGGTTTAAAACGACTTGGTTAAAAATAAGTCTACTCTACTAGCATGCAGCTTTTATGGACAAGTCATGGATGTTGTTTTCCTAACCTTAACTGATTCGCTACAATGCGTGATGAGGCTCCCCCATCCATATACTCCTAATTCAATAGACTGTTGAGGTTTGATTTGTGTTCGTTGGCAAAAGTGTACATCTCTTCGGACTACAAAAACACGTGTCCTGATTATTGTAAGCTAATATGTGCAGGTCATATCGGGTCACCTGTGGATGCACTTTGAGGTTTATAAGCAGGTTTATACGTTTTTCTTTAAAAGAGTGATAGATCTGGATGATGTGTCCTGGCTGTGAGAGGAATCCTAGGCTGATGGTACTTGTATAAACGGTAAAGTAATCTCTGAACGCTCCTCCGGTTTCCCTCCCTCACAGACCTGTCGGCAAAACATGATCCGGGTAGATTTGGGAATGGAAGAGGGAGGAAGGTGGGGGTTGTAACATCGGATACTTTCCAAAAAAAGACCCCCCCCCCTTTTTTTCCACTTTTTTTCAAGCTAGCAAATATGGCACATCTGGTAACACTGTAGGCACTTTGTCCTTTTTAGTCGTCTGCGTGGCTTAAGTTTCCAAAATATTTGCTAGTGGTTTTAGCCTCCCAAAGGATACTGTGAGTCAATTTGGGACAGTAGGCGTGTCACCGAAATCTAACAAAATACACAGACGTGCCTGAATGTATCACACAAATCGGTGCATTCTTGTGTTAACAGTTTTAAAACAGATCTGACAAATGAAATACTGTTATCTTGTTGAAAGCTTGACATGTCGTGCGGCAACTAAGGAAATATTGGGGCAGACCTATTTGATAAAATGTAGACATGCATGCCCCCTGTAAGAGGGACTTGGAAACTGCAGTCTTGTAAACTATACAGTACTGAACCACACATACTACTAAACCTACAAAAAAATCAATTTCGTGTAGTTTGTTTTTTGCATGGAATTCGGTCTGACAATGTTTAACTGCTGCCTTAGTGGGAATTGAGTTTTACATCAAAGTTGTTCAAAATGGGGAAATCATTTGTTACATAACTGTACGCCTGAAAATTGTTGTCAGATGAATTTGCTTATGTTTTGCAACTTTTTGAATGATTTTGCATAGGGTTATGTGTTTAGCTGTTCTTTTAGGCTCTGTGCTGATCCGCACCTCGGTGAAAGTACAAACGAAGTCGTTAGGAAACTAGGAATAAGAGCTTGACCACCAGATGTCTGATTTCTTGCTCCAAAGCCTCATTAACCCCCTTCAGCCCTCATGACATTTCCTTGCTTTGGCCCACCATCTGCCTTCAGCCTCTTCAGACTGGACACCTGATACAGGCGAGCTTTATAATACAGTTTCAACTGGAGGTCGTGATAAATAGGAGGCTAATTAACAAAGCTCAGTCTGGATATGCTTTATGAAAACAGCAGGACAACCTATCCAGCCTGATAACGAGCTGGCAGAGTTGAGGAAAAAGAGCCTGTCCGTTTACACCAGCCTTACTTGAAGATTCAATAACTGTGTACGCAGGCGTTGACTTGTCGAGGTTTAGAATGATTGCTGACCTGTTGACTGAAAAACCGGTGAAGGGTGTTAATTAGGAACACATTACATCCTAGGACAAACTTCAAGTTATGCTGGGCCATGTTATGGGGAATTATTTATAAAGAAATGACATGTTTTACTTGTATATTCCGGGTGACATGACACCAGACAGATTGGCAAGGTCATCGTAGCTGTATAGTTAGTTTACGGTTTCCCTCCCCCACAGACCTTGTTGTCATTTCAGTCAGGTGGAAAAGTGTTCCCTTATTTCACACAAGCTGTTGCTTCAATTTAGAGCTTCTCTAAATGTCCCTGGCAGGAGATGGATGGTGCCAACCTACATTTATGCTTCACAAACTAAGGTTGCACCTGAGATAGTTTACAGGAATAAGCCCCTCATAGAGGTGGCCTTGTTACTTGCAATTATTGAACAAAATCCCTTGAGAAAGTATTAGCATATCTCTCATATTCAGAACCTTTCTGTTTTTGACAGGTAGTGGAGCTGATCTCCAGTGCCATTGGAGACTTGGTGCAGGGTATCTACTATGAGAACTCCAATGGTGTAGAGGTAAGGCAGCAGTTGCAACTACAATACCAATCATCCTCCGTTTAAGAAATGTCATTGTAATTACTCTTGCAACACTGATTACTGTTTGTGACAACATTGTATTAAAA
This sequence comes from Plecoglossus altivelis, assembly GCA_036571765.1. Classification (NCBI taxonomy): domain Eukaryota; kingdom Metazoa; phylum Chordata; class Actinopteri; order Osmeriformes; family Plecoglossidae; genus Plecoglossus; species Plecoglossus altivelis. The sequence goes on along the minus strand of BROE01000009.1, from coordinate 13,580,955 downwards.
GTAGTAGTAATTAAAATTGTAGGTGAGAGGTTGTGCTGATGAACTTTAACACTAGGGTGTTGCCATGGGTTCCGTTGTGTGTTGGGCCTAACAATGTTCTCCAGGAGTAACAATAAACCTAGCATACTGTCAGACAGTAAAGCCTGTTTGTTGTCATCTGATTGGGGATATCTTTCATCACACCTGTCCTGTCAAGATTGGAATTCAAACTCATCTCTCGTTTTGTTAGAAAAATGAGTTCTCATGTAACATGTTTGGTTTTCAAAAACTCATTTCACAACCTATTTAGTAGAATCAGTGGGTTATCAAGGATACACCCGATATAAACCCACGTTCATAAAATGTTGGATTCGGATCTAAGGAAGCTAACTACCAAGTGAGTGCCAGGCTCTGGGGTTTTTGCTCCACTTCTTCTCAAAGAGACAGAAATGCTATGTAGTAGCAGCACTACAGAAATGCTTATGGGCGGTACATCTACCAGGACAGGGAAGATTCCACCCTTAAATTAAATTTTAACCACAGTCTCCATAGAAGTGGACATTTAAGAGCGCAAGCCCAAATGTAATATATTCGCACATTTTTATGAACAGTGGTACTGAGGTGGAACTCATGTTTATTGTCATTGTAGTGAAAGTTATATTTCAGTAAAATATCGATATCTTGAAAATAAATCATAAGGATTTTAATAACTTATTTTAATTTATAACAATAACTATTCATTTAATAGCTCTCTTGGTAAAAACAAGTTTCAAACAATCCCTTAAATCAGCAACTGATTTCTGTAAATCTTCAAATTATTATTATTTTATCTTTTTTATCTTTTTTTTAAAGGAAAATGGTCTTACAGATGACATCACTATGGCAACCTGGGAGGACCAGGCTTTCCTTTCCCATGGTGCCTTGCTGGCAAAGAGCTGCCAGGCAGCCATGGAGTTAGCCCAACACAATAAGGAGGCTCAGGGACTAGCCTTTAAATACGGCAAACACTTATCACTGGGCCACAAGGTAAATATAACGAATGCAACTAACTATAAAAAGATTGTTTCTATATGAACTTCCAATATGCTTAGATATACAGTAGGACCTAATAATAATATTTCCTCGTAATGTCTTGCCTCCCTCAGCTGAACTCTGACCTGCAGCCGTTCCTGAAGAGCAGTGCAGGTGACCCTGTGACCTTCAGTTTGAACTCTGCCCCTGTGATGTTCCACCGGCAGATTGTTGGACAGGATAAATGGCGTAGTCAGTTGCACCAGGTATTGTAGTGCTACAGCACCTGTACGTCTCAGAAGCAAAAACATTTGTGTCAGCTTCTACTTTCTCCATGCGCACACAAGGAGTTTGTTCTGGTTTGAAAATTAAGAAACAATTTTATTCTACATAAAATTTAAGATTAAAGTCCCATTTGGCTTCAAAGGTTAGTCAAAGCATTGTCTGGGAATTCATGAGTCTTTTTTGTCATAAAAAGAGAGAAACACAGATTTCCCTAAAACACCCATATTTTGGTAGAATAAATTGAGGGAAAATGCATCTGGCAAAGTTTCACCTGGGCTTTTGTCTGTTGTAATCTCCTCATACCAGTATCTTCCATGGAAGTTACTTTAGTTTATTAAAAAAACTTGCTGTAGTGTCTAAAGGATTTGCTGCAGGATTGTCCACTCCCTCATTCCGCTATGAGTTAAGCAGCAGTCCAGGAGAATCTGTTAGAAACTACTGAATGAGAAAGAGTGCTTCATCCATGAACCTTCTGTATCTGTTCATTTTCTTTCTGTCACCAGGCAAAAACTATTGGAAGACAAGTGGATTATACAAAGGTGAGATGCAACAGTATGACAGTGCAAGACAGTGATGCGACGATGTCGGCATGAGTTTACTCAATTCAGTCATTTTTTTATTAGACCCCATTCACTTCCTTTGCAAACACATCATAGTTTACAACAACAAAACCAAGTCATCTCCTAAGGATTTGGGATGACTGGAACAAACCACAGAGGCAGGTAGGTTGCTTGTCAGTCTGAATCAGGTAGAGAGTGTGTGTATTCACAGTAAACAATGGTGAGTTTGGAAGTTCAGTTTCCAAAGTCAGTTGCATAGAGCTAGAAGGTAGGGACATATGGGGGTGCAGAAAGAGACTGAGGCAACAGGGTCTGATCTACCCCGATTGGTGGGTGTGTGTGTGTGGAGTGAGTGGGGGTGGGGGGCAAGTAGATCTCTGGTCGCGTCTGAAACCAGATCAGGGGGGATAAGATACCATGGCCTATTTGTGGAGGAGACAGAGAGACTCGGGGACAGCGGCATTGTGAGAGAATCTCCTTCAATAGGACAGAGGGAGGGGATACGGGAAGGCAAAGCTAACAACTCTTGATTGCCTAAGATGTATCTTGTCTTGAAACATGGTAAAAAAAATCTGCTTGTCAGAGATTAAATGGGGACGATATGCATGCTAACGCTAACAAACCTAACAATACATAATGTGTGACTTCAGAGGATGTACAGAACTTTCTCCACATTGCTGTAATAACATGTAATAAATATGAAAGTTAGAATTCCTCACTCGCCATTAAAGGATTTTTTTGTGTAGTTTGTATTTCCCCTATACTAACCATAATGTGTATAAATCCCCATACTATTTACATAAACTCAATGGAAAAACCCTGTAATCATCATTTAAAGTTGATTACATGTAAACAGGTGACCTACGAATAGTCAGCACAACTGATAACCCCTGAGTGTGTTTGTCTTCATGCTGATTCCACTAATTGAGTCGTTTATGCCGAGATGTGATGATGACGACTTGGTTGCAGCAATTGTGTCTATACAGGAAATGCAGAAATAGATTCCCTTTCACAAGAGTGTTCCAAGCTGTATTGATGGGGACACTGTGTGGTTGACTGCTCTGTGCATTGTATCGGGCAAGCTTGTTGGCATGGCACTTGGGCAGGGCATCCTCTGCTGATGTCACTCGCGCAATCCTCTGCAGGTATGCTGAATGAAGGTTCAACCCTTCCCCTCCAGAGGATTATGATACTGCATGGCATTCACAGATCGGACACATGCTCACACATCATGTGTTGCTATGTACCTGCACAGGACATGCATATTGTGCGATTGCTGGCATCCTCGGTGTCTACATACATTGCTGTATTTTGTGTTGTTGCGATAAGATAAATGAATGCTAAGCTGGTATGCATGATAAAGACCTGTGTAACATGCTGTCAGCAGTGTGCTTAAATCGTTCATGTTAGGTAAGTATACTGGGTAGTTTTTTTTTCACCACAAATTTGCCAGTAGGGATCGATGTCTACTACACTCAAATGACACTTAACAGTGTCCGCTATACATCATTTAAAGTCATAGACCGTTCACTATAGACTAACAGAAAATGTTTCGAACAAGGGGATGCCAAGTAGAAACCGTAGACAGTAGAGTCTCAGAGTGCATCCTGGCCCTGCTTCCAAAGCGTGCAGCCACATTAAGGAAGCGTTGCATTGCTCTCTACCTGCACTGTTTCTGAGACCAGGCCCACAGGGGTTTTCACTCCCAGAATGCATTAGGGCAAAATGCCTTTAGCAAAAAGATGTCCTGACAGAATCAAGGCAAGAGGGCGGAAAATACCCAAGTTCACTCTGGGATCTGGCATGCCTGTGCAAAAAAAGAGCTTTTTTAAAAACACTCTGTTTCATGGCTAAATTAGTGTGCCACTCTCCAACTATCATTAATAGTGACACCTGTTGGAGAGGCTGTAAAAATACAGAATTGTTTTAGGTTAGCTTACTGGGCCTTGTCCAAAAGAAAATGGTTTACAGAACTGGTTTGCAGAAACTGTCCCTTTTTTTGCTTCAAGTTCAAATAGGTACTTGAAAACCACTATCTGGACAGCATTAGGAATCCCCTGTTTTATAAACATCACATTTTTACTGCAAGTTAGAGTAGAACCAAGTGGAGGTTTGCATGTCTTGAGCTGTTGATGTTCTGTCTTTTGGAAAACTTATCTACACAGACATGTCTATACCCAACAACCCTACCACAAACACAACCCTTGCTCAGCCCTTTAGAAGAACATTTGGTGTTTTAATCTGCAGTGCCCAACTCCTGATGTCACATCAAGTTTTGGGTCATGCACTTAAACATCCACCCTCAAATTTCAAACAAATAACCTGTTGGTTTGAATGAAAACATATCCTAGAATGACTCCATTTACAGTTAATTTTGTCTGCATTTGGGATTAATTATTGAGATATATGATAATATATAATTCAAGATGGGTCGTCGGGCAAAGCGGCCTCCAGCCTTTGGGGCGTTTTGTAAAACACCCAAATTGGGGTGTGATGCAATTCCCATGTAAACGCCAGCAACACACATAACACTGACCTTTACACTGTGAAACATTTTCAGGCAAGCCTGCCACAAGAGATTGCTGGGCTTATAAAAATAACATTCCTGTCACACAGATATGTACATTTACATACCTGGGGACAGTGGACAAACTAATGGTATGGTGTTCCTCTCAACAGCTGTGGGCTACAATCAAGTCAGATAAAGGTGTGAGTTCAGCAGAGGACCTGTGCCATTTCCATGGTAACAAGGCTATGGAGGCCATCCAAGCTTTCCCAGCCTCAGAGGCTCGCTCTGCCTTGGAGAAGATCGCTTGTGCCGTCACCAAATTCTGAACTTATTTTGAAGGTTTGTCTCCTATTGTCTTGGATAGAAGCATGTGTCCAGCTGCTAATCCCCCTCCCCCCATCCCCCCCACAAACAGCCAAGCTAATGTTGCTGTGGTTTATACTTTGCTATGCCTCAGAAGACTGCCTCTCAGTTGTTCGGTCAACCAAGAAATTATACTGTAGAATCTACCTTCATTTGCGCAATGATGCTCTATTAAAAACAATGATCCCATTCATATGTTTTCATGTGTTTCTTTAGACTCTACTTTTTGCCTCATCATTTTGATGCCCTATTGGACAGCAAACTAAAACCAGGAGGGGAGAGGTCACATAGCTTCCCTGGGCCCTGCCATGGGCACACTCCAAGTTTCTCAAGCAGTAATTATTAATGAAGGCCCCGTTCCCGCGACCTGAGCAAATGGACAGGAAATGCAGCGGTATTGATTGGGACGCTGCGCGGGTTGGCGCCAGGGTGCTGGCCTGTGGTTACCCAGGCGCTCTCCACGGGGGACAGCCAAGGTGTGAACCTGGGTGGAGGCGGGGACGTCACCGCCAACCGCCAACCATAGTAGGGTCTGTCTGTCACTCGCAGCCCCGCCTGAAGGGCACAGGGAGGGAGGGAGAGGAGAGGAGAGGGAAAGACGGAGTCAGAGGGAAAGACAAGACAAGAAATGCAGGGAAGAGGTGTGTAAGGGTTTTGTAGCTGCATTTCCAGTTCACATTTCTGTCTCTGTCTATGTTACAGTCCACTCCACCTTGTGTTCCTGGCTGGCTGCTTCTGCAGGAGGTACATAATATAGCCAGGCAAGCCTCTGGCTGTTGATTAAATATTTATTGTTGCCTTAAGCGGACAAGAGGAAAGTTAAAGGGACCAAATGTAAAGAGGGAAACAGGAAAGGCTGTGGGTCTTTAAACAGGAACTAAAATGAAAGTTTTATTTTCAAGTATAGTCTAGATTAAGGAACCAACAAGTGTAAGATGCATGTTTAGGATGTTCTATACAGCGAAAGGAGTTATGTGAATGTCAGTCCTGAATGGCTGAAAAGTTAATGATGAGTGATCTAATTATTTCCAAGCATAGACGGTATGGCCAATTGTACAGTTGTCCATTCAAATAGTTTCAAGTACCCTGTGTTTTGTTATGGGTGTAGGTACATGGAGAAAAATGTGAGACTTATAAAACAGTTTTGCCACATATGTAATTGTTGTGTCATTTACATTTTTCCTCTACCACAAAATGGCTTACTAACACAGTGGAGATAAGACCCTGCAGGCTAGTGAAGGAGAGGAAGTATACATTGTAAATGCCTCTGCAGCCAACAGGAGCCACAGCACAGCATCATGTTATCATACAGCTGAAACAAAACACCGTCTGTCTTGTTCATGGCCAGGATTTTGTGGTTTGACATTCTTCACGTCCTGAGTGCTAGCTTGGCATGAGATCTGCATGTACATAAATATCATTGAGGGGGTAACAGCAGACCAACCCCCATAGACACATACACAGTCCTGTGTGGTGTAATTCCAGCTGGTATGCTGTGGAGAGAGCAAACGCAGCACAATAGATTGTGTTACAGTGTGACTCACTGTCTAGCATGGACACTTGATGATGTTATTTAAAACTGAAATGCAAAATTGCTCACCATGTCACTTCCACCACAGTCAAATCTGTGAATTGCTCTTTTTTCTCTACTTCATAACAATGCCACATACTATTTTTAAGAAGAAACGTTTAATTGTATGGAGTGAATTATTTTATGAACAAAGCTCAGCCACGGACGGGTTCAACCAAACAAGGAAAAAATGTGTGGGATTGCATACCTGATGTGATGGCGCAAGATCACAACAGAGTTTCGTTGGAAATTGTGTTAAACTGACGAAGACCTTTGCAAATAATCACTTTGCTGAACAATCAGTGAATGTGTAAAAGGAAATCGACAATTTTGTTAAATTATGTTACACTCTCAATTAGTCTCGTTATAAATGACCTATCGGTGAACACCTGTTAATGCCATCACATTGCTGACGGTGATGGATGAAATGATTCACTCCGATAGGAACAAAATGCTCTTCTCTCTTCTGCAGACACGAGCATATTGCCCAAAAATGACACTTTAATGAGCTCTGCTCAGTGTTAAGTGTCGAATCCCAACCCCTCGTCGCAAGCTCTCGCTCGAGTGACCCCCGACATGGATTTCTCCGCGCAGGTCTCACGCTTCATTGCCTGACAGATAAGACTGCCACTGAGACAGCTCATTACCCAAATAATGACTATTGCTCCAACCTAACAGCAGTTACATTCTCTTGTTATATCATCCCCATACTGAGACGCTTGTGGCTGGTGACAGATATCGGTTTTTTGAGTGTGTCAATCTCTTAAACAAAAAACAAAAAACCATTGGGATTTCGCTTTTCTTTCGATGCTGAAAAGTAGCCTAATTATTCTATTAAATCTTTTTATTAAACGAGCCATTATACAACTGTCTCATTTCCACAGAGGTGTCACATGTTTGATTCTTTCCGAGAACAGCTGTGTCTTTGTGCTAGTTTTAAGTAATAAGTCACGGTGGTGTTTAGCACATCAATCACACATTTCTAATTGACAGCCTGCAAATGTATTGTTTATTTATATTTTAACAGCTTTGCCTAGTGAGATGTTTTGTGAGTAATAGCTTAACGTAAACGCTTAAACTTAGCATGCATAGATCTACAAAACACGTAGGCCCATATGTGCTGTCCAGGTGCACGGGGAAACACCCATGACCTGTCCATGGTGCTGAAATAAGTTTACTATTCAACTTTACTGACAGTTTGGTGATTTATGATGATCTTCCTAGACCACCTGGACTCACCAGCCCTGGCTCAAGGTGCTTCCTGTTTTTTAAAGGCCTGTGATAATGACACAATGACTTTTTATCTTTGTGTCACTTCTTGGTAATGTTGACCTGATACAGAAGGTGTACACCGGAGTGTTCCACCAGTCTTCCAGGACAGCCCAGTCCTCCTATGTTTCTCTTCCAGAGAGGAGGACCCAAACTGCCTTCCCCTCTCTGGCCTCCAGGACTAGGTGGGCCCAGCTTGGAGTCTGGCCTCCTGTCTTCCTCGCCGACTGCAAGCTCTTTGGCCTCCACATGGGGGCATCAAAGGAATAGAGGTCTGTAGAGGTGGCTACATTGACTAAACCTCCTGCTAGCTTGCTACAAGGTGCCTCTGTTAGTTGTGCCAGTCTGTCTCTGGTGAGAACATTGGTTTGTTGTACCAACATACAGATCAAAGAGCTCTAGCATAAAAGCATGATAACGAATTATCCGTGCTGGATTGGGATGCTTTTTGTGGCCAAGCTGATATTGTTAAACATAATAGAAATAATAATGTAGTGATTGAGACCCTTTCATCTGATGTGATACACAGAGGGGGATTTGAACTTGCAGTCTCATGTTCTGCTGTAAAACATTCTAGTGGTTGCTGATTATTTTGGATAGTTCTTGTTTATTTTTATGATAACTGAAATTATCGGAGGAATCCATGGTAGCTTGTAAGCCTATCAGTTGTATTCAGTGTATTTGGGAAAAACCTGTGCATCAGATTGTTTTTGATGTTTATCAATAACAGCCATTACATGTCATTGCCTCAGGCAAAGAAACCTGTGATGTCATAATGGCAGTGACTTGTAAAGTGATGAAGTCATAATTAAACTTTAAAATCAGAGCCCAACATTCTGTTAAATGTTTGTTTGTTCTTTACCAAAGAAGACACTACAGCTACTACAATACCAGTAATACTAACAGTGCAATACTTATACAAAATGAACATCTTTGACCAAAACTACAACAGGGATGGAGGTACGGATGAAGCACTAATTTGGATTTCTTTATAAAATATATTATACGTTTATTCTACATATATTTAAGGTATAATTTGACATTCTGCAACATTGTTTGTTTCTGCATTTCACAGTTAACCCCATTTTTCTGGATGAAAATACTCCTTTGATCAATGGGAGGACTTTCCCTCGTACTCTCTCCCGCCTTCCCCTCACCACCAGCAGAATCTGGCCCTGTAATCCCCCTCCACCTTGTTCTGCCCCTGTCTGGGATAGACCGGAGGAGGGTGGAGAAGATTATTTGTTGCAACTACTTTCAGGTAATTGAAAATGTACCCACCAAACAGTTTTTCGTATTCCCCCCAAATTTACAGAATATGTATATGAATGATGCAAGAACCACACAACCACTCTCATATTTCTACATTTTCTTTCTTACTCATTCCTTCTCTTAGCCAGTGAACCTGCTACTACTCCTGTGTTCCATGGGTTGAAGCCCTGGGAGTCTCCTGAGCTAATGCCTGAGACCATCATCTCCTTGGAAGGGCTGGATGTGAAGTTGCTTCAGCCTGGTACTGAGCACCTCCAGGCCTCCTATATCCTGAGCTTCACCAAGCAGACAGCTCATGAAACATCCTACCAGTGTGTTGGGTGCCAGCTGCGGTGTCCCTGTCTGACTGCCCTTCATGCTCACCTCATGTCCAGCTGGGAGCTCCATGGGGCCTGTAGCATCATCTACAAGGCTCTTGGAATGAAAAAGCCAACCAAATCACTGGTGCAGACGCCTTCCACTGCTCCTCAGCCCCCAGTCTGGCTGTCTTACTTTCCCATTACTTCTTATGGATTTTCCAATGCTAAGAAAGGGCATGGAAAAGAGAAGAAATGTCCCTCTAGGAAGAGAGGAAGAGAAGACCTCGACGAGTCTACTGATGAAAGTAGCACCACTGCTCCGTCTCCACTTGGACCCACCAAGGTGAGGGGAGAGGAGAGGCAGTCTGGGCCTGCTAGCAAGAGGGGAAGGGAGGAGTTCAGAAGCCCCAGTCCCCAGGCTGGGCCCTCCAGGAAGATGGGCAGGAGCAGGCTACAGGACCTCTCCACTCCGTGTAAAACCACCAAGAGGCTCAGGGAGGAGGAGGAGACAGAGGAGGCTGGGATTCCTAGAAAGAGGCCAAGGAAGACAAAGTACCTGATACCTGACTGTTAAGAATTATGTTTGGATTAAATAATAATATAATTCACAGCAGTTTTTTCATCCTTGGGAAAGTGTTAGAAATCAAATGTAATTGCTGAAACACATTTAGTTTAGGTCATTTAATATGTGTGTGTTTAAGGGATTAGGTCTTCATTTTTTATCAAATACAAGATGTTCCCAAAAAATAGATTTTGGCAGTAATTACTCAATAGGAGGTGTTGCACTAAACAAATTGAATCATCAAAACTTGGGTTTAAGACTATTTGGTCTGACTGCCTTATTTTTTCAATTGTCTGGATATTTTCGTTCTTGGTAAGACACTGTCTACATATCCATCTGTGAGTGGTGACATACATCATAACACTGTTAGCATTACAGTTTTATGGAATAGATGAACTAGAGCCGAGGAAAACTGGTGTTTGATACTTAATTCTTTTCACTCCAATTCTCATTTCACACTGAATCATCTAGTTTTAAATGAAAAACAGAATATCCAGACATCCAAACAGCGTGTGTGCTTCCTTTCTGACATACAGATGTCAGATGATCATGGTAAATATCCTTACCCAAACACAGCTGCAGTTTGGTGTCTGAATTGTCACAGCAGACTGTACATGGCAAATATTGGTTAGGCAAATAAAGACAAGAAAAAGTTACGAAAAACAAAACAAATTTCTTAACAATTGTCAAAATAGTTGTGATTAAGATCATGATTTCATGATTAAGTTCAATGGAGGCTATTCAGTGATGATACTTAAACTAGTTTCTATATTTTATTGCTCTGAGCATATATTTAGTATTTTATGGTGTGTCTTATCCCACGTTCAGAAACTAAAGCTGCCCCCCCCACACACACACACGCACACACAAACACACACACACACCACCACCACCACTCAAAAAAAAGAAAAGAAAAAAAGAGTAGAGATTTCTCTCTGAGTGCAAAGACCATACCCACACAAGACACATCCACGCACAGCTGTGCGGAAATGACACAGCAGGGGCGCGCACCGTCACGTCACGCGAGAGGGCACAGGAAAGAAAAAAAAAATAAAGGAACACGAACAACGTCTATCCGTGCAGCTAGCTTGCAATAAAATCCCCAGCAGACTATCTGCCGAAATGTTCACCACACCCTCAATGTTCCTAAAGGACTGCATGAAATCTTAAAGGTGAGCTCGCACCGACGATTCAATCTAGTTTCAGTCTATTCCACCGAGAGTGGGGAAAACTCGTTAACCTCAACAGTAGCATACACTGCCGCGTCATAAAATTCACTAAACAAAACGGCTTGCTAACTATTAACCCTCAATATCAAATAGTTGGTTAGTATATGGATGTAGTATATAGATTGTGCATCTTACGACTACTAGCATTGGTCAATTGTCTAGAGGACTTGGAACGTTGAAGTGAAAAAGTATGACACCGCTGTGTTCTCATGTTTTGGTTTAGTGGGCTTCTAGTGGAGGAATGAGGAAGTGGATGTAACATCAGAGCAGAAGTAATAACGTCGCTATTAGACTTAGATCAAGTGATTTGGAGTATTTTTACTAAGTAATTGCCCTGATTACGTCAACCTTTCAGTTGCATTACAACAAAGCAAAGGTAGGCTAGTCATGGGTTCATTTAGAAGGCTATCCTCTAACTTTGAACTACAGTATTGAATGGAACATTATTGTAAGTCAATAAGCCTATACAAGAACAGCACGCTGTTTTTTGCCACCGATATATATACTGTATATAAAGTCATATATCTACATATATATATATACTAATCTGTCTTCAATATACCTCTAGGATATGAGTTTCTCCGAGCATGGGGATCCCCCAGGCAGAGAGATGCTTGAGAAGGGTAAGGCATCCATACGGATGTAGCATACCCTTTTTCAGGAAAGGACAATGTACTTTTAAGTTATATCCTAAATTGACATGTTTTTTTTGTGTGTGGTTATGTATGGATGTATGTATGGGTGGATGGATGGATGGATGTGTAGAGAGAAGCCCAAATAAAGACATTAAAAAGGAACTAGAAGAATGTGCTGTTTGTGAGAAAGTCGAGGTCCCTGGAGGATGGTCTCAAGGCACTAGTGAGGCCACTAAACGACCTGCCGAGACGGACTCCGATGTTATAATTACTGAAGTGGGCCAGCCTACCAGTAGCAAGAGAGTGAGAGTCTCTCAAGAGGTAAATTAAATATAAATACATAACAGAACTAATGCTTCAAAAATAAAAATTAGTTTTCTAGATTTACATTTAATAGATGCTAAAGCCAATTCTTTGCATATCAGAGTTGCATGTTTGTATATTGAGTTTTGCACATCATGTAAAGACTGATCAAGTCCTTCATGTAACACCTGAATTTTATTCTTGTTCCAGGGGCAAAAGTTAATGGAAAAGTTGCCTGAGGCAGCCCCCAGGTCTCAGCCGCTCTGCCTTACAACTGCTGGAGAAAAGAAAGACCTCAACCAGGAGAAGACGAGGGTCTCTTTCAGGAAGCCCCTTTACAGTATCTCTCACCGGATCACCGAAAAAAGGATCACGTCCAGCCTAGACCCAAATACACACCACGAGGGTGGGGTGAAGTTAAGTTACAGTGGCCTCTTATCCCCAAAGCTGCCCTCCATGGGAGAGCACAGCCGGTGTGAACCCCTCCTCCCTGCAATGGGTGGAACACTAGGTTCTGCATCCTCAACGGACTCCAACTTTTACCCATTGATAGAAAAAATGTTTTTTATCCTTAACACTCTGAACTCCAGCATGACACAGCTCCACAGCAAGGTGGATCTACTGTCACTGGAGGTAACTCGCATCAAGAAACAAATCAAACCCTCAGAAATGGTGACAGAGTTCCAGCCTCCGCCAGAGTACTTGCTGACGAGCGAAGAGCTGAGGCAGCTCATGGAGCAGACGTCGACTGCGGGTGAGCTGGGGTGCAGGTTGCTGGTTCATCTCTTTCCTGAGCTTTTTAAGGGCATCGAATGCAACCGTGGCTGCATAGCCAGCAAAAGAACTCTGGATTCTCTCCACCTGCAGCTCATACGCAACTACGTTGAGGTGTGTTTCCCTCTGGTTAAAAACAACAATATCTGGCAAGACGAATGCCTTTTGCAGGTCAATGACTTTTTCAATAGCTTCTGGGCTCAGAAGGATATGGAGGGTGGACAGCCAAGCAGGAAACAGACGGTCACAGGCCTTGATATTAAGGCTGAGACCTGCCATTTCATCAATGAAGATGGCCAAGAAGAGCACTTGTCACTAGACACAAATGGACATCAAAACAGCCTGGTTGTCTCTGACCTGGTGCAGGACACTCAGATCAGAGAGGACCTTGATGAATTCTCCTCACCTGAGGACTTTGTTATTTTTCTAGTCAATCGTCTTTTCCCCGAGGTGTTTGATGAGGGCAGAATGTCAGAGGGTCAGGGTGGGATCAGCAGTGTGGGACAGTTGATTCTGGACTCGAATCGAATAGAGATCATTCGGAAGTACATGGAGGCAAACTTCCCAGAAGTCCCTGAAGATACCTGGCTACAGGTATGTGTCCAGCGCATGGAGGATGCCCTGGAGGGTCCCCACAGCAACAGCAGTGAACCTGATCATTTAAATGATGAGAGCTATGACTCCACAAGCCTTCCTGACGATGTCTCCATCATCAAGATTAGTGACCTGTGCGATTTTGAAAGACCAATTCGGAAGTCCAAAAAGTCATTGCTTAACCCCGTCGATTTTGACAAACTGGAGGTGCCTCTGCCAGATTTCGTTGTTCCTAAGGAGTACCTGCTGTCAAAGGAGCAGCTGAGGAACAACTATGACTGCAGCTTGTCAATCGGTAACTTTGCCTCTCGCCTGCTGGTGCTGATGTTTCCTGAGCTCTTCACCTATGAGAACGCACGTAAGCATTACAACTGTAGTGGTTCTTTGGGGAAGAAGCAACTGGATCCTGTCCGAGTCAACCTGATTCGCCACTACGTACAGATACTGTACCCACGAGCCAAGAATGACAGGGTCTGGACTTTGGAGTTTGTAGGTAAACTGGACGAGCGGTGCCGGCGACGTGACACAGAACAGAGGAGGTCATACCAGCAGCAACGCAAAGTCTATCCTTCAGACTATGAACAAGAGGCTGGAGACGTCTTGATGGTTTGCCAGGAGAACCAGCTGAATACAGATCACTTGCAGAAGGAGGACTTTGATATGCCTCCTTTACCGCCTGAGAAAAGTAGCAAAGACTTCTGCAAGATACCCTTGGACGAACTGACTGTGTCAATACCGGACTTCCCTGTGCCTTCTGTCTACCTGCTCTCAGACACAGAGGTGCGGGAAATCGTCCAGCAGAGTCTCTCGGTGGGAAACTTTGCAGCCCGCCTGCTCGTACGCCTCTTCCCTGAGCTGTTCACCCAAGAGAACCTGCGGCTTCAGTACAACCACTCGGGCGCATGCAACAAGAAGCAGCTAGATCCAGTCCGCCTCAGGCTCATACGGCACTATGTAGAGGCTGTGTATCCTGTGGACAAAATGGAAGAAGTTTGGCACTATGAATGTGTGCCAAGCATTGATGAACGCTGCCGGCGACCCAACCGTAAAAAATGTGACATATTGAAGAAGGCCAAGAGATCAAGTACTGTGTCCTAGTCACAACGCTGTGCCAATAGGCAACACTTTACTTTTTTTATGAACTTTGCACAAGTATATATACACGTTGAATAGCATAGTGGAAACTTAACACACACTGTTCTATGTAGACTGAGGCCGTCTAGTTTAATCCTTATGATTTACCATTAGTAGTTTATTCTTATTGGATGTATTTGTATTTTTGACTACAAAGTGTAGTGAAGTATTCTTATCATTTGAATAAAATGGCAAGACTTAGCATATATTTGTATGCCAAAAGAATACTGTCGTTAGCTAATCTAACTCACCATGTTGATAAGCTGTAGCCTTAAAAACAATAACAATATATTTGTTGTAACCTTAGTTAAGTCAGTAGATATAAAGTGATCCCAAACCAGTCACTTTCTTTCCATCACAAACATGTTGTAGCAAATGTGCCACCACTGTTTTTAACAATATTTATGTTATACCTTCTTATAGAAGTTTGTACTATAATTCTGTATTAAACCATGGCAACAGATTGTCAATCTATTTGTAATAAAATCACATAACTATCCAGTGTTGTGCTCTTGCAGTGCAATTTTCTCCTGTGTTAGAGTTCAGGTGTGGTGAAAGAATTAGCTATATTGCAGTAGCTAATCTAGAGGACCATGATCAAGATATACTCATCTTTAATTGAGTTTACTTTATTTTATGTGATCTTAAAAGGATTCATTTTGATGTGTCAATTTCTGATATTCAAAAATGATCAAATATGACCGCAATTGGTTGGGGGCAAGGAAACCCCATGAATATTTTGATCTGACCTGTGCCCTTGTAACAGCCCTTACTTTGGAAGCAGTTTCACACCCAAGTGAGAAGTACGTGCAATATTTTCTACATTTTAACCACAAGCGTATCAGACTGTAATATTTTGGTTTGCCTATACAAATGAGTCGAAATACAATAAAAGTCAGTAAGACCAATTAAGACAAGCATGACTTGCTTTTGTACGTGTATATTTCTAATTACGTATGCCTCGTAATATATCCATACATTTTCAAATGTGCATAAACAAAGATACAACGGATTAATTAAAAAAACGTATGGTTCAGAGCTGTCCTTAAATACAGTAATATGTAACCTAATGACACTTTCGGTATCTTATTTAACTTCTCATAAATAAGTCAATGTTATCAGGGGAAAAATACATATTTATATGACAAATTATGCTGCATCATAAAGGTGTGTTGCAGTCAATGGCAAGAGGTGCTGATGGCATAGACTGCTGTTTATTGTCACTGTTTGAAGGCATCCTGCTTTGAGAGTTCCATGTTTTTCCAGCGCCTGAGAACAATTTTGTACTTGTCCCCATCCCTGGATTCACCCAGTATCTTCTTAAAAATCACTCTCATGAGAGTAATGGTGTCAGCCTCATGATTCTCTGACAGAATAAGGTCAAGCGTGTCCCCAACTTTCACCTGATGGAAGAACAAAAGATCAAACCAAGTTTGTTGCACATTGTATTTACTGTTGAGTCTTGTCGTGATCATTTTTTAAAAGGATTGTTAAAGCTGTAAATATTATCTGTATTCTTCAAAAAATAATCTCCCCCAAAATAATCATAGATACATATATATATATGTTCCATATTTCTTGGACAAAAATCTTCGGCAACTCACCATTTTACTTTTCTTTATGAGTTTCTGTCCATTCAACCTAAGCTTGTCGCTGTAAAAGGCATCCTCCAGTTTGCTTCAAATAAACAGAAAATGTTAGCCTACCCTGTACTGGTCAGGTACATTCAGTCAAACAAATATTCATGTAGGCATTTTTACGACAACCTGCTCAAATTATAGTCAATATTATAATACCATGCATGCACTCACTTGCGCGCTATGTCAAGTCCAGCTTTCATAATGAGATCATAGCGAAAGGACTGCACATATTTCTCCACGTCTTTGTAGTCCTTGGGTAAACTTGGATCATCCTCTGGTTCATCTTCATTGTCACTATCCACAGAATAGTCGTCTTCCTCCTCCTCCTCCTCTTTTTGTGTTGCCCTTGGGGCTCCCTTTTTCTTGCTTTTGAACCTTGCGTGTTGAACAGACCAGCTCAATTCTGGGTATTTACGAATGAGAAGTTTGTGAGTTCTATGAGACAGTACATTTGTGGCACCCAGCACCTGGCGGGAATGGATGGTTCTAGGGCACCATTCTGTCCAGTGTAGTCCGTGTCCCGGAGTTAGAAGCTGGCGAGGAGTTAGTCTCCCCAACTGCCTCAGAGTCAAGGCTTGTACCAACAAACTCTGCATTGCTTTGCTCCACACTGAGCTGTGAATAAGAAACACTGGTCAAAAATCATAATGGGAATAATAATTGTATACCTACTACATTTAGGAGGATCTCCAAGTGTCAGAGCTTTTAATGCCCATTTATCATCAGGGAAGCTTAAACTGGCATGCGAAACCTAGCTAACGTTAGCTAGTTAGCCTGCACTAGGTCTATTAGTGCCTAGAGCTAACAACCTAGCAAGACTGCCTATTTTGTTTTGATTTGTTCTGGTTTGAGCGGTAACATACACTAATAATAAATAGTTGAGTATCTGCCTAGCTAAATACAGTACTAGATCAGAGGTAACCAGTATTTATACACCATTTCATTTGACCCTTAACGTTACTGTGCCAGCAAATTTAACTCGTGCACTTTGCTAGGCTACACGTTATTTAGCCTAATGTCGCATATTTTGGAACCTTAGAGGCAGATATGATTAGTTGTTGGTTTATTTAGGCAATTATTTGAAACGTTACCTTAGCTTTTGTTAGGATTCACTCAGAAACATTGTTGTTGTTCCTTACAGCTACATCTCTTGGCAGTGACTTTGAGACACGGTTTATTTGTGCCCTCTACCGGAGTTCCGGAGAATTCCCTGCTCCTGTTCCTCGTTCCTTGCATGTGCGCGAAGTCATGACGTTTTCTCTGGATGATTGGTCGAGTTGTATGTGATTTTAAAATCGCGCGTTAGCTTATACTTATACCTACTTTCCATTATAGTCCACACCCTCAGCATCGATGTATTGCGTTCAAAATACATGGGAGGAACAACTTTCCTCGAGCCTGTAAGGAAATCTGTTCTCAATGTCAAAGACAGGTTGATGAAACGTGTTACACGTAATGATCACAGTGGCATGCTTCACTGTAGTGCTTTATAAGCAGCTTATACTTACTTATACCAACTTTCCATGAAAGTCCACTGTAATATACATGGGGGCAACGACCTTCCTCGGGCCTCCATGGATATCTGTTCCCCCTGTGTTCTCAAACTTGTTACATGTAATGATCACAGTAACATACATCACCACTGTAGTGCTTTGTAAATGGTCAGACAGTTGTATATAGGGGGAATCACCACATCAAAGACTGCTGTGTAGATCAAACTTAAAATAGGAGGGCGGAACCTCTTTCATCAGGCCTCCTGGTAAATCTGTTTCCCCATAATGATCACTTCATTGCATTCAAAATGATCAGAATGTAATATACATGAGGGAACCACTTCCCTTAGGCCTCCAAGGAAATCTGTTACTGTGTTCTCAATGCAAAATGCTTAAAAACAGAAAGTAAATCAGTCTCAATTTTTCATTCTTGAGGTAATTTATTTGACTTTTAGTTGCATATTTGTTTGTGATTGGGTGTCGACACAATTGCAACCAATTTACAGTTTTTCTCAATGTCAATGTTCTGTTTGTATGTAACATACTGCTACAAGAACAAATTTACATGGAAGTCTATTCACAATTGTGAATTCTTTTTACTTTTTCTGTGTACTACAGTTTTGCATGGTATTACCGTAACTTTTCCTAAAAATTGTTATTGAAATTGTTATCTAAAAAGCTCAGTGTAGCCTACTATACAACAACATTGAAAACGGACAAAACCAGAACATCAGTTCTAGTCAAGTAAGCAATAAGAGTCAAATAAGAGTAATAGCAAAAATAAGAGTAGAGCAATAAGAGTAAAAAGTGTTACAAACTGGAAATGTGAATATCTATATACCGGTATTTCCAGGGTTACTTACAGCCATGGTGACAAACATCTGAACATGTGGCTCACACAAGGATTTTTTAAATAATGCTTTGTTGGCATTGGCCAATTTACTGGCATCACTAGGGTTTGAAGCATTCATTTAATGTATTGGTAGAGTTACTACATTGCAGGCATACAGTGGTGCAGTGATGTCCCATAAAACAGTGACATCTGCACTTCCAGATTAGAGAAGGTTAAGACTGTTAAAAAAAAACTCAGCCAAAATCATTGAGAAAAACTGTAAGCTGGAACACCAACATTCATAACAAATGCAAATTAACTAGTGTAATTTCAAGGACATAACCATACCACTGCTTTTTTTTGAAGGTGTAAAGATTATACAATATTAATCCATATACAATGTTGTTAATACAATAGTACAAAATGCTTCATGTGTATCAAATAATTGGAAGCACATTCCCAGTTGTATACCAGTACAGTTAAATAATGCTGTTTATAAAAAGTATTTTTCTGCTAACGCTAGATGAAATTCAACATACAAAGCCCATAAAATAAATGATTGGCAGCACCAAACACAGCTACTGGCTTTGGAAAAAACTTGAGGCATACAGCCCTTCACTTTGTCAAATGAAAAATCCTCACAACCAGAATCTTGTCAGCGAGAGGGCATCTTCCTTAGTGCTTATTGTCTGTACTTGCTGTACTTGCAAGGTGGGGACATGAACATTTACAAACAGGCTGAAAGGTATACGTGGATATTTATACTACTCGGAGATGGTTGAGGCATTTGAGTTGCTCAAGCGTTCATGGCAGTGATGATAAACATGATTATTTAGCAATGTTTAGCAACTATTCCCAGTCTAAAATATACTTTCCACTTACATTAAGGAAACAGACATACTTCTTGTCCTTCACTTTTTTCTCAGAATGCTAAAGACAATATGGTTATACTTTATTGCTATATTGTGTCATCGCCATTGTGAGCAATATACCATCTTTGATTATTTTTCTTTTTAATGAGAATATTACATTTTAGTTCAAAAGAAACTAAAGAAAGTATTACTGCCTCATATTTTTTTATCAATTTAGTTAATATACTGTATTTACAGTGAAGATAAATGTGAATAATAGTGTCTTGGCAAGATGTTTGACAACTTCTAACACTAATTACAGGCTGTCTCATGTTTGTGTCTCCACACCATAAACATCAGGTTACATCAGGTTTTAAGTGTATTGGATTAGTAAGCATTCAATACATACACTTTATCTAACAAGATACAATGAGAATAACATTGGCTAATTTCCAAATACCAATATTTCATGCAAAATCCACATTTTTAACATCAGATTAAAGGAAAGCTAGGTAGGATTGTCTCTATAAAGTTTCTGTCCCCAATAAACATGTTGTGTAAGCTAATGAGGCCCTCTGAGACTTGATACTGCAACAAAGACAGCTCAGTGCCAGTGGAATGTCAGTTCACTATTTTTGGAGGATACTGTCAGGTCCAGCCAGTTATATTCCAGCAATCGTATTTGATGAGGCATGTCTTCCACCTTGACTTATGTTGGATCAACCAGACTCGAACTGCAGGAAAGCGAGTCCAGACAATAATTGGGCAGCTGTTTCTGATTGGAGGCATTGTTTCTCATATTTGAATATAATTATTTGTTTCTTTAAAGGGCAATAAAACCTAGTTGGTACATAGAAATGTTTGTTAATTAAATGTGTGTACAAGAAACTTTTGTAAAATGTTTGTCTGGCTTCCGCCAATCACGGATTCTGCGATTGAAATCTGAATATAACATTTATCTCATCATTTGTTGACTGGGTAATAGCTGCGTTTCTGTGTCTGTATGTATATATTTTTAAAACTGTTTCACAGAGACTGTAATTTATATACTTGTATGAACCATACTACCAGTCCACTGATCGTAGATATGGAGACTTGGATGAGTGTGGATGTCAGCTAATATGCATCTTGAATCTAAGTCGTCCATTCACAGATGTATTTAGGCCACAGCGACTTGAATAATACTTTCATTGTATCTATTATTGACAACAAATAGATGTAGCGTAAACAAAAAGATCTTATGAATTGTTTTTGGCGGTTTTCAACTTAGCATATTTGCCTTTATAGACACGACCACATTTAGCCTTCTATCGGTCATAAAGAAGTCTCGACACAAGAGCCATTCCTATGAAAGGACCTGTGGCTGTGGCAGTTCTCGCTACAATGGACAATTAGCACGGGAAAGCACAGGGCATCCTGATAGTCAGGTGGGTCCTCGCTCTCAGTGGCCTGTCGATCTGACAAGCAGCGTGTGTTCTCGCTCGGGCTTTCCTGATCGTCCAGACTGCCACTCCTCCAGAAGCAGCTGCGGCGGGAGCCGTGACGCCGCGCCAGGGAGAAGCGGCTGGAGCTGAAGGGCATGCGTGTGCTCGTCCCTGTGCAGATGCTCAGAGCACTCCTGGAGAACACAGACGAGCAGCTGATGGCCCGGTGGCACCGCTCGCAGTTCTGTCGGAACCCAGCGAAGCTGGTAGAGCACTGGGCCAGGTCCATAAGACCAGCCTCAGAGTAGCTTGGCACCAGCTGCTGGTTGGAGCGGATGTGCCACTCCAGCTCCGTGCTGTCGATGGTGTTGACCCGGGGGATGCGGCGGCAGTATGGTCGCTCTTCGCAAGGGGTCACAGGGATGTAGTCCGCGCCGAAGAGCTTTTCCACGCGGAAATGAACATATGCCGTGCGGCATTCAGTAAATACCCTCAGAGGCCAAGAGAGCGTGAAGAAGGATGCCAGCCAGAATATGTAATGGGACAGATACCAGGGGTTGTGATCAGGGTCAGACAACACAATGACATACTCTTTCAGGTCGATATTTTTCAGGTGCATTCCCTCCCGTGCTTCCATGTAGTCATCCAGGCCTTCATTATCAGTGAAGAATCTTGCTCTTTGGGTGAGGTAGGAGTTTTCAGACTCCACGTTGGCAAAACTGAAGCACTTGGTGAACCTCAACTTTGTGAGCGCAGACTTCTCAAGGCCGAGCAGCTGTTTTGAAACATCCTTCACTCCACAGTGGCTGTACTCAAATTCTGCCTCAGCAACATGGGTGTTAACCCTTTCGTGGTAAACCTGAGTGCTTGTGTAGGCATCCCCGTTACGGTAACGTGTGACCTGCCGTGTTCGGCGGACATAGTGGTAGCTGATGGCCTTCCACCAAATACAGGGTTTAGACTGTTGCATCCTTTGCACGCGCTCATAAATGCCCTCCACATCCACTTTGTGCTGCAGCTCATTCTTAGCATGGTAGTGCCAGCACTCCACCAGGTATACAATGTAGAGCATGCCCAATAAAGCCAAAGGGATATAGATGTAACCATCAGAGCAAGGGCTGTCATGATACATCATGGACATCCCTTTGAAGGCACTGTCGAAGGTGAGTCGGGTTACCTTGGTGACATGACACCATATCATAGCGCCTATGCAGCTGTACATGAGCACAGAGAGCACCAGGCATTTCCAGAAGCTCTCCCGGCACAGAGCTTTGCTCAGGGACTGCTTCAGAGGCCTTTGCTGTCATATCATGCAAAGGGAAGAACACAGGCAGAAACAGAACCACAATTAAAGTTATTTGGCATTTTTCAGTGTTCAGAATTTTTGGTCTCTTTGAATGTTTTAGTATTTTTCAGTGAAAACTTCAAGATAATACATGAATACAATATTGGATGTAGACTTTGCTTAACCTAACATCAATTACCTACATTTTAATTTTAAAATATTTTGCATTTTATTTTGATCTGTTTTACGTAGTTCCCAAATAAACAAATTATTCAACATTTTAATGCGTTTCACTTGAAACGTCCGTTGGTAATTATATTAACTTGAAATGATACAGATTATAAATGGGTGAGGATTCGCTCATGGCTCTTTGTTAGAACGTTTAATTACAGAAACCTTGGGTGAGAATGGAGATTGTCTATGTTGTCGATTTAGGAATCACTGCACATTTGAGCAGTAGCCTACTAGTACTACGAATAGATCAATGCCTAAACACGTACCCATAATGGAGATTTGGGTTGCAGATGACTTGAGTTAGATAGGTTTAAGTAAAATGTATTTATGCAATAGAGGCATTTACAATAAGACTAGATAGTATGATATATTGTTCAACCGGCAGTCCATAGGCTACAATCCACTTGCATAACAACTCACTTTGCCAAGCAGCAGCCAGGCATTGAATAGACTGCTGCATTTGAATTCTGCAGTCTACAGAAACCAGAAGCCAAGACAGTGTGAATACCTCTTCTCTGATGTCCTCTTCGAAAACCGTGGTTGTACTGCTCTCACTCGCTGTCGCAGCCGATGCTGGAGGGGACATGGTGGCATCGAAAATAAAAGGGTGTGATTACCGCTTCAAGGCTTGCCTACTATCTTGTTCTAGGGATGCAGCGCGGAAAGGTATAGGCTACATCTACCTCGTTTAGTCTTTTGACTTAGACTATCTCGCAGGATGAAAAAAAACTATAGATGTTGTTTCCAAACAAGCTAATCAGTTCAAAATTGTAAACACTGAATTAAGAAATGCAAACAGATATAGTGGCCCAACGAGCACGGATTACATGCTACCTATATCAATCAATAAAAAATAAAGAGAAATCATGGGATATTTGCTTTCATTTCAGTCGCATTTGACCCGGTACATTATGAGAATTTCTCTCTGGTTGGTCTGGTCCCATGCCTTGAATAAAAGGGTGACCTTGCCGTTCCATCAGTGTGTCGGTTTAGTACCGATGTAAAGTTGGTTCCATATTCGACATTCATTTGATATTCGGAAAAGGACAGTGAACAGTCAGGTTAGGGACCGGGGTAAAATTACCAGAAACATTTGGAAACATTGTATTTTTATACGTTCAGCATTAAACCTCAAACTAACACCAAATCATTCTAATAATTTTGTAGGTCTCATGATGAACACATATGTACCTTGAAGGAAGCAGACTTACACAGTTTTTACGAAAACTCATTTGCATTCTTAAGCATCTTTTAGATGTGATTACAGACAATGCCATATAGGCAATTAATCTTTGGTATTTTTTGATAGCCCTAGAAAGGCAAACTAGATCACGGTAAACTCTAAATATATTTAACCATTTTATGTTGCTTCTCTTTTCAGAGACCATTCTTCTTGTACTTCCCTTTCATTGCAATTTGTTACCCATTGAGATCCGATCTGCCAATTAGGGTTGAGTGCTCACGAGGTGTATCAGGTTAATTGTGAGCGGGTTAAGGGGCGTTACTGTAGAACACATGGTGCTGGGACCGTTCTAGAGATCGAACTCCATCATTGTGATCCAATCTCAAACCAGATAAAGTGATTTAAGAAGCCCATAAGCTATGTATAGGAAACCCAACATGGGTATAATGCTTTTTGTTTGGTTAACAGTATGTTGATGCCAAAACTCTCCTCAGAGAAGACAATTAATCTGATCTAATTTATTTAATTCAGTGTAGTCCTAATTGTTGACGTTTCTAATGTCACATTAAACATTTAAAGGCCCATTGGACCAGGTGGCAATTTGAACGATGTGAAGAAACAGACGCTTTTGTGATCAGTGCAAGCATGTTATTACCGAACAATAACAAAGTTAATCCAAAAATGGCATGCAACCATTACAAAGTAGTTACAAAATTTCAAAATTATATAAAAATTCTACACACATTCACTATAGTAAATTCTACTTGTCGGCCTGTATCGGTATAATTCAATTTTTCATGTGGAACATTTGACTGAAAATGGTACAAACCAAATTATAAATTATGTTGCATCAAAGGTTTTAACAAGTATTTTGTTCACTTTCTAAATCAATTTGTGTCCATCTACAGACTTAATCCCATATTCAATATATCTAGCCTTTGTCATCAGTATAATGAAACAATAACATGAAATGAAGAATGACATTCAATATGGTGATCAATGTTAACGTAAATGAATGGGAACATTTTTTGTGGCTGATTTTGGGTGAGCGAAAGCGTGTTCAATTCACAGGATGTTTCTCCATCAGTCTTTAATAAGCTAGGTGTTTATCTCAGGGTCTTTTTCTCTGAAGATGTTGGTTACCACCACGCAGATTCCCCTTTCAAAGTAAAAGAAAAAGAATGTCAATATTGCTAAAACATTAGTGCCAAGATTCACATTGCTCAATAGGTACATCAGAACAGAGACCAACTGACATCAGTGTACCTTCAGGCCTAATGAATTGTCGAATACATCTCCAATCTCCAGATCCTGACTGTCCAAAACCGCACCTTTCATTGTAATTCACTCTTGTAAGTTTACTCTATCTTGTGATAACTGTTGATGCCCCAGACAATGATGATGTAGAACACCTTTTTACTCTACTGTGCCGAGGGAACCTCAAACCTAACTATGGTTTAAACAACAGGATCATTTATTATTTGTTTAACACTTTGCTTTATGTAGGCTTATGCATTTGCAAATGGAGGCATAGACACGCAGAGGATTGATATATGCTCCTTATCATTTTAAAATAAATGTGTCTACTTACAGCATACATGTTGGAAAGGTTGTTATATAGCACTTGACCTGCGCCGACCTTGTTTCTGACACCGCGTATAGTCCCATTCTTGCTACAGATATTAATGCGCTTGTTACTAAAGAGCCGCTCTCTCTTCATACTTGCATACATCAACAAGTCGTCGGGTTCACTCCCGCTGTCATCCGGTGTTGCCTCCATGAGTCCACTCAAGTGCCCATTTGCCTCACTGGTTTGCGGCGAGCTCGCCCGTTCAGTCTCCGAGTTGCTCGTGCAGTCCGAGTCACCTGAGTCCCACACTGACCCAGTCGATGTCACCTCCTTGAACACCTCCGTAAGGACGCGGCCGCTATTCGCTGAAGCTACCCGAAACCTTACTGTCCTTTGAGCCTTTTCTTTTACTTCTTTTGAGAATGAGCCCTCCATTTGATCAGAAACCTGACATGTTTTCCGTGCCTTCTAGCACAACAAAGTAGTTTTCTTTTGCAAGATTAGACAAAGTTTTGCTCGCATTCAGCCATAGCCTAAACGCTTAACGTGTTAAAAGCGAAGCCGAAATGCCTGAGCTTAGACACCAACGTAGTTAATAATAAATTACATTTTGCTATGGTAACAGCAAAAGAGTAAACCGTAAATTGATATCAAACCGATCAATAATATATCGAGGGCATTATACAACAACATTCACATAGTAGATGTCTCGCCCAGAGATAAGTTCACACAGAGAAGTCTATTAAGCGTTTGTTGATGTGAAGACACTTACCATTTATGTAAAGTCACTGCAGTAACGATGAGGTTTTGGGGGCCCTAAACAAAAATAGTGTATGGGGCCCCTTTGATTTGCATTTTTTTCTTCTTTATTTTTATTTTTTTAGTAATCGGTCTAAATGAGTTAGTTTACAAAAACAGTCAGATTTGAGGTCGGGGGGAAGGGAAAGTCTTATAATAAACAGGCAACCTGAACTGGGAACGTTGTTGCATGCTGTCCTACTGTGCAGTAGGGGGCGAAATATACATTTCAACACTGGATCGTAGCATTCACGACAGTTCCGAAGAATAAACACACACATGTGTGTACATCAACTTTCCTGCATTACCAACGATGGGGAAAAGAAGGCCCAATAATGAGCTCTTCAAGAGTTTGTCCAAGAAGCATAAAAAACATCTGAAAGAATTTGGAGAGGAACATCCATTCCATGACATGTAGGCACACGCTTCGAATGTCTCTGTTTCTCTTTAGGTGCCCGAGCACCTAGCCAGCTAGTAGCTAACGCTGTATACGGTGCTGATAGTAAAGTATGATGATAACAGTATGAGATGACACTAGTAGTACAGTAAGTTAACCTTATGCAGTTCAGTCTGAGGATATCGTTATTGAGTTTGAACGATTTTAAACCAAATACCATCTTTGTAAAGCCAATATTGTACACACGCGAACATACACTCACACAGCGTACGTGGAGATGGTGATGTGTTTCGCTATACCTGCTCAAACGTGGTAGACCAGTTAGAAATACACACAGGACCTGACGTCTCTTCTATTTCTTTTTAGTGTCACCGAAAAACCAGAGAAAACCCAAATAATGGATCTGGTAAGTATACTATGATATCTGAACGCCAAATGTACAATTACATGTCTCCACTTGTCACTAAACACAAGAATCCTTCTTACGATTAAAGGAGTGTTCAGGTTTTACTATCACATAAAAAACATTTCTATATTTTCCTTGTTCCCCACAGCCAGACAGCCCAGAGCAATCCAGCGATCCTGAAAGTGATGAGGATGATGAACCTGAGCAAAGGTCTGCCTATCACAAATTGCTTTCAACTCTTTGCCCTTCTGCCAACAAAGATGAAAGTGAGGATGAGGAGAGTGATGATGATGATGAAGAGGAGGAGGATGTTGAGCAACTTAGTGAAGGCATGCTGTTTTAATGCTTCTCTGACCATACAGCTTGTTCAACCCAAAGCAATTTCATTAGCTTTTTGTTTCAATAGGATCCTAGTGTAAATAATATTCAACACGATTAATACGATACCTTGCGTAATGTTCATCTCTGGTTCTTGCCCCAAAGGAGAGAGTGATGGAGAGAGTGAGCCTGAGGATAAGGAACATCAAGACGGAGATGTAGATCTGACTGCAGCATCAGATGAGGCAGACAGCGAAGGAGAGGAGGGGCAGACTGGTGATGATGGGCAGGCTGCTGAGGGGGAGGAAACAGCTGCAGGAGAGTTCACAGACAAGGCCCACGAATCCCAGTTTTGTCTGGAGACCAACTTCTCAGGGGAGGAAGAGCAAGAGAGCCCTGCTGAACAGGAGAGCAGTACCAAGCAGCTAAATGAAGGTAGGCCACCTTTGGGCTTCTAAAACAAATTGAAACTAATAGTGTTTATGGTATGGTGTATATATATATAATGAGGAGATATTTAATAAACATGCATGTTGCAGTGTAGACCTTAATGATGCCTTGATAATGCTTCTAAATAAACCATGGTTTGAAGATTCATGTGACGTCTTGAACCTGCGTTTTGACAGAACGTTTTGTTTTCAGACAACTGGATGCAGCATTTCTACACGGAGCTTAGTGAGGAGGATGTGACGAAAATAACTTTGGGTACCAAGAACAAGATTCAGATTAAGGTAAACTCAGCACTTGTTTGTAAATGTGTGTTTATATGAACAATTGGAGTTCCAGTCATGCCTAAATAACTGTCAATATCTCCAAACCTCCATTCTCCCCACACAGTGGCCGCGATTGGGCACCCTCTTGTGTACCACATCACTCAATATGTTTGGCCCTATTGGCCAAGACAGATGTGAAATCCCACTTACCCTTCACAAAGTCCTGGAGCCCAACTGGAGGCTACTAAACCAGGCCTCCAACCCTGACGGTGCGCCAGAGGAGATTAGCTCTCTTCAACTGGAACTGCTTGCCCTCATGGATTCCTACAGGGATGTTTACTTTCCAGAAAGTTCTCCCGTGAGCGAGGGTCGACAAGTACAGAATGCCTACTGCCTTCATGCCCTCAACCATGTGCTGAAGGCAAACTCCCGCGTCCTTGCTCACAATGCCCAGTTAAGGGAGCGCCAAGCAAAGGTGACACCGGGGGCAGAACCACAGGATGAGCCCAGAGATCAGGGCCTGACCCGGCCCAAGGTTAGACCCCACCACTGACTTCTTCTTTTACTCTTTGTGTTGGCCTGACATTTGTGTTGTAAAACAGCCTTTGGATCCGCTGGAACCATCTTAAGTCTAATTCCGAGTCCATTGGGCTCTGTCTAAACCTCCCACATGGCTCTGTGCAGGTTCTGATCCTGGTTCCTTTCCGGGACGCAGCTTTGCAGGTGGTCCAGACTCTCATCAGCCTCCTGGAGACCAAGGGGAGGAAGATGGACGTCAGCAACAAGAAGAGGTTTAAGGATGAGTTTGGAGAGGAGCCAGGTGACACCCCCCCGAACCTTGTCCGTCCAGACGACTATCACGCCATCTTCTCAGGAAACGTAGATGACCACTTCAAGATAGGTCTGCTGACAAACATCTTTGCAATCTCACTTGGTCATAAAATGCTATGACTTCATTGTTTATTTATTAATAGATCATCAAATGCAAAGTCCCCTTTTATAACTTGGAAGATCTTGATAGCAGTGTTTTGATCGGTGTCATGAACTCTGGTAACTGGCAACCCTGTACCCCCCGACTAGGCATTTCAATCCTCAGAAGAAGCATACGCCTCTACGCTCCCTTCTACTCTTCTGACATCATCATCGCCTCGCCACTGGGCCTACGCACTGTTCTGGGAGCAGAGGGCGAGTCCAAGCGAGACTTTGACTTCCTGTCCTCCATTGAGCTGCTGGTGGTGGACCAGGCTGACATCTTCCTCATGCAGAATTGGGAACACCTGTTGGTAGGAGTTTTCCCCTCTTAATGATCTAACCTGCTTGAATACAATAAGGTCATATTCAACCTGGTAAATCATTTCAGCATGTAAAATAACTTGCATCATATCAGAGTAGTCAGCATTCTGTTGCTGCAGGCAGGTTTTTCTGTGAGCCTCCGCTTATCTCAACGACCTCATGGATAGCTTTAAGAGAAGTGTTTGTGACAGATAACGACATATGATAACCTGCTTTTAGCATGTGCTGAAGCACCTGAACCTGCAGCCTTCGGACTCCCATGGGGTGGACTTCTCCCGTGTGCGGATGTCCAACCTGAACAATTGGGCCAAATACTACCGCCAGACACTGGTCTTCAGCGCCATCCAGGACCCACAGATTAACAATATTCTCACTAAGCACTGCTTCAATTACCATGGCCAGGTAAGAAACTCATTAACCTGTTACACTTGCCAAACATACTCAAGCTACATGTTATCCACGATCTGTGTAAAGCTCTTAAATCCTATCCTTTTATTATTGAATTCTTCATGCATTCCGGGAAATGGTTCATTTGTTAACTCATTTTTTCCAGATTGCCATCAAGAATGTTCCCAGAACGGGCTTGATATGCCAAGTCCTGCTCCAGCTCCCTCATGTGTTTCAGGTCATCCCTGCAGACAGCTTCATGGATCAAGATGCAAGGTATGAACCATGGGGACCTATGGATTGTGATTCAAGAGTTTCCATCTTGTAAAAGTTTAGGGTGTTTGCACTGTGAGATGTTACAACACTAATGTTTACTGTATGCTATTCAGATAAAACCTGCTCATGATTCTTTTGCATTACAAAACATGCAACTAACCAGAGAGAAGCTCTGAATGGGTCGCTAATAGAAGACTGATTATCCATTAAAGACTTGTCTTTAACTGATACGGGCATTGTGGGGTGACTCCTGTCATCACATACAAACTTACAAAGACATTCATTTGTTTCATCTTTTAACCTTGTTTTCTTCTCAGGTTTCAGTTCTTTGTGGACAAGGTCTTCCCACAGTTCAGGGATTCAGTCATGTCCCACACCCTGATCTACGTCCCATCCTACTTCGACTACGTCCGACTGCGCAACTACATGAAGAAGGAGGAGGTTAACTTTGCTAGCATCTGCGAGTACTCCACCAAGTCAGAGGTGTCCCGAGCAAGGCATTTCTTCCAGAAGGGAGAGAAGCAGTTCCTCCTCTTCACTGAACGCTTCCACTTCTACAAGAGGTAAATATCTAGTGTTAGACAATGTTAACCAGTACTGGCAATATGATGTCATGCAACATGGCGGTAATAACAGCAACGCTCTGTTCTTATTCCCCTCCACGCCTTACCTTAGATACACCATCAAGGGGATCCAGCACCTGATTTACTATGGGCTGCCTACCTAC
The DNA here is from genome assembly GCA_036571765.1 of Plecoglossus altivelis. Classification (NCBI taxonomy): domain Eukaryota; kingdom Metazoa; phylum Chordata; class Actinopteri; order Osmeriformes; family Plecoglossidae; genus Plecoglossus; species Plecoglossus altivelis. Next base: position 13,550,780 of record BROE01000009.1, on the reverse strand, counting down.
CCACACTTCTACAGTGAGATGTGTAACATGCTGCAAGCTGGCGGTGGAGGAGAGGAGGCTAGCTGGACATGCACAGCTCTGTACTCCCGTTACGATGCCCAGCGCCTGGCCGCCATCACTGGGGCTCAGAGGGCCGCGCAGATGCTGCAGTCCCAGAAGGCTGTTCACCTTTTCATCACTGGAGAGGAGGACAAAGTCTCGTGACATCTTTGACATGGGGAGGGATACGATGTGGGGGGAATTGAGAGGATAGTGAAAAATGCTGTTTTCATATTTAATGAATTGCAAGTGGTATTGGTCTATATCTGTTAGGCCCAGATTCTGTTTTAAAGTTGTGTCATGTACGTCTTTCTCCTGTTTGTTTCCTACTTTTTCAAGATACCATCGTTCATATAAAATGCTAACAGATTTATAACCTGTGGCTGTTTCTGCTCTTGAATATGCCTTTGCAATTGCTGGAGAATACAGTCTCACCCTAAACCAGACAATACCTTGTAGTTTACCATTTTAAGCATTCTAATCTGAAGTTCATCAACATGGCGAAGTCATGGCTATACAATCAAAGCTGATGTGACATACATTTTGTAGTGAGAAAACAGACTAACTAATTGCACCCTCATTTCTGTGCAGATCACTACTTTTTTGTTGTTTGTTTTTAGTTAATTAAATATTGTCACAGTTGACACATAAATCAAAGCAATACATATGCGATGGAATCCTATTGCGCCAAAAGGAAAACGATATATAGAATCTTTCAAATGAATCACTGACTAAGGGGCAGTTTACAAAACAGGTAAGCGCGAGTGTTTTAGTTGATTATTTTCCACCTTAACAAGTGATACATTTCCATGCCCTATAGTTTCGGAATACCTTTACTCAACAAGCTGGTGCAGTATTGATTATTGTAACACTCGGTCCCCCACACATTAATGTTAATTATTAACGTAGCCCATGCAATTGCAGCAATTCGCCAGTAGATTGCAGACTGACGTTTGGAAAAACTATAAGCTTTTATTTGGGAAGAGAACGTTTGTGGATCAGTTGCGGTTAAAATAGGCTGTAAAGAATTGCGTTACTAACATGGAAGGTAAATCGGAGAAGCTGATTTTGAAGCGCCAAGTCGGCTTGGTCGGTGCAGTGTCACTTATTGCAGGAACCATGATTGGATCTGGGATCTTCATGTCACCTCAGTCAGTGCTGTTAAACATCGGTAGTCCCGGCGCCAGTCTGGTCATATGGGCATGCTGTGGTCTCCTCTCTGTTCTTGGCTCTCTTTGCTATGCCGAGTTGGGCACAGTTATCAAAGAGTCAGGCGGGGAGTACATCTATATTCTTCGGACATCCGGCCCAGTAGTTGCTTTCATGCTCATTTTCAGCTCAGTAGCGTTCGTGAGACCAGCCGGCGTGGCAGGAATTTCACTGAGTTTTGCTCAATACTCTGTGGCACCTTTTTATCCAGACTGCCCCCCTCCACAGCTTGTGGTCAAATGTGTAGCTGCCGCTGGAATTATTCTATTGGCCATCGTTAATTGCTTAAATGTTCGTTTTGCAATGTCAATGCAAGTGTTTTTTATGGTGACAAAAGTACTGGCCCTGGCAGTGATAGTGGTTGGTGGTGCAGTAGTGCTTATCAGTGGTGGACAAACGGAGAGTTTCAACAACTCATTTGAGAACACAAACGTTGGCATAAATCCTATTGGCATTGCTTTCTACCAGGGACTGTGGTCCTACGATGGCTGGAACAATCTGAATTATGTGACAGAGGAGCTGAAACGGCCAGAGGTAAAACAAACCTTATCTATTAAATAAATATTCAATATTTCTTATCAAATTTTGTTTGCAAATGTGACACTTGTAGATTAACACTAATGAGATTACAGATGATCACAAACCAATAGATGGTCCCCAGTGTCTCGCACATCAGCATCCTCTCATGATCAGTTGTTACACCTCTGTAAACCCAACTATCATCTTATCCGATGGCTACTGATCCAATACTTCTCTCTTAAGTAATTGAGTAAGAGCAATATGTTAAGGTATTAGTATCTTAACACTATACTGCAAAGTACTGCATGTAACATTGACTATAGGTTTTAAATGGAGCATTAATGCACCTTCCAGTCAGGCTATCCTGACTGGTAGATTGGTGCAGTGTGTTTATTTTAGTGGCAGCGTCATTGTAATTGGATGAATCTCATAAACAGTACAAGGGTAAAACATGTGAGGAGAGAAGGAATACAAATCCAGGAACGTGTTGTAGACAGCTGGACTTTTGTAAGATTGTATTTTTACCCTTTCCTCACTGACCCATGTGATCGCCCACAGGTTTACAGTTAGAGGTTGAACCTTAACCTTATCAAAATATGTTGCGTGACTCTTTTTTCACCATTTCTCATGAAACGTACAAATGGCCATTTTTACAAATCAAGGTGTCCAAAGTTATTCCTATCCCAAAAGATTTACCGACTGTTATTGCAAACCTATTTCCATAAAATAGTATCTGCACAATATAACGTTGGTTCACAGTTTAATGTAAGAAGCGCATACTGCTACTTCCTCTACTCTGTAGTGCTTCAAGAATCTCACCTCTGACTTACAATGTCCACGTGCATTCAGCCAGAGAGATAACCCCTTCTTATGATGTTGCTACATTTTTATGATATATTTTCTAGACTGTTTCTGACAGTGTTTTCCATCTCCATTCTACTGTATTTGATCATTTTTATTGTATGAAAGCAGTCTCTGGCAGAACATTTTGAAGTCATTTATCATTATAATTTAAATGAGGAACCTGATCACTGATTGAGTTTGGTCCAAGTATGTAATTATTAACTAACCTAAGATTGTAGGACTGCCCATGTCTTGTGAGGAGATTACTCAGTTTATGTATGTATGTTTGTATGAAACTATATCCCTAGGAGGACTTGGCTACTACTGGTCTCAACATGGAAAGCAAATCTCCAAATTTCAGTCTTAAACGAGAAGTAGGGCTTTCTGGTGCTGTGTCTTTCATAGCTGGTACCATGATGGGCTCTGGGATCTTTATGTCCCCTCAGTCAGTGTTGGTTAACATCGGGAGCCCAGGAGCGAGTCTGGTGATCTGGGTCTTTTGTGGCCTGTTAGCCATGCTGGGGGCTCTGTGCTATGCCGAACTAGGAACGGTTATTCAAGACTCTGGAGGAGAATACATCTACATACTGCGAACGTGGGGCCAAGTAGTTGCTTTCATGTTTGTCTTCAGCTTCATAATAGTCATGAGGCCAGCCAGTGCTACAGGTATTGCTCTAAGCTTTGCAGAATATGCTGTGGCACCTTTTTATCAAGCCTGTCCTGCCCCACAGGTGGTGGTGAAGTGTGTAGCAGCTGTAGGGATTCTTGTTCTAGCTCTGATTAATAGCTTAAATGTGCGACTGGCCATGTTCATCCAGATATTCTGCATGGTGGTTAAGGTGCTGGCCTTGACAGTGATCATAGTAGGAGGTGTGGTGTTCCTCTTTCAGGGGAACACTGAAAACTTTGCAAACTCCTTTGATGGGACACATATGGGTGTCAGCTCTATAGGGATTGCTTTTTATCAGGGCCTGTGGTCCTACGATGGCTGGAATACTCTGAATTATGTGACGGAAGAACTAAAATGCCCAGAGGTATGGAGAGACTTCAGTTTGTTTCAAGCTTATAGGTGAAGTAATATCTTTCCTTCCTGACTTTACGATGTTTTTCACATTCTAATTATTGTCGTAATATTAAATTACCTAGAATCTATGCTTGTTGTACACCATAAATCTATTCTTACCAGATAATCACATTGTACACTTTTATTTGACAAAAACATTTCCTTGTTTAAAACAATCAAAGTCCTTTGATTCATGGTTTCTTTGCATTTCCGACTCTGTTACAAAAACTATTGAATCCTTTTAAAATGGTATTTCTTCTACAAGATTCTTCAGTGTCTCACTACAGAATTTCAAACAACGTTTCAGCTCGTCTACCTTTTTAAAACCGGATACATTCCAAAAAGGGTTCATTTAAAGTCACCTGACACCAGAATATGAAAGCAGATCAATTCTAATAAAAACACTATTTAGAAAAGCTATGTCATGCATTATCTGCTAACAGAAATGACTTTAATAGTAATTTATATTTTTTGAAATGTAAATAAAAAGTATGGATTGTAGATTGAAAGCACAAAATGTCAAAAGTATGATATGATGTCTGGATACGTCTTACCATCCCAGATAAATAAAACACAGAGTTAATAATCTTTGCAAGACGTTTTATACACTCATGAGTAAACAAAGGATTCAAAACACAGTTGGAGAGTTAATATTAACTGCACAGGTACTTTGCACCTACAGTGCATTCAGATGTGTTTCTACAGTTGCTCTTCCTTTACACAGTGCTTCTAAAGGGAATATTTTGCCTTTGTTGTTGTCAAAGAAGAGTTGTTTCGCTTACAAACAGCGATAGTCATGACTAGCATGGAAGCAGATGGGCTTAGACTGAAGCGTGAGGTGGGCCTAATCAGTGCCGTGTCTATAACTGCAGGGACCATGATAGGATCGGGTATATTCATGTCCCCACAATTTGTGTTGTATTACACTGGAAGCCCGGGAGCCAGCCTGCTAGTGTGGGCCCTCTGTGGATTAGTGGCACTGCTCGGGGCCCTCTCATACGCTGAACTAGGAACAGTCATTGCCGAATCAGGAGGGGATTTTATTTACATCCTCCGAATCTATGGGCAATTCCCTGCCTTCTTTGCTGCCCTCACCTTCGTGATTGTGGTTAAGCCAGCAGGCATCGCTGCTATAGCTCTCAGTTTGGCAGAATATGCTGTGGCCCCCTTTTTTGTGGGTTGCCATCCTCCTGTGTTAGTTCTGAAGTGTGCTGCCGCTGCAAGTATTCTGACTGTGGCAACCATAAATATGATGAATGTGCGACTTGCCATGCGAATACAGGTGGTCTTCCTGGTGGCCAAGATAGTTTCCTTGATGATCATTGTGATCGGAGGAGTGGTGAGTCTAGGGCAGAGCAGCAAATTGATTGCAGGGAATTTTCATAATTCTTTTGAGGGTACAAATACGGGTTTTAGCTTTCTAGGAATGGCGTTTTACCAGGGTCTCTGGTCCTTTGCTGGCTGGTACAACTTGAATTATGTGACGGAAGAATTGAAAAAACCTGAGGTGAGACTGTTAAAAGTTTATTGATGTCAACTTAAATCGACTTTTAAGAACGTTATGGTTATTGCCTTGTTATTGCTTTACTTAGATATGTGAAGGCTGTTAAATATTTGTGTTATGATGTTCACGGTTTTGTCATGTAACTATGACAATGTAATCGCCCAACTTAAAAAAATGGCTTAAATGTTATGGGACAAAGTACATCTTTCCTTTAACTTGCTCAGAAGACGGAATTGAATATTGAAGGCATAGATTGTTTTATTGCTTTATTGTCTAAGTTGTATTCATGTATCATGCACCTTCATTAGGGCATTTCTGCACATTGTGGAAGGGGTTGGGTGGGTGGGTTGTGTAGGTAGGTGGGCAGGTAGGCAGTTTTAAAAGAAATTTGGAGAAAAAAAGAAAGAGTCAGTGCTGCTTAAATTTGAATAAATGTTTCTACAAATACATTACCACTACTCTACTAATACTAAAATAATACACCTGTGCTTCAGGACAGTTTGATAAGTGCGGCTCAAAGGGAGTCCAAACAATGCAGGTACAGCATTGTATTGTCGACACAACGTATTTTTTTGTGCATGTATACAGTATGAGATTTTTTAATCAAAGAAAAAACCCCTTTTTGTGTTCTCCTACCATTCCCTGAACAGACAAGTACTGTACATCATATAATTTGTCTATTGATTGACACCGTAATTCTCTTTTCAGGTCAATCTACCCAGAGCAGTTATGATAGCCATCCCCATGGTTACTGTTCTCTATCTGCTGGTCAATGTGAGTTATCTAGCAGTATTGACGCCAAAAGAGGTGATGACTTCCACAGCAGTAGCTGTCACTTGGGGGTAAGACAAAGTTTTAATTAATCAATCTTTTCCATCCCAGATATTTAGACAGTGGGTTTTGATCAGTTTGTCTCATGTGATGGCTAACATAATAATGCTGTCCACTTTCATTTCAACTTACATTGGTTAAAGTCTGACTCTCATTGGATTATACTGTGCCCTTTTGGAATCAAGTCAAATGTGGAAAAAGCCAGGCTGGAAAATGACCATAGTTGATTGCTGTAATTACTGTGAAGCTACCTGATGTTGTCATGACAACCAGTGTAAAATGGAATTAAGCTCAGTATGTTTTGCTTTTTGGAACAGGAACAAAGTGCTGGGTAGTTGGGGGTGGGTGATGTCTGTGGCTGCAGCTTTGTCTGCTTTTGGCTCTCTTAACGGGACCTTCTTCAGTGGTGGCCGTGTGTGCTTTGTGGCTGCCAGGGAAGGACACATGGTGAGAACTACAAACATGGTTATCTGCCTTCATCAAAAAATAATGTAGTGTAGAACTGATCAAAATCCAGAACCTGATTGGGACTCTAAAAATCCCCAAAATATCAATTTAAATGTTATTCAATGAAATTCTGAAAAATGTTTGCAATGATAAAAGTGATGAGAAGTGCATTTTCTCAGAAAAGGACAATGTATTTATTTCAATTGTATTATTCTTCTGTACTGATACAGAAGTGGTGTAGAGTTACTATAAATTACTATAAAGAACAAAACGGTTCCCGATGTTCTGGCTCACAGTAGCATACTTCTTCAAATGAACAGCCAGGTATTTTGGCCATGGCGCATGTCCAGCGACTAACCCCTTCTCCGGCCCTGATCTTCACAACCGTCATCTCTCTGGTGGTTCTCATCCCTGGAGACTTCCAAAGCATTGTCAACTACTTCAGGTAGGATGTAGCCTGATGCTCAATGAACTAGTTACATTTATCTTTCCAATGTTGAGAAGAAAGGTTTTGTACAAGAAATGTCCTAAACTGCCAGATTTACTCATGTACTTTTCTAGGTATTTTCTCAATGTTTCCATTAAAATCCCTATATTGTATATCATATTTTCAGTTTTACCGCATGGTTCTTTTATGGAATCACACTGTCTGGACTCATCTACCTTAAGATCAAGAAACCTGAGCTTCCTCGCCCATATAAGGTAAACCTCCTAAAAGCAGAGGATCTATGTCAACTGTTTTGTTGAGTAAATTTCAGATATTCTGCTGAGATGAGGTGCATGGTGCCTTTCCAGGCAGAATACCACATAGGTTACATTTTCCTGATACTTAAATCTGATTGGTCAAAAAGGTCAAGACCCCACTAAGCATGACATTCTACAAGCTATAAAATCTAAAAATATTTTGGGTATTCTGACATTATGCTCCTATAATACCACATTTGTTATAATATGGTTTAACAAGAGCTGCTGGCATGACATTGTTATGTCCTTTATTTATATTTAGGTTCCCATAGTCCTCCCCATCCTGGTCCTCATTGCTGCAGTGTTCCTCGTCCTGGCACCTATCATCGACAACCCCCAGATAGAATACCTATATGTCACCTTGTTCATCTTCAGTGGCATTGTGGTTTATGTGCCCTTCATCCACTACAAACTCTGCCCAGGACTGTTAGAGAAGCTTACGATGTCCCTTCAGCTTTTCCTAGAAGTGGCCCCGGCGGAAAAGAACTTGTGAAATTCTGCTTGGTTGGATTCAAAAGATGTATGATGTCATTTGATTGAAAACATTGCTATATTGCCCTCAACAGTTGCAGCTTCACATCAGTCATCAAGCATGAATCAATTGATCACTTTTACCAGTTCATACAGTATTTGCTTTTATTAAATATGTTGTATTGTATTAATTATTTTAAGTGTTGTCTAAGAAACTGTTCCATGTGTTGTATTTGCAATATTACATCAATAAATTAGATGCCTTGGAGATAATTTGGAGGCAATAAATACAGTTTATAAACTTATGTAGCAAAATGCTCTAAGTTGGCTGCACATGAAAAAAACCTCGTAATTTATAACACTTCAGACTATTATAACACCTCTGTGACAATTTGTAAAGATTTTAAGAAATCCACCTAACAGAAATTACTGTTTATAAAAGAAAGAAAAGCCTTCTTGGATCATTTTGTGGTCATAAACAAAGTAACACTCAGATCAAAGTCATCAATATCACAGCATTTCTAGTAGGGGACCTTACTATACAAAGAGACATTGTATTAATATACAAAATCTGTATCCACATACTTCTCAGATACATCAGCATCCATTTTAATACATTTTGTGGAGTTCTCTCTTTTTTAAGATAAAGGCACAAACATGTTGTCCCAAATACTTCTCTGGCACATATTCTGCAAGGGTTCAGTTCCACTGTTCCACTGGTCCACTGTTTTAACATTCCACCACCTAGTGGCTAATAGAAAACCTCACAGCTGAGAGTGCTGCCCTTTTATAAGGATTAATGAAAAACTGAAAGCAGATTGTATTCATAAAATCATGTATTTTTGTAACCATTGTACAACTATATCTATACACATGTCTAGTTCTATGCAAATACATTTAAACTTCACGATGTTCATTTAGGCATGCAATGCAGGCTAATACATATATTTTCTTGGCACAAAACAGGAAGGAAATCTCTTTCCGAGTTTTTGTCCATACTAATGCTACAGTGTGGTATATACTCCATGTATTAGAGAAAGAGAGAGAGAGAGAGAGAGAGAGAGAGAGACGATGAGATGAGATACTGTAATTCAGGGAAAGGCAAAAAGGAAAATGGAAAGAGGGACCAAAATGGCAGATGAAAAAAGCTGTCACTTAAAGGCACTGTCAGTCTGAGTGGAATGCTGTCACACTCAGATCTGGTCATCGTGATGAGGTCATGTGTCGGTCATAATGGGCTCTGCCCCACTCATAGCCTGGCTTCAAAGGCTAAGACCATCTCTTCTATGTCACTTCCTCTTCCTCCTCCTCGGGCAGGTTTCCAGGGCAGGGCTCCATGGTAACCACAATGCCCATGCCACTGCGGCCGAGGGGCATGTCTGTCACATACGTCCACTCATTGGTATTGGGGCAGTAGCATTCCACACTGGACAGGAAGCCAGCCTGATTGAAACCCCCTAGACACGCACACACACACACACACACTTTTTTTGAAAATGCTGAAGGACTAGCTAGGTCTATAGAAACGCAATGTGTATGTCATGAGCAGACTGACCCAAGACGAAGATGCGTCCCTGGTAGACAGTGACTCCCAGGGCACTACGGCAGTGCTGCATGGAGGCCACTGGCTCCCACATATCCCTGCTCACACTGTAGCGCTCCATAGAGCTCAGCTGGTTCCTGCCGTCATAGCCCCCCACAGCATACAGATACGAGTCCACACACACCAAGCCTGAACAAGCATGTGCATCCCATTACTTTAGATATGTTACCTATGTACACAACACAAGTCTTCTACACATACACGCATACTTCTACTATGCTGAACACACACGCTCACCAAGTCCGCTGCGCACCGAGCTCATAGGTGCCAGCTGGTGCCAGGTGTTGGTGTCAGGGTGGTACCTTTCAGCTGTGTTCCAGCGGTTTTGCCCGTCAAAACCCCCCACTACGTACAGATGCCCCCCACACGACGTCACGCCTGCCCCCAGGCGGGCCACAGACATCGGGGACACAAACGTCCAGCGGTTGGTCTCAGGGTCCCATCTGGTCAACCAACATTTCCAAATGTTTTATGTGGTGTACTTTTTGTGGTGGACTAAATATTCTAGATTTGCTTTAAATGCACTACCACTTCAATCTAGCTGAAGAAAAGCTCAGTGATCTAAAAGGCATGAGCAGGCCTCACTAGCAAACCATCAAATTAAATAAAAATCCATACAAATCTTAACAACTTGAAGAGCTATATGAAAACAAGCGGGAGAGAGTGCAGGTAGCTAGTCAACATTATTGATTTACATCTGCAGTCCTCCACGAGATGTCTGAGACTTACAGATTTCTGACAACAGAGAAGTTATTGTATTTCAGGAAAATAATAAGAAAAAAAGGTAGCTTGCAGTACAACCACAAAGTGAAATCTATTTCTCTCAATTATGTTTAGATTTTCCTCTAAGAGGTGATTGGTTGAGCAGCTGATTCAGCTTATCTCAATTCTGACTGCTGTTCAGCAGGAGATGAAAAACATTCCCATCGGGAACCACATTCCTGAGTCATGTGTTCTAACATGCTGTGAATGAATGAAGGCCAATTGGAGTAAGAAAAACACTTTCCCTCATGGTGTGTTGAAGACCTCAAATGTAACTCCCACATACACTCACCTCTCCACGGTGCTGTGGTGTGTGGAACCCTGGGATCCTCCCACAGCGTAGATGTTGCCGTCCACCACCCCGACACCAACCCTGTTCCTTGGGGTGTTGAGCGAGGCGTGTTGGCTCCACTGGTTGGTCATGGGGTTGTAGCAGCAGAGAGCGCTAGACTCAGCGTTGTTCTGCAATGACAGGTTCCTGCCCCCCACCTAGAGAACACACATGACCCAGCAAGGCTCAGACTCTGGGCTAACACTTGCCTGGGGGTGGGTCCCTCTCTATCTGTCCCTCTCCAACCCACCGTGTACAGTAGGCCAAACAGCACACAAGCCCCCAGGCCGCTACAGGGGGCCCCCATGTTTGCCAGCTTCAGCCAGGTGTTGTTGCTGGGGTCCAAGGCTTCCATGGAGTCCAGGGAGTGCTGCCGGTACCTGGAAATAGAACAAACATGTCAGACAGCAGCATAGACCAAAGACTCTAGGCTATATTCACATACAGAAATATGGACAAAAACAACCAAACATTATGAAATCCAACTGAAGAGCAGGACGAAGACGCGTTTGTCCTCCTTCTTCACTCACCCGCCTGCTACGTAGATCAGCTGAGTGCCACGGTAAAGCGTGGGGGGGAGGGGCTTCCTCAGGGCCATCTCCTGGAAGATCTTAGACAGGAAGTCCTTGCAAGAGTTGGCCTGGGAAAGGGGGAGGTCAAATGTGAGCCATAGTGAGCATTCTGACATCTGAATGAATGCGGATAAAACCTAGGTGTTTACCGGTCACTGTCTTTAAATGGATCTCAAATGCATTTGGACATTCATAAAGGAGCTACCCCTGTCCTTCCTCTAAGCCCCACCCAGACCAGTCCCTATTACACCTTCCCAGTGGCAACATGTTAGAGACAGTTTAGGTCCCTTGCCTTGCTGAGGATGGGGCAGGTGAGCAGCTGGCGTTTGAGGAATTTCGGAGGCAGGGCATAGATGCGGACCGCATTGAGGAGGGCATGGAGGTACTGAGCCCTCCCTTCCATATCCCAACCCACCCAGTCCGTACAAGCCTTGTACACCTGCAACCACATTCACACCAACATCAACATAAAATCGCTAAATTACTCGTGGAACTAATGTTGTCTTAGGTTCCAGACATAAACCGTACTGGTTAGTGATGACATGAGTAACCAAACTAGAAATATGACACAACGTGATGTTTCACATGCCCCTGAGACGAGGTCAGGATGGAGCTTCAGGTACCTCTGACTCACACAGCACCTTCAGACTGTCCTGGCTGATGAGCTCCAGCAGCTGACAGTGAGACAGGCTGAAGAACTCCTCCACCTTGGTCACCTGGAGACCAGTTGGGTCAAACAGGCCACACCCAGGTCAGAGCACTACACGCTAGGATTCACTTTAACATCTGTTCAGCATAATGTGCGTGCCGCTACATGTACAAAGTGTGTGTGTGCGTGCTGTGGCTTCCTTGTTTAAAGTGTGTGTCATCGGGAGGAAGTGTGTGAGTGCTGTGACTACCTAGTCAAAGCGTGTGTTTTGAGGTCATGCATGTGCTGCTACTTGTTAAAGTTTGTGAGTGTGTGTGCCCTAGCTACCTCATTGAAGTGCGTGTTGATATACTGGCGGCTCTGAAGGTGCAGCTCTGTGCAGCCAATATCTTCAGCGAATCGAGCGATCCCAATGACGTTGGCAGGTTCCAGGTTTTTGATGAGGAAGTCACAGCAGGCCTTGGCCACATCCTCCATCTGGTACCTGGAACCGCACACGCAAACACACACACATCAGCGTGACAGAGAACCTGGAGCAACAAACACAGAATCAGCACGTGTAATCAACTTTTAAGATGTACGTACAATGCATGTGTTTAAATAGACGATAGACGGTAAGCACCTTTGTTCATTGTTAAGGAACGTCCAAATACTCCAATACTAAGGTTGGCCACTCTGTTCACCAGTTTACCTTTGGTCATCTGGAGATATTGAGTCGGCTGTCTCAAGGGTTGATGGGAGTTTTTGGAACGTGCAGAGACTATCATTGTTTACGTTTCATTATCAGCTGTTTAAAATGACCTCACAAGGGTCAGTTGACCGTTTCAGATGGTCAACTTAACCCTAGGGCTGCCTTTGGGTCACTATAATCCACCGTTGGGGTAAAAAGGTTCATCACAATGACCCGAAGGCAGCACTTAAGATTGAAAACAGATACATGTCTGGTTTCAGGCCAGGAGATCATTGAGCAGGAGAATGTGACTGACGTATTTAATGATTGATTGTTGGTTAGAATGACCAGATGTTAGGAGGTACAATATAAGACTGGGTTTGAATTCAAGTCAGTCTAGCTCTGCCGAAGGACGTTCAACATATGCTCTCCGGTAGACTGATCAACAGAGCGCTCTGTTTTATACTATAATTTTCAAATAACAAATTTGCATTCATCCAGAAAATTGCAAACATTCTGGTATACAGTGTGTTTAGAAAACTTTACACGACATGGAGCCTACATATATATTACAGATCAAATTGATGTACGGAAATATTCCATTCCATTGATTATAACGGAATGATTCATAGTTCATATTTACTATCCTGTAAATTATATATAATTCATAATGTATTTTATTACTTATTCAATAACTGTGCACACTTGGTTACCTTTGGAATTAGTAAAGTGACTTAATGTAAATTATCTGGATGCCATTACCAGCACCCTCCCAATGGGTCGGGTCAGACTCCCACCAGCAGGGGGTGATCCCTCACCTCATAGCTGCCAGCAGGAAGTGAAGCACGCAACTCTCTCCCATGGTAATGCGGGAGGTGTAGGCAAAGTCAATGAGCCTTTCCACCACCTGGGGGCACACGTCACGCAGAGTCACCTCCGAGGCATGGCACTCCTTGAAACTGCTGGTGAACATGGCTTTGAAGTATAGACTGCAGGAAGCCAGAACCACCTTGTGTACCTGAGGAGAGGAGGAGATGATGGGGGGGAGTAGAGGGAGAAGAAAGGAAAGGAGAGAGGGGGAGGGAAGAGGAAATAGAGGATGGGGACAGAGGAGGGTAGGAGGGGATGTGGAGGGGAAAAGCAAGGTGTGTCAACTCTTTTGTACTGACATTTTACCAATTGTGCTCTGAAAATAAACTAGTTACATACACTTGAATCTGTAAGACTAGTGTCATCAGGCTAGTCAAATTGTGAGAGAAAGGAAACATAAGTAAATCATCATTTAAAACAAAATTGTGGAGTTCCTCTCATCCCATCTTATATCTCACTTTGAAGTCAACGGTTCTGTCCTTGTACGAGACGTGGAGGACCAGATCACAAAGCATTTCATTGCGTCTGAATTCATCCATGGCCTGCATCGCTCGGCCAGCGTGACTCTCGATGGTGTAGTCAAGGTAACCAGAGCCACGCATGGACGGTACGACGATGGCAGAGAAGTCAGCATCCTTAGTGGGCCTCTTCCTCCGAGGGCAAAGCATCTTGGGAGATGAAGGGTAGGTAGCTTCTAGATGATTTCAAAATGGACCCTGTCCAAGATGATAATGATGTGAAGGACCATTGGTAAGAACAGTTTGCTTGAAAGTATTTATCAACTAGGAACTAGGAAGCTGATCTGTCAGAAAGTTCAGAAAGATGGGTTATGTAGCAGTTCTGCAGTCCTCCATATGTTCCATGCAACATATATAACCTCCACATCCCTTGGAGCGGGTAGTATTTCCTGAGAGGGGAAACAGGGTTTCACCCAGTCACGGGTCAGACCCATCAGAGAAGCTCAGTCTACTGACACACCTCCACCCCAACATGATGTCAAGGTCCTGCTTCCAAACGATGCTGGGAAAACAAAGTTGTTTTTTGAAAGGATGTTGGATCATTTATATAATTTCCGAAAGATTCAGGAGTCTTCACAATTCTTTGCTAAGTCATTGGTTGTAGTTCCAGAGCCGGATGATGATTGGCCAGCAGAGACTGGGACAGGTAGTGGTCTTCTGGGACGTCAGGGCAGTTGTCCAATGTTCATCCTGTAACATTCAAGACAGAAACAGAGACACCTTAACATCTTCTTCATGACGTGTGTTTGTGTAAAAATACAGAAAGCAAAGAGATCTGGTGAGAGACTGCAGGCCTCCTGCTCACTGATTGGCTACAATTGTGCTGCTGCAGTAGTTTCACTTCCCCAAGACCAGAAAAAAACAAGATGAGGGGGGTGATACACAAGGGAGATGAAGAAACAGAAAAAGTGAGGGTTAAAAATGCTGAGATGATAAGCGATAGTGTTAAACAAGTTAGAGAGAAAAGGAAAGCTCTTTAATGGATATGTTGATAGTCTAACCAGGGGTATGGTAATTGGTGGACACTAGAGCAGGAGTTCTTTCTCACCTCACCCTCCTGATGACGAGGATATCCTGCCTCAGTCTTATTGTGAGTCACAGGAACAAGAACAGAACAAGAACTATTAGGCAAACATTACTAGGCGTATGTACATATAACCCTCATTCACACACACACACACACAGATATACATATTCATAGAAAGAGAGTCATGCCATTGCTACTGTCCAATTCTTCAAGATTGACACTGAGCAGCCTTCTGAACTTAGTCTGGGCAGATGGCACTCAGAAAAAAAACATGCATCCAACAATACAAGTATGTGCACTAGACTCCCAAAATATCTCTGTTTCAAGGAACCAAACAACAGCACACATTCTAAAATCAACCTTTCCGTCTTTTTCCAGGGAATTGTGTTGCCTGTTATTGAGACATGGCTTTTGTAAATGTTTGACTGCTCAGGTTTCCATAAGCCTTCTCACAACCACCAACACTGAAGTTGTGTGAGTCTGTAGATCAGAATACTAAGTTATTGCATAACGAGGCTGATCTGCCTCCCATGTTCAAACCCCTCGCCCTGCAGCTGCCCTGTTCACGAGTCACAAGATCCACTAGAGAGAGCGAGAAAGAGCTAGAGAGTTTGAGAGACAAGGAGAGCTTGAGAGTAGTTTACAGAGGCACCAGTCTCCCATAAAGGACCATTGTGCTGCTCTGTGCTCCCATTCTGAAGCAGATTATATCCTGGATTTAAACTGGGAAACAGCATGGCTGACAGTGCAGAAACATGCATACATGGACCACAAACTCACCTCACATATATCCTAATCCAAACTCATGACACGCCGATGACAGTCTTTTAAGATCAATTGACCTGGGCAACAAAGAAGGCGCGCATTCGACTGTAATCATTACAAATCCCCGTCCACCCCACCCCACACACAAGTATATTTAGTCGTCTTCCCCATTTTATCTTTATTTGTATCCATGCAGTTTTGGCGCAGTCATCCTCTGTCCCTTTGGGCAGTGTAGGACTAGAACTCTGGCTAACCATTAATATTTTGTTTTTGCTGCAGGTGACAAAGCACATAACAGTCATGCCTTGCGCTAACTAAACCGCCCCCTGCCCCAGGCAAATGTCCACACTGCGCTCTACCGTTTAGAGAACTAACCGAACTCTGAAGTTGTCTAACGTGTATTATTATGATTCATTTTCAATACGTTTTTAGCTCTTAAATTGCAGTCGGAGTTTACTTCCTTGACATAGAATGAACTCATTTACAGCCCTGGGTGTAAGTATGTCCGCTAATTTTTTTAAAGCGTAGTTGATAGGCTACAAACAACTTTTGGATAATTTACCTAAATCAAAGTTGATCTATGCGGGACGCAGACTCGCTCCAAATAGGTTAATCATTTAGTGAGGGTGATTTGACAGATTACCTAGACATAATTTGTTATTATACATGAATTGAAGCGTAATCCTATACTATACAGATCAGTTGACTTATCACAGTAATTCAGTATCAGTGGTTTCCACATATAGGGCCAACTGTTTCACACCGACTTAGTTAACAATTCGAACTAATGTGGAGGATTTATGTGAGGTCTTCTAAGGGGAAAGGATGTATGTTGAGTTATAACTTTCTAAAGGGATAGGGCTCATTTCTCTATAGACAACATTAGACTTAGTCTTCCATTGAAGTTGTACCCTAAATCAACTCACCTGAAATGATGGTCCATAAAGCCGACACGAGGAAAGCTTACGTTAACTCAGCAGTCGGAAACACATTGCAATGTATACAAACTTCAGAGAGCCAGTCTCGCATCTACTGCATAATTGGTAACCTAAATTGTTCTCTGATGATTCAGCAGGGGGACTCTCCCCCGCGCTCCATTCTTGTTAAGCCAAACAAACCGTTACAGATACGGCGAGTTTAAGATCCGAAGTAGCTGAAGCCGAAGCACCAGGTGTTGGAGAGTGCGCACTTTCGGATTCTAATGGAAAAAGGCGGCTCGCTCACCTCCTTTTGAACACAACGCTCTCTACATCATCGTGACTGGGCAACAAAGCATATAGCCCCTCCTTAGCGAAGAACGACAACAGCAACATTCCTCAAAGTGAAAGGAAGACATGGATTCGAGTTACCGTGGACTTCATTTCAATATTCTCAGCAAAATGTGGAACGTTTTGAATCAATAAACACCATTGCAGTGCAGATCGTAAACCATGGCTTCACATACGAGCGAGACCTAGGTTTCCTAGGAAGAAGATTAATGCACATTCTTGAGCGCTATTATAGCCTATTATTGACACCTCTACTTGACTTAAATAACAGCATAACATATAGTGGTATATAACGTGAATATAATAAGCCAGTGTATTTGCACATTAAGCACTTTGGTCCTCCACGGTATACTCTATGCAAATGCAAATAAAGCTAACTGTTCAACTTCAATATCCACAATATAAAATCAACATCAACCAACGAGTTCAGTCCTCGACCCCCAGTTCAACGGCAACAAAAGTAAGTAGCTAACTGAAGACTATGGGAACAGACACCCTCTTTAACATCAATATTAAGTCATTCTGCTGCCTCGGTTCCTCGGAGTCAACATTGGCG
This sequence comes from Plecoglossus altivelis, assembly GCA_036571765.1. Taxonomy (NCBI): domain Eukaryota; kingdom Metazoa; phylum Chordata; class Actinopteri; order Osmeriformes; family Plecoglossidae; genus Plecoglossus; species Plecoglossus altivelis. The sequence continues at coordinate 13,533,519 of BROE01000009.1, read as the reverse complement.
AGGACCCAGTTTCACCAACATCATCTTCAAGGTGTCAAGACAGGTACTGTTTTTCCTCTGACAGCTGAGGAGGTTTGGCACGATTTCCTGGATACTCACAATCTTCTGCAGGTGCATCCTCCAGAGTATCCTGACTGGCTGGATCACTTCCTGGTGTGGCAGTTGTTCCAGCCTGAACCGCAAGTCTTGAAGCTGTACATGGGTACATATAACAGGGGGGTACCCCCTGTACCCTTGTACACTATCATTAGGATGTCCTTCCACCCCCATCCATAATCACTTTGCCCTGTTCCCCTCAGTAGTGCAGGAGCCTACAGACCAGAACCAACAGGTTCTTACACTAGGCCATGAGGCTGTTAACATTGTGATATTGCGTACCAGACTCCATCCACACAATTGTTGACGTCTGGGAATCAAACTTATTTCTTTCTCACGTCTGTTTCCATGCATGTGACAAAAAACAGCCAATGACCGATAATATCGACTGATAAGAGAGTCCCCGGTACATTAGCACCATGAGTATGCGATATTCATGTGATTTTATGAAACCAATGGCATTGGATACACTGTATTCATACCTATGCAAACACCTTATCTTGCAACTAAGATAAGGATGCAATTGTCCACTGACCATAATGAAGCAATAGCAGGTAGTTGACCTGTGTTTGCGCTCAGGTGTCTCATATAATCTGTGGCAAAAGGAAGCAGAGTAAAAGAACAGATGCACAATGACACTGCAGATTTGGGATTAGCAGTCGTTTATTTAGACAGGGAAGTACACCACATGTGAACATCCAGTACACACGTGTAGTAGCTTCCTCTCATTATCTTATCATCACTTTCTTTCTTTGTACGTATCTGACACCTGCATACAGGTATACTATTATCAGTTCATTTGTTTTGGAAGATAAAAGCCTCTATATGTGTGTATGTACTATATGAACATGCGTTGAGCTAAAGATTTTGTGCATAGTTGAATTTTATGTCCATAATTGGGCCATTCATGTACATGTGGATGTTCTGTCTGCCGGTGCAGAGCTAATATCCTTGTTTAGGCATATCTTTGAAAACTAGACTGTAACTAACATGAATTATGGATGGGTAATAAAACAAAATAATTGTCTTTATTTGTTATTATACCTGCTCTGTGCCACAGGTTGTAACCAAATTAAGTCCTTCTAACCAGTTTAAAGTTGTTTTGTTTTTTTCCATAAACGGGAATCCGTTATTGGCAGAAAGTCACTTTTTGTGACCACAACCGCGCTGCTTGGTTGATGCAGATGGTAAAATATTGGGCAGGTAGCGCCCTCTTCTGGATAAAAGGCAAACAACAGGCTAACTCTCCAAAGAAAGTCTTCAATGTATCTACAAGCAAACAATCTCAATCAATTTCATCACCTACTTATTTGCAGTTTTATATAATTGAGTGGAAGTTGGAAGATGATTGGTAAAATTGCCTTATAGCTCAGTGGTAGAGCATTTGAACGTAGATCAAGAGTTGGCAAGTTCATTTATCCCCCTTTATGTCATTTTGGATGAAGGCATTCACTAAATTAATCCATTATTTTAATGTTAGATGCTCATGACTCATTATTTGGAGAGAATAGCCTTCTTACAGAGGTTAAAAACTATTTTGTTCAGTGGTAAAATAAAGTTAAGACTGCATGTCATTACAGCACATCGAGAGACCATTTCCCAACCCAAGCCAGCTCAAATAAACATACACTCCACACACTGGTAATTCTAGCCACAAAGCTTAGAGGCTTTATAGACAAGATCTTAATACTCTTCCTCTCAATTTAGTGTTGAGTTTTATAATGGTTGATGCCTTTATACCTACCAGCAGCACATTGGAACCAGATGAGGGGAGTCAGAGAGAGAGACACACACACACAAAGAGAGAGAGAGAGAGAGAGAATGAAGGGAGAGAGAGAAATGCAAGTGGAAAGCAAGACAGAGAAGCCATACAATCAGTGAAAACAGAAAAAGAGACACAGAGAGAGTATGGTTGATCTACATCTGTCATGCATTATTGCGGCAAATGCCAGTGCAGTGATCCTGGCTTCAGAAACTATGTGAGGAGGAGGTGGTCGAAGGGTCCTCCTTAAATCACAATCGGATTCCTCCTGTGCACTCTGTACTCCATTTTGGTGACTATATCAACAGATACACACAAACACACACAAACGAAAACACACGCAAACGAACTCACACACATTCCCTTTAAATTCCTCAGGAAGGAGTAGGCCTACTACTCCGCTTTTTTCTTAACAAGGTACTGACGGGCTTGACCTCCTCTTCAAACAAACCTTTTCCTCCAATCAGTGAAGCTGGGGCTCTGTGAAGGCCTGTGGGTATTACAGAGGAAATACCCTGATTCTGCCTGATTACTGCTCGCTCTCTCTTGCTCTCTCTCTCACTCTTTCTCACTGTCTTTGTCTTCCTCTCTCTCCCTCTCTTTCTCTGTCTCATCCACTCTTTCCTATTTTCTCTCTCCATCACACACACACACTCTCACGGAAACACTCCCCACTCTTCTGAAACACACACACTCACATTATCCCGTGGTCTGGAGCTCAAAGGGCTGGTGAGCGTCCCAATCCTAACGAGACGCATCTACTGCCCATTCCAGTCCCTCAGTTACCCCCCCGCACTATCCCCTTCTCCAGCATAACACACCAGCCCTACACCCTAGCCCCCACACAAGCCCCACACAGCCGCTCCACACACCAACAGCAGCTCCACACACCAACCCCTGTGCTGCCCCTGCCAGTCTCTCTGCAGGTATAGCAGCACCTCTGAAAGTAACACAGGCCCTGCACAGCACACTAGCCCCACACAGCATCCCCACAGGGAGAACACTCAGCCCTCCACATACTGTAATCGCCTCAGTGCAGCAATCCAGTCAGCACACCCGCAATGACAGAAAGCCCACATTTCTTCATTCCTTCTCCTAAGTTCAGCTAGTCCCAATTTGAGATACGATTGTCCTACATAAGCAGTGCTACTTGGCTCTGGTCATATAGGTCTACACTACATAAGGAATAGAGTTACATCTGAGAGCAGGGCCTTGACAGCACACTGCTGCGAAACATCCCTCCCTGGGTTTCAGACATATGCCATTGGTTTGCTTTAAGTCATGTGTCTGCATTTCCATAGAGTGGCGGTTCTCCGCACAAAGTTGACTTGCCACCCTATGTCTGTTATTATGGGATAGACTGACACTTTCCCCTCATCTCTCTCTCTCTCTTACTCTCTCTCTCTCTCTCTCTCTGTCATAATCTTTCTTTTTCCTGCTCTCTTTGGTTGGATTGCAATATCTAGACCTGCAACAACTAGACCTAGATATCACTTCACTTCACTAAACCCTGTCATAACCGCTCCCTTTTTTCTTTTCCTCTTTTTGCGTAAGATGAAGAAAAAGAGAGAGCGAGAAAGAAAGGGAGAGGAAGGAAATAAGTACATGGAACACGGACACTGGTTTTTATGTGGGAGAGAAAGAACTACTGTTGAGAGAGAGTCTCAACCCAACACAATGACAGACAACTTTTACTGACCTCCAGCTGACCAGTCCCTTCTATGATGGAGTGAGTGGGCAGGACGGATGACCGTGCAGTGACATGGCTGAAACAAAGCCTTGATGGTGCATCACGGTTCCATTCACAGTTACCGGACGGAGACACCGTGGCACGAGCGATAACCGTCAGGCAGACAAGGGTACTGTCTGAGCAGAGAGAAGAGGGACATTGTAGAGTAGCGGCCTCTGGGAAGTCTGGGTCGCCACGGATGTTACACTAACACCCCCACTCTCTGCACGGGCCATGTGACTCACTAGCCCTGCTTAACTATGCGGGGCCGGGGTTGTCATTAGTCAAACATTAGTCACAGTGCCCATTGAGGTGTTCAAAATGAATGGTTTCTGATTCTTCAGGCAGTACTCCTACATCTCAATGGAGCTGGTGTTGGTATGGTGTCTGTGTGTGTGGTCAGAGGGGGGGGCACGTTTAACTTGAGCTGACCAGAAATCCAGAAGAATAACAAACTCAGGAAAAATGTAACTTTTGAGAAGAGCTACTTCAGGGTTTTTTAAGGAAGGTCAAGTTTAGGTTAGGGAAAACAGGACTTTCAATCGGACTGAATTGTGAGTCTCTTGCACGAGTAGCTACGTCAAATGGAGTGTATGTATTTGTTGTCATCACTAGCTCTGCTCTGTGTCTGGGGCCTCGGTGAGTGTTGACAGAGATGACTGATTCTGTATGGACTCCCACTAACATACTCTCATGATGACATCATCAAAAGAAGACAGGAAGTATACACAAGATGTATTAGCTGATACTGGAATTGAGTATGTATGTCTGGTTTACTCGCATATTGTATTAGGAACCCATTCAAACAAGATCACTATTTTAATCATTCAGCCCAAAAGGTAATCTGATCATGGATCAAACCTCCATCAGATATAGACTGTGTTGGGAGAAGTGTGGACACGTGCTGTCTGGGCCTGGTTAAATATGTGTCAGGTACGATTGAGAATAAGTGAGAAAACATTTAAATAGGAGCCGTATAATTTCCCAGCCCAGGGCAATGGAACAGTGGTTTCAAGAGACCGCAATACAGGCCTCTCCTCATCCATCATCTTTCCGTCAAAACATACACGACTCACCCTGAACCCTCCCCCTTATCTTACTGTATGGTCTAGTGTAAGGGCTTCCTAACAGGGAAGAGCACGATCACGAGACACACGGAGATGCAAGCTGCTTGAATGACATACAGATTGCAACATACACATCAATGCAAACAAGACAAAGAAAACCGTTTAAGTTATCCATAGGAAAGCTGTGACTCAACATCCTCCCTGTCAGGATAAGGGAGGGAAGAGACAAAGGAGTAGAGAGAGTGAGAGTGATTCAGTGAAAGTGAACGAAACTGCTACTTCAATACATCACTGGCTAGACAATAATAGACAAGTGGCATGAAAAAAAGAAAGAGACGGAAAGAAGGGAAATTGACTGGAGTGAGTGGGAAGAAAGGGGAGGGGCTTAGAAAGTATGAACTTCTGCGTTATTTAGCAGAGGAACCACACTGAAAGTGAAGTATTACGAACGGAACGGAATTGAAGAATTAACATCACGACTTACCACCAGTGGTCTGTTCAGAGTAGACGGATCGCGACGCGCCGAGTGTGTGTGTTGTTATGAGACAGATGCCTCCGCAGTTCGCCATCGCTTCAGGAAGGCTCTCTCACCAGCAGATCCCAGAGAGTTCAACTTGAACCCCGTGCTGTTTTCCCTCCCCTCTTCTTTGCGTGGGTAATTCCGGATCGGGTAGATACATATAACGACAAAATAAGTCACATTTACTTTGAAAAATGAAAGCTGTAGCTTTGAAGGTGTCCTTATTGTTTCTCGTGCTGATGGCTCCGGGCGCCCTGCCTTCCTCAACACGTAAGTCTTATGAACATGTGTTACAACATCTGCAAAGACATGATTTGGCTGCATTATCGCCTTGCTCTCTCGCCTCAACTGCAGCCTTGCTTTTAAGTGTTAAGTGATTGTAATATTCCATGCTATGTAACAGATGTTCACCACTGTAACGACCTTTCATAAAATGTCAAATAAGAGGATAAATGTCCCTTATAATTCTATGCATAATGTAGTTACCTGAATTAAAAATGAATCTTGATTATTTCTAAAGGAGAATGAAAAGGAAACAGGAAAACTAGAACACCTGTAAAAATCTGCACTTTGGGTAGCATTTGTTCATCTCCAATCAACCTCGACGTCACAAATCTTACACTTTATTGGTATCCTGGAGCTGGTGTCTGGCTGTAAAGCTCACTGGATGAAGCATGAGTTTGTGTCCAGTAACCCCCAGTATCCCAGTACAGAATAGGAAATGCTATTGAGAAACGCTCCCAGGAGGTTGAATTTCAACAAGTCGGGCCGTAATTCGTTTAACACATGGAGCATGGGGCTTCACGGACCGCAACAGAACAGTGACATCATTTGGTCGGGTCTTTGAGAATGTTAACCGGGAGCTTAATGCACACTAAAGTAAATAAATTCCGTTATGCGGTCCCTGCGTGAAGGGTTGTGCTGGTCATAAGTGCCCGATTTATTTGTATTGGTGAGCTCACTGCGTGCTGTGTATTCGAAAGACCCTAGATTAAGCATTTGTGTCTGCTCATTTTCATCTGTGACGGTAGAGAAATTGATCATGCATTGCTTGTCAGAGAGAGCCTTGCATCATTTATAAAGTTGTTATATATTACTATATTCATAATATTTAGGCATTGATGGGCTTTAAGTGCTTAGTCAAGCCCTAAGTTTGCTATGTGTAAACGTTCTCTTCAAGTGGTCTACTGCATGTGTGGTTTAACTTCATATCCTGTGGTTATCTCGACTAAATGCTTGATGCTTCATTCTCTTCTATTGTCTCATTCCTCGATAATCACAGAAAGCACTTAAGCACACCGCCTAAAATGACTCATTCTCTCAACAAGAAAGGTCTGGACAATCAAGTGCCCTTTGGTTCACCTACAAGAACCTCCTTCACATCCAATACGGACTTGATCCCCTTTCACATGGCAGTGCATGGCACAATGTTTCTCAATGTTTCATGACTTGTTTCAATTCCCTGTGCTACAAGGCCCCCCTCATCAGCGGTTCCACATGTGGTTCTTTTGTCCAGAAGACATGGGAAGCTTAGGCTAGCTCAGCTCAGGCTAGCTTTGAACCTCTCCAGAGCAGACGTGGATAACAGCGCTTTAGAAACCCATGTCATAGCTGCCTTTCATGCACCATTGAAGACTGACAGCACCACTACGGCTGGTAAAAACCACAAAACCATTTCTCAGCCTCACACCCTCAGTGGTCTAATACAGGGCTTTTAGCTGAGCCCCTGCTGTGTGTGCTCCTGTCTTTAATGCTTTCAGGAGAGATCTCACAGCCTTTGCCCACCACGACCAGAGTCCCATTGCACAATCAGGGGGGGGAATTAGAATCCCTTTGTGATGTCATCAGATAGAATGTCACGTTCCACAAAAGCTGCTGGAACCTGTCGAACGGTTAAACCATTACCTGTCTGCTCACAGCGGAACTCCAGCAAACCCCCCCCCCTTCTCTGAAAACAAATCATCTTCTACTACCCATTTCCTGTTGAGTAGTCGTTCAAAAGAGACAATAAACACGTGTGATTGCGTCTGTCGTTGGGGTGTTGAAACAGAGGCCTTCACACCCTGGGCTTGGGGATTTTCCCAGCCTCACTCTCTTGATTGTTAAATGATGATTGTTATTCCATTGGATAGCTGTATGACCAGATAATCATGGCTTCCTTCTTTCTTCTCCCTGGTGACACACATGTATCACGTCTCATAGGCAGCTGAGCCAATGTTTTCATGTAAATATTGATGTAGAGTCCCAGCCAGATAACTTCTTCAAAAGGAAACACAGGAGGGGTGGTGGCCTCTCAGATATGGCCCCAGGCTGAGCTTTAGAGTGATGCTCTCTGTGGATGCTCAGTTCATCTCACCTACTAGCATGGATAAATGTGAATGCAAAACATTTTTATAGCCCAAAAAAAAAAACATTATTACAACACCCTTCTCTTTTTTACCTCCCTGCTCCTTCTTCCTCCTTCTCTTCCTCTCCCCTTTCACACTCTCCTTCCTTTCCTTTCCTCACCTCACTTCTGGTGTCTCCCCCTAGAGGTGGCAAACATCTACCCCCAGGACCCAGCCCTGCCCATCGGGGCTAGTCTAACAGCCACCTGCTCGGTAAGCCCTGATCTGGGCCTCCACGCCAGCAAGCTGTTCTGGACGCTCAACGGGCGGCGTCTTCCCAGCTCCTCCTACAGCGTCTTGAGCCCCACGGCCGTCAGCGTCACCCTGGCCCGCCTCCCGGCCTCCCACCAACGCTCTGGGGACAACCTGGTCTGCCACAACCCTGCGGGACACGTCTTGGCCGGCTCCTGCCTCTATGTTGGCAGTAAGAATTTGTTGCATTGCATGCTGGGATACTGGCTAACAGCAGAGTGGTAGACTTAAGGGATAGCATTTGTTAGGTCGGTTATGTGTGAGAAAAGATCTGGCTGGGGAGTTTCCCCCCCAAATAACATGAACGTAATGAGAACCAGTGTAGTGAATGCACCATAGGATTGTGGGTAATCGCTCACAATACAATTAACCAACACCTGGGCATGGGCCTGGGCTAGTCTTGGCATTGGATGAGGGATGCTCCTTACTGTTAGGTAATCTTCAGCAGATTTCTGTGATGATGTCAGTGAATTCATGGGCTCACCGAAGGTGAAAACATAGAGGAGAGAACAGAAGGGGAGATCAGAGAAGTGACTAAATGACTGACAAGGAATGAAGGGATGACTAGGTAGGAGGAGAGGGAGAGAATTGGTGGGCTCTTTTGCCCTGAGTTGGGCTCCACAGTTGTGTCTGGTTGTATTTCATCCTGACTGCATCTCCTCTGGCCCCAGAGCAGGAGGGGGCCTCCATGCCTGCGCCACTCTGCCACGCTCTGGCCACCTGTGTGGTCCATTACTCGCACTATCACTCATAGGACATGGGCCTGACATTTGTCTGCACACACACATACACACACTCACACACACATACAGATAGAAAACACACACAGACTCTCACAGAAACTCATAAACATTTCTTGCTCTTGTTCGTTCACACACACTCGCTCACAGTGTCTCATACATACTTTGTTGTGACTGAGAGCAGACAAAGTCCTAAAGTTGTCTCAGTCAGTAGTGGTAAAATGAAAAATTGATATGGTACATGCACACACATACACACACAAGCACTCGACCAGACATTGTCACAAGCTGCTAATCTATGTGTGAGGCTACTATTCAGCACCTTGTGTTCTGAAAGAGAGGAATGTTGGCAGACATCCTGAGCTTAACCCAGACAGACAGCTGAGACACACACACAACTCTGACACACACACATACACGCACTGTCAGATCAGAAACACCACCCATGTTTGAGTAGCCAGCAGGAAATATGGGATCTTCACCGGAGGAGGGAGCTCAGATGATAGCTAACTGGTTTCTAAAGCATTTCTGAGTGTCACTGACTGGTCTGAAACCTCAATTGCACTGTATGGCTTTTTCTTTCCCTCAACCCCTCTACTCCCGGTCTTATTTCTCGCTATCCCCTCTCCATCCTCCCATGGTCTCTCTCTCTCTCTTTCTTATTTTTCGTGGTCTCTCTATCCTCTCTCCCTCCACATCTCCCAAACCCTCCCTCTCCCCAGTGGCTCCAGAGAGACCGGTCAACCTGACTTGCTGGTCAAGGAACACCAAGGACCTGACATGCCGCTGGGCCCCTGGAGGGCAGGGAGAGACCTTCATACGGACCAAATACACCCTCAAGTACAAACTCAGGTACGAAACTCAGAAGTACATATGTGACCTATGACACACCTGCATGTATATAACCTGACTCCCACACATACTGTATGCAACCTAACAAACGGATCCATATATAATGTGGCCCATCTCCTAGGTGGTACGGCAGAGAGAGGGAATGTGAGGACTACAGTCTGGTCCAGCCTTACACCTGCTATATCCCCAGAGATCTGGCTCTCTTCACCCCTTACGAGATCTGGGTGGAGGCCACCAACCAGCTTGGCTCTTCCACCTCTGATGTCATCACTCTGGATATCCTAGACGTGGGTGAGTGGGTTTTTCCATGTGTGTGAGATGGAGACGGTGTGTGTATTTGAGAAAGAGAGAGAGAAACTGTGTGGAGTCCTCAAGTGTATATTTTTTCCTGCAGAGCTATAGCTCCTGCCTGAGGCCCCAGGCCCTGGTCTGGGATCAGTTTACCTCACCCAGTGCTCCCCTAAGCTAAGAGATGGGAAGCACACAGCTGACCTCTGATTGGTGTCAGGGAGCTTAGACCTGCTGGGCGTAGGGAGCAGTTGGGGGTAGGATGTGGAGGACACACGCACACCTATGGGCGTAGGCATGACAAATTACAGAAGGCCAGCCACACCCTATGCTTTGATGAGCTCATTTTCTTTTTACTTATACTGGTTGGAAACACACACACACCCCTAGTGAAAGCTTTCATGTAGTGTAGGAATGTTAGAGGCTTTTCCCTCCCCCTGCCCTCCCTGAGCTCCAGGCCAGACCAGGATCGAGGAGAAGGATTACCAGCCGGACCGAGAAGAATCACATCTTATTAGTTTGAAAGTCCATTGCTCAGTCTACCGTATATTGTCTTTAGAGGAGGTTCAGTTGGACTGAAGGTTCTCAGTGTTGTGAAGGGTCAGGTATGGAGCAGGGAAGGCACCAGAATCCTAACATGAAGATGAAACAAATCAAAACAGGTGTTCAAGCTTCACTTTACTATGACATTTAGATACCCTGTAACAAATGCACGCACACACACACACACACACACACACACCCACACACAGACAGACACGCTTTCTAAAGACAGAGAAGGACATGTCAGGAGGAAGTGATGGTGTCTGCCCGCCACACGTGAGCGTCATCCCAGCAGGCGGAGACCATCCCTGACACACCTAATCAGCTGCGGAGGAGGCTGGGAAACGCCCACATTCCAGAGTGCAGGATAGTCGCCACGCAGGGCGCTGTTCAACACAAACTTTGGGGGTTTTATTTGGATTACAGCATCATACCTCATCTTCCTGACTCTACCTGACTCAACCTCACTCACCCGCCAGTCTGTTCCTTCGCTGGGTTTTACCTGCTGTGTGTGGGTGCCTGAATCGGATGTGTGTGTGTGTCCCTTAGTCACCACGGACCCTCCATCGGGGGTGAGTGTCGGCCGTGTTGGGGATCTGGAGGACCAGCTGAGCGTCCGCTGGGAGACCCCACCTGCCCTTAAGGACTTCCTGTTCCAGGCCAAGTATCAGATACGCTACCGCCTGGAGGACAGTCAGGACTGGAAGGTGCAGTTCCCACACTCCAGTACGCACGTGTACGCACACAAACACACGTACAGATGTGCACACACACTACATAGTGAAAGGGAGAACCAGGACTGAAAGGTACACACACATGCATGAACATTGAAATATATTGAACGGCAATTGCCAGCATGAAGGCGAGAGGAGAAGTTCGGCTTTTTAAGAAAACAAATAGTGTTCCCCTAAAACTGCCCTAATCATGAGGTCATGGTTGGGAATGTAGGAAACCATCTCCACCATTAATGTCTTCAGCATGATCATAGCAGGGTTTTGGATCTGGATTTCAGAGGTGTTTGTGCATGCGTATGTGTGCGGATGTTCAGAGCAGCTGCTGGCCTCTGGGCCAAGTCTCTCTGGAGAGTTGTATTTATCTTTGTCTGCCGTTCAGTATTAACTCTCCATCATTGTACATGTCACATACGTGTCTGCTATTTCATTAAGCAGATTCAAAAGTTGATGGATAGTCGAACTATTTGCCAGAAAGATGGAGAGTATCATTTGTTTTGCCAAGGAGAGTGGCTGCAAGTGTTAGTTTCCTGTTCTCTAACTCTTCAGTAGGGGTGGGCAACAGATATTAGATTTTCTACTCTGTTTATCTGGTGCACCACAGTTACCAGACTTCTGTCAATTATTACTCTGAATGTGTGTGTGTAACATACAGCGTGTGTGTATGTAGTGTGTGTGCTGTGTTCTCTGTTTTCACATATCCAATCTCCAGATCTGTAAGAAGTAATCAAAACCAGATTCCCTCAGCGGGCACAGGGAGATGTGCCTGTGTGTGATTAGATGTGTTTGTACTTGTGTGTGTGTGAAATTGTGTGTATTTGTTTGTAGGTCTTTGTAACATGAGACAGTAGGCATGTTTGTGCCTGTTTTGTGTTTTAGAAATCTAAAGCTGATTGAAAGCAACAAATCTGTGTGGTATAAATGTTTGTTTACCTCTATAATGTGTTTTGCCCATGAACGGTGTGTAAGCATTTAAGTATGTCTTCAGAATGTGTGCATGCGTGTATGTGTGTGTTAATGTGTGTGTGCATGTCTGTGTCCTGTTCTGACCTGTGCTACTTGTCCCACCAGGTGATGGATGACGTGGGTAACCAGACTTCCTGCCGTCTGGCTGGACTGAGACCAGGAACTGTCTACTTTGTCCAGGTACTGAGCATGTGTGTATGTTAGATGTATGTGTGTGTATGTGAATAAATGTGTGTGTATCTTGGTCCGTGGGTATTTACATGTAAACATGGATGCGATGTACAGCAGCGTGGTGTGACTGTTCTGTGCTCTGCAGGTTCGCTGCAACCCAGTGGGGATCTATGGCTCTCGTAAGCCTGGCATCTGGAGCGAGTGGAGTCACCCCACTGCAGCCTCCACCCCCCTCAGTGGTGAGTGTATACACACACAGGCACACACACATAGGCACACAGGCACGCACACAGGCATGAACACACAGGCACACATAGACACAGGCACACACGCAGGCATGAACACACAGGCACACACACATAGATTTATATACACGCACACACAGGCACACACAGGCACGCACATAGGCACAGGCACACAGACTTACACACAGGCACGCACGCACACATTGTCATGTACAGACAATGTGCATACAAAAACACATGCACAAATGCCTACTTGCACAGTCTCAAAAATACTTGTGCACATATATTGCACACATGTACACTTTCCCAGACACATGTGACACCTCCCTCATCAACACACTCTGATGTGGTGCCCTCCTCTCCAGAGCGTGTTATGTCCGGCTCCTGTGACTCCAAGTCTGGTGACTCTAACTCGACACTGCGCCGCGAACTCAAGCAGTTCTTTGGCTGGGTGAGGAAGCATGCCTATGGCTGCAGCGGCATGTCAATCAAACTGTATGACCAGTGGCGAGTGTGGATGCAGAAGTCCCACAAAACACGCAACCAGGTAGGTAAGCATCAGCCAGGAGCCAGCACTGTGTACCAAACACCACCATGCATCCTACATACATCCCATAATATCCACTCCTGCAGTCACCATAACGGCTTTAGAAGCACCATAGGTATTTGGGGAGCTTTCTAACAAGGTTTCTTTCTCTCAGGTCCTCCAAGGGGATAAGTCTTAGCACACACCACGTCAAGACAGCATATCATGGTGGCAAAGGTTGTGGTTGTGTGCACGTGCAGTTTTGAGTGTGCGTATGTGTGATTTTAAGCGTGGGTATGTTTGACGTTCAGTGTGTTTGTATGTGTGTGTATTTTATGGGTGTAAAACTATTTTCTTGGGACACCGAGGCATCATCGTGTACCAGAGACATGAGGAGCACCTGACGTCACAGTGGATATAGGACGGCGTACCTGCCGTACCCCATACGCCTTTCTCTGCATCTGTAAATGACTGACTGATACCCAGGGAGCGCCATCTACTGGCATTAGAGGGCTTGGAGTTCACCACAGTGGAGCATGGTTGAAAGCCCTCTTGATTATTCCTAGAGAGAATTGTTCTGGACAGTTTTCCTGGCTTGGCCCAGTCTGGAGCCAGGGCCCAGAAGTGGAGAGTCCCCCTGGCCTGGGAGAGAGGGCCGTGGGGCGTGACGGAGCCTGACCTGGGTGTGAAGAGCAGTGGAATGTGTGAATGTTTATGTATGGAGAAAGTTTACTGCCTTTATTTTTTTACTAAATCGTACCAGCATATTTAAAATGTCAAAAGTTATGTTTTATCTCCTAAGTTATGTTTAGATAGCTGACATGTTATTGACTGAATCTTGAATTATCTGTTTTATTGTTTATAAAATAATGGTTAAAAAAATATGCTTTTAAATCAATAATGTAAACACACTAAACCAAATGAAAGCACACGCAGACCATGCACAACACTCTTGGGCATACTAAGTTGAACAAGCTGCTCTAACAGGTTTTGAAGGACACTTTCCTGGCGTGTTCAGTTGTGATCTTCCAACACTGCATTTTTATACTGCTAACATTATCCTAGACGTGCATAACCCCACACACACAATCCCGAGCATGACTGAGTCAGCCCACACCTCGTTTCCTTCTTGTCAGAATTCATCCATTCTATAAATATCCTGACCTAGAGCCCAGTGACAACAGTTTCCATGACTGGACCGTGACTTCAAGACTGGCCAGCCTGTAGTCTGCCTCGTTGTTACCTCATCAAGCAAATCACACGTTGAAATTGAGTGACATCATCTTACAGACAAATCTTTGGATGGTTTTAACATGGTTGTAATCCCTCTTTCAGAAGGATGAGGGTTCTAGAAGATTCTGTCTTTTTTGGTGTTGAGGTAACGTGAGAGTGTGACCCTGTGTGTTTGCAGTCGCCACCTGTGTAGTCTGTCTTGCGTCGGTGACCCTGTTCGGCTCCAGTTACTCAGCCTCTCTGGACCGCTCTTGTTAATATTTAAGTAGTGTTTGCTGCTCACAGCTTTGCTTGCAGGGCTTTAGTTACCTCTGTACCTAGAGGTAGAAGAAATAGAGTGGCCCTTATGCTTTGCTTGGTGTCCTACTGGCCACACTGGGTGCTGTGTGAGAGAGTAAGACACCTATTCTGTTATCTGTCTGCCTTAAATAGAGGTCCATTGAAATCTGCACCTTGCCCTGACTTCATAGCCTCAAAGCTTCTCTTTACTTTCCAACCAAGCTGAAGGAACAGTCTAGAAGCCCTAGCTCTAGCTGTCATTAGCTGTCCTGTTCTTACAGCAGCCCTGTGACACAACTACAGACTGCATAATGAGACGCAGCGTGATGCTGATGATATATTGGGTTTGCCTGAGTGCAGGGCTGTGTGTCTCTGTAGCTGCCTCAGCCCTGCTCTTCCACCTGCCCTGCTCTTCTTCAGCCCTTCTCGTCCTCAACCCTGCTCTTCCTCAGCCCTGCTCTTCCTCAGCCCTGCTCGTCCTCAACCCTGCTCTTCCTCCGTCCTCAAAATGCACGCAGCAACTTGAAACGTGTATTCTGTGAAAATCTGAAAACCTGATCGCGAGAGGTCAGATGCAGATTTGGGCTCAGCCTGGGGGGTGGGGAGTGGGGGGTGAGGAGGTGTGGGAGGGATAGATGGAAGGAGAGAGATGTTAGATAGAGTTTCTCCAGCTGGACATGTATAATTCATCTTCCCTGAAGAGACCAGAGCAAGACTCAAAGACAGGATGTATCTGGTCTGACCATAGAGAGAGAGAGGGAGAGAGAGAAGGAGGAAAAAGGAACACAAAGAAGAAAAAGAGAGGACAGAAAAGAAGGAGAAGAGGAACGGTTATGGAAGAAATAGTGCCCAGACGTCCAATGATCGCTGGAAGAGAGAGAGGTCAGTCAGTCACCTGTTAAATACGATTGGACTTGACTCATTAGTCATGGAGCATCTACATTAACACTCCTCAGAGAGAACCAAACAGAAGACATAGTTCAGAGTATCAAACATCCAAATGTAATGGTTGATTATGGAATGAGCAAGCGGAAGCATTTTGTCATAGATAGACCATAGAGAACTAGAGAATGTTTGCCGTCTGATCTATTGTAAATGGACCAGTCGTTTGCTTCTGTTAGGATTTTTACAGCTGCTGTAAGAATCTGAGACTGTCAGCCTCTGCATGTACAATCAGTTTGAAACATAAGACACGTACAGCATGCAGTAGCGAGACTTAATTTCTTTAAATAACTTGTAATATTCAGTTATTGTCTTTGCCATCATTGTTCTCACCATCCTCAACTCGCGTTGCTAGGGCCAGGTCCTGGTCGCTATGCTCTCCCTCCGACGGTTGGCTACATCAACCATGACCTCACCAAGCCTAGTAGTCCTGCCTACTCCTTCCACAGTCGCATGAGCAGCAACAGTGAGTCAGACCTGAGGGCAGTGTCCAGCTCTTGTGTGTGTCTGAGTGTGTGTATGTTTGTGCATGTGTGTGTGTGTGTGTACTTCTTACACCTGACTGACCCCTCAGATCTGGATCTGGCTGATTTATTACATATATCTGTTGTAAGCTACTGGTCCGATTAAAGGTAAAGTACACATGATTATGCTCACTGTAGTGTCCTATTGGAATAAACATCCAGTAAAACAGATCAAAAACAATCCATTGGACTGTTTGTTCTTTTTTTCGAACAATAACAGTAAAGTCGCCCAAAGCCCTGACACAGCCTGAGATCAAAGCACACGAGACAAGCCTGACTAGTACTGGTGGACCAAGCCGATGAGCTTTCCTGTTGTCCTGTGTTCTGCAGTGGTGTCTGTCAACTCCAGCCCAGGACCACAGTACCACATCGATGCCAAGATAACACGCTTCGGACGGGTGGGAACCCCTTCCTACTCTATGCTGGGCAGGAACAAACGAGCTAGTATGTTACAACCAATTTCATTGTCATTCATGGCTCAGATCTCGAACCTGCACAATGTGTCAAATTGCGACGTGTCTCTCTTCCTCCCATTTGTGTGGCCCCACCACTCCTCCTGTGTCTCCTCCCCCCTCCCTCAGATAAGATGTTCCAGACCCCAGGGCCAGGGGCCTATAGCCCAGAAAAAGCCCCACCTCTAAATGGACAGCGCAGACAGCCCTCTTACACCATTGGCTCCCGCACACGCTACCGGGCAACGGATTCTGTGCCTGCCCCCAACAGGTACGGTGATGGAGAGACAGCTAGAGAGAAAACTAGAGAGCTGGACAGCTAATGAAAGAATGACATAGAGGAAGTTAGAGAAGTTAGAGAGTAACATATCTTTTTCCAAAGACAGAAATGCCTGCATCTTTCTCAACCCCTTCTATCCACTGCTTTGAATTAAAACATCATGTTACATGAAAGCATTACTACGTGTCACAATGACCGCATGCCATTCCTTTGATGGGCTCACCAGAGGATGATCAAATGAACAAAATAACAAATGACCTATGTATAACTGCTGGATGCTAACAGCAGCCTGTTATCTGTCCTCCCAGGTACACGTTGCCTCATCTGCTCGGCTCGCAGGTGCCCCACAAAGCCTCCAGTGCCAGCTACAGCATGTCCAGTCGACGGCGTGCCGGGGCCCCCTCGGAGGACCTAGCCAAGACCCCCGGACCGGGCCACTACAATAGCACCGACCCCAGCGTCTACCTCCAGCGCCAACCCTCCTTTTCCATGCAGAGCCGGACCTCCAAACCCAGCGATACCGCGTCTATCCCAGGCCCCGGCACCCACAGCCCAGAGAAGGTTCTAGCACACCTCCCCAGGCCTCCCTCCTTCACCCTGGGAATACGACACTCAGAGTTTGTCACTCCTCTGGTGGTGCACGTGTCTGACTGAGACAGTCTCAAGACAGAGGGTCTCTCGTGAGGTCTCTCTCTCTTCGTCTCTCCCACACACATGACAGCATGGTTGCAGATGTTGGTCCAATTTTTGTTTATTTGTACATAAACACACAAAAATAATAAAGAGAGTGATACATTTAGTGTGTGCATCCTGCGTATGCAATTGACAGAACCTGTAAGACGTTGCAAGATGTCAAACATTCAAGATGTTTAGAGATGGTATAATCATCAATTCTTGCGTGTTGGCATGGTCACGTTGACAGGTGTGCTCCAGTCACTGCAGGAGCCGAGGTCCAGCAGGTCGATGGCACACACCTGGACCAGGTAGGTGGAGCCGGGCACCAGCCCTCCTAGAAGCACTGTGCTGGTCTCATATGGCCCCAGCTGAGGAAAACACCCATTACTTTGATATCCAGTGTTAAACGTGACATGGTTAGCTAACACAGGTATAGGATTTGTTGGTGTAGAGATGAAACTTTTCTTTTTACTTTATGGGACTTGTACAGTCAAACATTATACAGTTTGCTTTATAGGGTAGTTTGCTTTTACTGGGTAAACACCTTGGAAACAGGGTGAGCAGGACTAAGAACTTGTAACTACTTGTTATAACTGATAAAACCATTTTGATGAGTGGAGCGTGTTGCCTGGGTGAGTGGGTACTCACGGGGGGGCTCTGTGTGGGGCCGCGTCTCTCCCTCTGATACTGGTACTTCACTTTGTACTTGAGGGGGAAGATGGAGAGGAAGGGCCAGGAGGGGGGAGGAGCCCACTCCACCAGGCACCTCCTGGAAGACTCTAGAATCACACGCACGTTCACTGGAGGGTTGGGCTTTACTGCACGCATACACACAAACACACACACACATACATGGATACACATGCACACTCGTCATGGAATGCTCTGTGGAAGGGTCAATAGTTCTTCATTCTAACAGAAGCGTAAGTGATGTCATTATTACTTAAGTCTTCCATGGTGTGGCTCAGTTGCTGGGTGGTTTTGCCCAGAGGGTTGACAGCTGTGATGTTGATCTGGTACAAGGTGTATTGGTCCATATTCTCCAGCACACAGAACCACTCATGCCCAGGGGGAAAGGATATCTGTCCAGAGGGTGGAGCCACAGACCCCGGGGGCAGAGCCACAGGCTTCAGGGGCAGGACTGTGTCCATTAGAGGCCGCTTGGAAATATGGTGGATGTGACACTGTTGGGTCTCACCTTTCCCTCTGACACACACATATGCACACACATATTAGAATATAGTTTGATCTGAACTAAAGTCTGCAGTGAAGTGAGGAGAAATCAAAGACAACCAGCTGACCGGTAGGAGAGGATGAAGTGTGTATCTAGGATGAGATGTGCCTGCCCTTCCCAGGAGCAGATTGCTTGCAAAGGATAGCGTGGGGACCAGCATTGCATCTCAGGCCTGGAAGGGGGGTCTACCACAGTAAGGAACACACAGTCACACACTATTTTACACTACGTCGGATGTGTAAAAAAGGACGCTGACTTTCACTTCCTCTTGCTTTTACACACACCCACACACAGCAGAGACACACACAAGCGGGACCAGTGTTTTCTACTCACACCCGGGGTGAAGCAGCAGTGACCGCAGCAGGGATCCAGCTGCGTCGTAGCAGCTGTACAGGCCCTGGTCCTCCAGGCGGGTGCTGAGGAGAGTCAGATTGGCCCCACGCTGGAACACTGATCCATTCAGCCTCCACTCCACCCCCAACGCCACCCCCTCCTCCATCCCGGCCGCCCCGCCACAGCCCATCGACAGTGAGGAGCCCACTGCCACATACACATCTGAGGAGAACATCGAACAAGAGTCGAGAAGCGAGACGTGAAGAAGCAACAATGTAAAATCAAGCAAATTTAGCCAATCGAACGATTTGACGCGTCAGACAGGTTGGCTCAGATCCACATTGTTAGATTGTGATGTTACCTACAGAATCAAGGTTATGATGCTTCTGTCTGTGTCCTTAATGAAGAACTAAGAAACATCAAGAACGATCATTCTACGGCATACCCCACTCTCTGTCTCTCTCTCACCAAGTCCAAACATCTTAACAAGAAGCAAATGCAGAAACAAGACCTGCATTCCGTTCCCACATCATTCTTATCTCCTGTCCTGAACTTATCACATCAGCACACCAGCCACGGTCTCACAGTTGGCTCTGTCTCTTGGTTCACACACGGCTTTTAACAGACATAGAAATCCTGCCAGATTTGACTATATGAAAGCCAGATCTTTAATCATTACAAATATCAGTGTGAAACACTGAGGACAAAGCATCGAAGGTGCTCCACAGGGGGAGGCGGAGTCAGACTCACCTTCAACCTCTTTGATTGGATGGGCTCCGTAGAGAGCGGCACCGAGGAGTAGCAGTAGAGCCAGCCGGTGGCCCTGAACCCCCGAGCAAGACATCGATCTGGAGTCTGACCGTCCGACTGTCCGCAGAGAGGAGTGGCGATCCTGACAGACACACTAGTTAACTTGGAAGGACTGAGAACCTTCAGTGTCTCTTATCTCCTGATGGTCTGGAAAGTCTTCATGGGAAGTTTTCAGTTCACACACCAGTTTCCTTACATCATTATGTTATCCCTAGCTGAAAGTAGAACATGTCATAATGAAACTAAAAAAAAACACATGCTCGTGGGAAAATCTTTTTGAAGAACATCCCATCATTCGAAAACAACAGCCTGATAGTGAACACTTTACAACAAAATAAAGGAGTTTATGCCACACAAATTTAAGCTGGGTGACTTTCACCTTTTTATTTACATCCAGTAAATACACCACATAGTACCTACTGTACATATATATTTTTCCTTCATTTGTAAATGTTGTTTACTGTGCAAACATTGGATACATTACTTTTGTCTGACAAACATAATGTTATTGACAAAGAAAACGATAGCAGCTCAGTGCCTGGCTCCGTGTGCCTTCATTGCAGGCAACCCAATGTGAGACTGAGACTGCCCCCTAGTGCACACAAAACAAGCATCAAACCACAGGAAATATGCCAATCACAACTAACAAAACCCTGTGAAAAGTACATGGGCTGTCGGGAATCCCGTGAAACTCAAGGAGTTAACAGAGTCACACCATCAGAGGCTGGGGTTAGTGTAACGATCTCCTGGTGCTCCTTGAGCTCCAGGCAGACAGGGGGCCTCTGTGGAGAGTCTTTTCCAGGGAAAGGTCTCCATCCCAGGATACGCTGCCCCTCTGCTGCCTGCCGCCAACTGTCCTCAGGGTAGTGAGAGTCTTATTGAACCAGTTGTTCTTAGATGCCTGGAGATCACTGATGAGAACTCCTCTCTGGTGCTCCAGCTCCTGCAGGACAAAGGAAGAGACACTGTGGACATTTCCAAACTGAAACTTCCAGGCTAAAATTTCCAGGCTGAAACTAGTAGACAGTGGTTTCCATCATCCTCGCCAGAAAACAGGTTTCTGTCAAGAGGTAAAGAGGGGTGCTAAAACACACCTGTTAAAAGTAATTAAGGAGAGTTTGGCTTAGAGTCAACACTTGTGAGACTTATATATAGATTCCATTGCTGTGGGTGAATTGCATCCAGTGCACCCTACCCAGTATCATAGTGATTTAGTAGTATCATAGTGATTACGTTTCTGGTGCGCTGAGCTACACAATAACTAACCTGGATCCTGCATGTAGCCTCAACCATCTGCAGCTTGGTCCGTGCCAGCTCCTTCTCCAGCTTTTGAACCTGAGCTCTGAGAGACGTCTTCTCCTGGTCTAGCCTCTTGTCTGGGACTGTGTGCTGGTTTGCAGGCACAGAACCAGAACCCTGGGTAGGTGTGTCTGTGGAACCGGCACTGTCTGATGATGTGGGTCTGACGTCTGTGTTGAGAAGCTGGGTACAATGAGGACAAGCTTGCACAACACTCTGGGGTTGGAGGAGGTGCGGGGAGGGGAGGAGGTGGGTTAATGAGAGACAGAGAGTTACCACAATACAGCTGTGGTGTGTTGCCAATTTTAAATCTCATGAAGAGTAGTATTGTCGGTGGCCTTACCTTCAGTGCTTCCAGCTCATCTCTCGTAGCACATTGTTGTTTCTCCAGCTGGTTGGTCAGCCGAGAACAGATCTGTAAGTAGAAAATGAATCTTTACATAAATCATTAGGAAACTGTGATTACCTTTTACTATAATAAACATTGTTCACTGTGTCTGATAGCTGAAACATGGTTATTTTGCATCATCCAGTAAACACAGACCGTTACTTGACTCTGCAATGTCTCCTTGACCGATGAAATACCAGTGAAACTGAACTTCAGATAAAAGTGTCTGTCTAGTGAATAGAATGTTTAAATGTATCATTTGATGTACCTGTTTGTAGTCTGTGATGATGCCTGCTGACCTCAAGACCTCCAGCTGTGCTTTCTCCAGCTCCCTCTGGAACACCTCTTTCAGCTGGCAACAGTCAAATCAGGATCTAGCTTCACAGGCAACCAAGAGATGACCCTTAACCTTATTCATTACCATCCCTTGCTTGGTGTCTTACCATGGCAGCTTCTTCCTCCTTCGCTCTCTTCTCTTCCTGTGTCTCTTGCAGAACCTTTTTGCTTTGAAACAGCTCTTTAGTCATTGCATCCACTTGATCCTCCGTCTGTCAAGAAAGTACCATGAGGTCAGGAGTCGCACTTAAGAGTTTGGGGAATGGGGTTCTGGGTCAGAGGTCAGGGAAAGGACAAGAGTGTTTGGGGACAGGAGTCGTAAATCAGTAGACTTGGGGGTAGAGAGTGTAGGACTAGGACCCAAGAGGGTAAAGTAGGGGTAAATCTCTGGATCAGGGGTCTGGGTCAGTTACTCAAAGACTTTTACCTGGTCCAGAGCGTTCCTCAGGGAGATCTTACTGGTTACGAGTCTATGAGCAAGACTGTCGTTCTCCTGCTCCAGACGTAGACTGACCTGCTGCAGCTCATGGTTCTCCCTCTGCAGAACACAACACTCAGTCAGGGTAAAACAAGAACGCCTTCAACCCTACGTACAGAGGAGAAGTGAATCCAGTCATCTTCAGTCATCGCTGCATACACCCGTCCTATCTAAATATCACCTGTCAGTCAAATTGTACCTAAACACTCAGTCAGACTTCACTGTACCTAAGATAATGTAAACATTATCATACATACATAGATCCCAGAACACAGAAGGATTGAAACACAGAGAATGCAAATGGAAAGTCATGCTTTCATGAATCACGGTATGCAGAACACAAAGAACATGTAGAACAAAATGTAATCAGCCCGGTTGGGAGGATGAGAACAGGGGTGGTAGGTGGCAGTAAGAGCAGAGAGGGTGAGACAGCTATATCCTGCTATTGGTAGGGGGTGACAGTGGGTGTGATCCAAACTAGTATCTAATGAATGGGATGGGTGAGGTTAGTGAGAGGCAGGGGGTGCTGGTGTGAAGGTGGGAGCAATGTGTGTGTGCATCTTACACGGTATCTGTCTATGGGGTCCTCCTTCTGCAGCCGCTGCTGGCTGTTTCTCATTTTGGCTTTCTCCACCGGAGCCTGCAGAGTGGGAGAAACAGGCAGCTTACATCAACAACTGCCAAGTACGACTTACACTCCTAGATAAGAGTTATCATAAACACAGATGGTGGGAGATTGATGGAGTGACATAAGTACAACACTGATCCAATGGAGATCGTTGCCAAAATGGAGGCAAATAAAAAGCTCTGGAAAGCTCAGAGGAGTAACAATCTAGGCTGTGGAGAAGATACTGTAGTCACCGCAATAAGAAATGGCTGTGATTGTGTCATGGTTGTGTTCCAGGTGTGTTACATAATGGTCATGAAATGCTTGTGCTTGTTGTGTGTTTATTGTGGTTGTGCTCAAGGTGTGATCCTACTGTCTGTTTGGGTTTAGACTCGGCCACCAGGCTGGCTAGGATCTCCTCCTCAGACATCTGGTCAACAATGTGGGCATCGTAGGCCACAGTGATGGACACCTCCTCCATCATCCTGACCAGCCTTTCACAGCCCACAAGAGGGTAAACACACACACACAGGTGCACTGACAGCTACACGCACTAACACACACATACACACACACACAGGAACACTGACACACACTCAGGAGCTCTGGTAGAAAGAGGCTTACAGATGAACACAGACTGACGGACATGCACACACACACACACACACAAACACACACACACACACAGGAACACTGACACACACTAACAACTAAAGAAGGGTAAGCAAATAGACAGACAGACAGACAGACAGACAGACAGACAGACAGGCAGGCAGGCAGGCAGGCAGGCAGGCAGGCAGGCAGGCAGGCAGGCGGAAAGACAGACAGGCAGGCTGACAGACGGATAGACAGACAGACAGACAGACAGACAGACAGACAGACCGATGTTAGCCGCGCATGATACAACAGGCCTGATTCAGGTACAGTAGTTCAGTAGTAGATGTAAACCATGTTTCAGATCTAAAGAAGCGACCGCTGGTCAGACAGCCATGGAGGAGATTCTCAGGTAGGAGGTTCTCACCTCCTCTGCCGAGATCACAGATGACCAAGAACCGTTCAGGCACTGTGTTGTGGAGCTGCAGGTCAGCACAGTCGACGGATACCAGGATAAAGTCCAGCAGACACAACTGAGACGACTCGAATGACGGAGAGCAGGTCCAAAGGTGTACTCAGACAGGTGAAAAACACAGAGACACTCCCACAGGCAGGTAGAACTCCCCAGGATGCACACACTCAGGCAGCTAGACTTGCTAAGCTAGAGCACACTCTTGCAGCACACACACAGTGAAGCAGAGTAGATGACGAATGGGCAGCGACTGGTTTGACAGGTGCGTATGAGATCTGTGGGACTGTGTTTAGGTGACAGACATTTGGGCACGCCCCCTTCTACTCCTCTCCACTCTGTTTTCCATCTCTCCCAGCCCACGCCTATACACCCTGAAACCCCATAATCTTTGAAACCCTGTTATTGTGCATAAACCCCTGAAAAAGTCCAAGGTATATGCGAGTGGTCTTGTTTAACTACGAACAGTAAACTAAGAATAAATGGGCCTCATGGGGACCCTACAACTTCAAGTTATAATTCTAAAGTAGGTCATGGATCATTTGTGTGAGCTCTCACTAGGATCGCAAAACAAACCAGCGTGTGTATATGTATGAGTGCATCTACTGCATGTGAACATTTTTCAACTGTGTGCGAAGAGAAACTTATACAGGTGACCTCACATGTTGCAATCATCTCACACCTCAGCCTAGAATTTCACTTGACTTCCCCTTTATTTCTCTCCCATCACTACACACTCTCGTTGGCTTCCATCTGTGTTTGAAGGCTTCTTTGTTAACAGTGCATTTAGAGAGCCCCTGCCCTAGTGCATGTTGGGCTGGTAGTAATGTTTGGTATCTGGGATATTCACCCCAGGGTGTTGGTGTGAATGTCTCTTCTCACAGCTATTGTCTCTAGAAAGAGCAGTTTTTCAAGAATGAGAACTGGTCCAGCAGGTATTGACAGTAAAACTAGTACATGGAGAATAACACATGGCAGTCATTCCTTTAATCAGGGACGGTTTCTTTCTCCAGATGTACTTTCTCTTTCTGTTTTTCTCCTTTCCTCTCCTAACTCTTCATTTCGTTGCAGTGGTGCTGTGAGAAATGCTGGACCTTTGTAGTCTGAAGCATCTTGGACTCTGTGTGTTGTTCTGTCAAACAAGTTCAACCTCTCAGTTGCATGTAAGCCTAAATCTGTCTGAGTCATGTCACCGCCATTGTATCCTCTCTTCCTTTAACGAAGAAAGACACAGAGGTTTCCAGGCAGGTACAAACATTTATTTATCTTCAAAAAGGAACATTCTGTGAAATATGTGGACATTTGTTTCGTAATTTGTACCGTTCTCAGAATATCTCAAATGTATGTTAATACAGAACAACCTCTGAAAATACGTATCTGGAAATAAAAGAGTAGATTAAAAAAGAGAAAACATCTGATACATCCACGTTCCTTGAAGTGATTCTAGATATCTGATTAATACAGGAATGGTGATTTCTAAAACTAAATATCTATTTCCTGGTCTAATCTGAGCAGCAGTGTCATCAGTGAAAGCTGCTCCCAGGTGAACCAAACATGACGTGTAGAAGACACTGAAATAAGCACATGAATACATCATCATTATTTTCCATTAAATTCTTTCACAATGTTATCACCAAAGGATCAAAAGGTAAGGGGTCGAGGTACAAAAGATAAAACGTGAGGAATAGGACTTCAGTGGAAAGTGCAGTGAGTGAGAATACCAAGCAAAATCATCCATTTTTCATAAATTCTTTTCTCAATAGTCGTGCGTAACTCAGAAGTGCTTTTTCCTTTGTATAATAATAAAGGGGCTTCTTCATCCATTTCAGAAACACACAATGAGGAGCACAGAGCGGTAAGAGCCGGCACTGACAAGGAGGGGAAGACTTGTGCTTGGCAAAAAAAAAACCCTATTGTATTACAAATCCATGATGAAATCTAAAACCAAACAGTAAAATCTCATGTGATTCCCCTCATAGCTCTAAAGTGGATACTGGTTACTGGACGTATTGTTGTTAGAGAACCAAGAGGACATACAAATAGCCCTCGTTTAGCTCCCAACGCCTTCACATTTTGGTGTTTAATAGAGAAAAGCAAAGGGGGGGAGAGAAAGAGAGACAGGGAAAGAAAGAGAGCGCGTGAGAGAATTGCGAGAAGCAAAATGGGGAAAAAAAGAAAGAAGAGGAAGTTCAGGGAGAAACTGGGGTGCATTATCATGAGATCACATGAGAGCTTGTCATCTGCTGCTGCCACAGTTACTTTCCCCACCACAATGGGCTTGCCTGCTACAGAAGCTTCCTCAACGTCAATGCTCTGCCTGTTGGATGAATATGAGTTGGACTCAAAGGATCAGGATCTATCTGAGCATCTTGCCATGGACCAGATAAACATGTATTAGTGTGTTTCTGTTTGTGAGTCTGTTTTTTAGTGTAATGCACATTGCGTCAGTGTACAATTGCAGAGCATTTGTGCATTAGCACATGCAGTATACACTATGTCAGTGATATTCAATCCCAATCTTCAGGGCCCTCTGTCTTGTGTGTTTAGTTGATTCCCTGCTCCAATGCACCTGATTCAATTGAACAGAAGTTACCTGGCTTCACCAGAGCTTGAGTCATTTTAAACAGGCTTGTTAGATCAGGGGACCAGAATTGAAGACTACAGTATACTGTGTATCTGCAGTGTGTGTGTATGTGTGTGTGTGCCTGCAGTATGCTGTATGTGTGTTTGTCTGTGTGTATATGCTTTTGTGCAAGTGTATGTGTGTGCACCTTCAGCATGTGTGTACCTGCAGTGTGCTGCATGTGTGTTTGCGTGTATGTATGTGTGCATGGGGGGATGTGGAGCAGGGTCAGACCTGGGTGCTGTAAGGTCTGGTGACAGGGTACATGTCCACAGGGCTGTAGTAACTCAGAGGGGAGGGGCCCTGAGGGGTTATGGACAGGGGCAGACACACCCCTGGGTTGTCATAGTGATAGGTGTGGAAGCCCAGACGCTCCCCCCCATTGCGCATTTCGTCTGTGAGTCCAGAACGGAGGTAACAGGGGGAGCAAGTAGGGCAGTGGTTGTGTAGGGGTCCTGGATCCAGAGGCTCCAGGGAGAGAGAGGTGGAGGCAAGCCCGTCAATCCCAGCAGCATTGCACACGTTGCAGGCACTGTGGGGCTGGGACTCCCGCCCCACCACAGAGCCCACATCCACCTCTGATTCATTCTTTTTGCAGCAGTAGTACTGGAAAACAATAAGGGAGGGTGAGGTAGAATGGGAGAGTGAGAGGGAGATGTAGAGAGGGAGCGATGGAGCGATGGCAAAAAAAGGTGAGGGGGAAAGAGACCGAATGAAAAAAGAAAGAATGAGGGAGACAGGGAGAGAAGAGAATGGATTAGAATAACCCTTTATTGTCTGGCCAGGATGGGAATTTTGACTTTGTCATCACTTTCCATTACATATCTGATCCAGATAGAGTTCCCAATTCACTAAATGCATTCCATACATTCGCTAAAAGCTTAACTCTCAGCCAACCTCTACTCTGAGAGGCAAAGAGGTATTGAAACACAAGGAGACACACACACAGAGGCATGCACACATAGTGTTACCTGGAGTCTACAGTAACAGAGTACTGCTACAATACACAGCAGTATCACCGCGGCAAGAATTCCTCCAGTTATGACAACAGTTCCAGCTGTCATTCGACCAGCTCTCCATCAAACCCTAGAGAGAGAGGTAGGAGGGAGAGAGATCAGGGGGCGGGGAGGGAAAGAGCAGGGACAAATGACAGATAGAAATAGAAAAATAAAACTAAGAGAGACACAGAATGAGACAATGAGGTCAACATCATTCGGTAGCTATAGCTTTATTTGAAATCAAAGACAGCTTGCATCTTAATGAGTACGAGTAAGCACCAGAACCTTACTCACGTTCAACAATGGGTTCTGAGATACCTACAAAGACAACAATAAAGATTACTGCCAAATCACTTTTTGTCACATTTTGTGGACAAGTTTCTTTCCACAAACTGTGAATCAGGCAAACATAGAAAGGCATATAAGGCAGGGCCACTTACATCAGAAGAGAGCTCAGAGAGGGAGCAGCCTGAGATGGGGGAGGGGCATACGAGGCCTGTGGGAACAGTAGTCTCGAAACCTCCTCTAACTGGGACTCCTGGAGTGAAATAAAGAGAGAGAGAGAGAGAGAAGTGGTGGACAGAGAAAAAGAGGAAGAGAGAAAAAGACAGAAGACTCTGCTGCTTGAAATATATACATTTCAATATGAAGGTAATTATCTAAGAGGGGTGGAAGTTTAAGCAACGCCAAACACCTCCACAAGATGTCAGTGGTGAATACAGTGCGACGGTGTGGCATGGATCTATTTAAAATTCCAAGAATCTCTATGTGTGTGTGTGTATATGCGTCTGTGACTCAATTATCTCACAAACTTGGCATTGTATGAAGTTCAAATGTGGCAGATGTATAGCTCAGGCTACAAGGACATGCTGGTAAGATGTTAAGGTAAAAATGTGAGTTGGCTTTGCACCCATCACCAGATATAGCTAGCTATCTGGTAGTTAGCAGATAACAGCTAGACATAGTGTAAATGTACTCATGTCAAGTTAGCTTGACAGGAATTAGCATGATGTAATTTCAAGTTCCGAAAGGATAATAGTAGAGGGAGGTATATTTTCATAAACTTCTCTGTCATTTTTGAAGCCCAATTTGGTCCTAGAAAAAGTCAGCATTTGTATTATTGCTTCATGCTTGCGCTGCCCTGAGCAGGCACATTCATGTTGTTCAGGAGAATGAAAGGGCTGGAGACCATGCTATAGCCAGTGGACCTGCTCTGTGACCTGCTGCTTCTACTCAAGGGTAGCATGGTGACGACTGAGTGTTAGTGTGTATCTGTGTGTGTAGGTCTCCACATCGGGCAACTCTTCCTGTGCTGTATCTCCCTTGCGTCATAGCACTAAATTATATACAGAATAGGCCAGGTTAATGCAGTTAAAAGCAATGTGAAGTCTCTCTTTCTCTCTTCACCTTCTCCTCTCTCCTTTATCGCACTCGACCGCGCCTGTTCTCTCTGCTATGCATTCCTCCCTCTCTCTTTCATATGGTTCTTACTTAAACCCCTATTACTCTTCTCTCCCCTCTTTCACCCACCACTGACTATCCTTTGCTTTTTCTAAAATACTTCCCTCTCTTTCTGTCTGTCTGGCCTACGTCATACCAAATCTCAACCACCTCCAAGTTTTTCAGGTTAGGAGAAGAACATATTGGATTCGTAAGGAGAGAGAGAAGCCCAATTAGATAAGAGATCTCATGGTCGATCATGAAGTTAGACACAAACCTCCCTGTAGCCCTGAGCCACAGATTACATGGACGATCTGGTAATGGAGGAAGTGAGGGAGGAAAGAGACCAGGCTGGGGTCTGGTTCACAAGACAAGCCTAAATTTGACAACCACACACATGTTGGCAGGTGTAAGCACACACACACACACACACCTGAAAACGCACACACACACAAACATTTGCTACAGAGCCCACAGTGGGGTGGACTGCGTCCTTAGTTCCTCAGGAGGGATCTGTCTAAAAAGCATCAATTATTCACCTGAGGAAGTGAAGGAAACCATAGAAGAAGAGAATAAAGAAAAGACAGAAAAGAGGGCAATAGAGGAGAAAGAGATAGATTGGAGAGAATGGGGAGAGAGTGAAAAAGAGACATGGGGAAAGGAACACAGGAAGAAAGAGAGAGAGTGAAAGAGAAATGGAGAGAGGGACCCAGGAAGAGAGAGCGACAAAGATGGGGATATTTCCTTCCGATGTCACCGACAAGAGCAAAAGAACTGCCACGACCTTTCATCTGATACAGGTCCATTCTGAAGGGGTTGGTGTGGATTGCTGTGTGTGTTCAGCTTATGTTGAGAAAGCTGGCTTTAGCTGGACTTTGTCAGCAGTGCTGTCACTTTCTCTCTTTCTGTTACAACACTGAGTCTGCAGATCAATAAATACACACCGTCTACACACACGCACACACTCAAACACATCTTACACACAGAAAGCCAACACACAGTCTACTGTACACATGCAGGTGGAGAGGTGACATACAACTATCTGTTAGATTGTCTGAGTGCAAAGTATTCACCTTGACCCTTTGTCTACCATGCCCTTCAATCCATCTTGCCCTTGGTTCATCTCCATACAGGCTGGCATCACAGCAGCTCCATTAGGTGTGCCCTGTCTGGACACTAAGTATAACTGCCCACTGTCTCCACTGGTCTGGTGACCACCAGGGTCACAGTGGCATCTGGGAGAGGCATCATACACTCATTCTTTCCCTCTCCATGGGAGCTGAAACTAACCAAATCTTTCTCCTACCCAAAACACATATGCAAAAACACACACAAACACAGTAAAGCTCCACAACAGCTGAAATAAACCATCAAGAATTGGCAATGATGTCTGTAATATAAAGTTCATAAAGTGACACAGTGATGGTCATTCACGCGCCAGCTATGCTTAGTAAATCCCACTGTTCTCAATCACAGTCCATCTCAGCATTTCAGGGCACCTTTCATCACCCATGGCACACACCTTAGGGCACATTGGAGGTCAAGTGCTGGTCCCGGGTTGTCAAATAATGCAGTCTACATCCCGCTCTCCCTATCCATCCCTTTGTCTCTCTGACTTTCTTTGTCTCACTCTCTATCTTTCACTAAAAAAGCTACGTCTACGGCTATCTCTATTTCACTCAACCTCTCCTTCAACCAGATGCCCACCATGAGGCCATGACACATAGGCAGGCTAACAGACAGACAGATTTCAAGCTTATTAAAAATGATGGAGAATAGCTCTGATGGTCAGGCAGCACATGGGTAGATCCTTGACATACCCACTCTTAAATAATCATATGAATATTTCGGTGAGGTGGCCTCGAACGATGCGCTGGAAATCACAGTGATCCTGCAATTTTAAAGCCCAGAGTCTTCAATTATTCAAATATCATTCCTTTAACAATATTTTTCCATCACCGGGTGATTTATCCAGGTAGGAAAGCCAAGGAGGCTCTCTACCTACCGCTAGAAAAGCACTCATGGCTGCGTGTAAGGAGAGAAACACAGCCACATCTAGGACAGACACATCGTTGGCAAAAAATGAACAATGGCACAGCCACAAGGTAGGGAGAGAGAGAGAAGAAGAAAATACAACTGTTTTCATTGTCAAATAGTCTATGGAGGATTCAATCATGCCTCCAATCATGTGACTGGCATTTCTCACTGTACATGTGATAGGTTCTTCTGCACAATCAGAGAGGAAACAGTCTTAAGTGCAATGAGCTCACTGGAACACCTGAGGCATGATGTCTTGGTGAAGTGAATTTGTTTCAGTATAATGCACATAGTCATCAAAGTGAGGATAACTGACTTACTCTTTGTATAGTACTGCTGTGCCACACCCATGTATGGGTGTGTATGCACACACACCACACACATATCAAACACACACACACACACCTCACCTGTAGAAATCACCATCAGGGGGAAAGCATCCTGGCATCCAGGTATGAACTTCCTGCAAAGCCCTCTGGGAAAAGACAAATGACATCATCTGCATTGACATCCTTGTCATGACTGGACTGTGACAACACTGAGGACCAATCAAGCGACAGCGTCATCTGAATAGAGGTCCTGGTTCTAGAAAGTGACCTGTTACTTCTATTTAGAGGGATATAGGAACGTGACTGTTCAGTCCAGTCATTAGCTAGTAAGGCAACTTCATTTCTTTACAACCACATATAAAACTTGGTAAAGACATTTTGGGGGGGAAATCTAAAACAAGACCAAGGTTGAGATGATGGGTGTTGGGAGTGATGTGTTTGTGTGTTTAGGAGAGAGTGTATAATCTTTCAAAGGGGGTTACCTATTTCACACCAAATGAAAAATGACAAACAGATGTTTGAAGACAGCACCCAGTAGAGAGAGGACCACAGACTGTGTGTTATTCTACATCAAGCACACACATCACTTCTCTCACGTTCACTTTTACTCAATTAAGACCATGACAGAGATGAGGGTTGGCAGTTGAACAGACGCTCAATGAATCCATTCAAATCTTACCTCTCTGACTCAAGCCCCTGTCTCTCAGTGTTTGAGAATCCGTCAATTAATCTTTTATTATCCCCGCTGGTTCGATGTTCCTATGAAAAGGTTATGTCGCTTTAGCCCTCACAGTATTGTGCGCTGATCTGCTTGGTTAGCAGAAATTATTCCCCGGTTCATTAACGAGAGCCTCTCCTGTTCAACGGCGGTGCTCTCTGGTCTTGCAGGCAATTTCTTCTCTCCACGTTCATTTGCTTCAAAGTGGCGAAAGCGTGTGGATTCTCATAGCATCTCCCTGGTGGAAGCAGTGGAGTGAGAGACATTCATCCGGATGGAGAGTGTCACAGATCGGCATGGCTCCGTCCACAGTGCGGTTCACCGCAGGGAGTATAGCTACCGCTGCTGGTCCCTCTAGGAAACGCAACAGTGTGGGATGGCAGTACCTTAATGGGAGTGGGAGCGGTTAACGCCAGACTCGAAACCGTTAAAGCAGGATACAATCAACGACGTCACCGTGCATAAGATACAGATAAACCAGTCATAATAATGTTATAGATTCATATCAATTTACTTTATTATTCCAACACTAAATCATTTACTCAAACGTTTGACTGTATCCACAACGATTGAAAATCGAATAAACTGAAGTAAACGTGAAAAATGTATAGGCTTACGCCTATCCTTCACACAATGCCAGATCAAGAAAGGTGGGGTTCTAAAAAACACTTTCTTTAAACACGTTTTGAGCTTATACTCTCGAGATGCTACATGGTGCTGAAATAAGGTCAGGTATTAAGGACCGCACAGGAGATAGAAGCCGATAGGCAACTTTTCGCCACTGAACTTTTAAGGTAATCGTATCTCATAATTTTCTTTCATCAAGTGCAGTTTGGATCCTGAGTCTGAATGCCGATAAAGTCTGGTCAAAATGAAAATATGGTTTTGGACAAGATAATGACATTTCTGACTGAGTCTAGGACACGTTGCCCATAAGAATCTGCAGGGACTCATGCCCCAGTCTTAAGACAATTACTGTCTCTCGCTCTCGAGCTGTCCAGAGTCGGTTTTATGGTCGGCGATTTGATGAAGACGCAAGAGCCTGCGGGTAGGGGTTATTGCTGCTCCAACTGAATAAAGGAGTCAACACTTTACAGCAGCTTAGACGACACAGTCCACTGCCTTGATTAATTCAAAATCTGCACCACACACACAAACCTTGCCCATCAATCTCTCTCACATGATCATAAACATGTCGATCCTTTCCTGCGTTCAGACATAGAGGAACAGTAGGATATGAAAAGAGAGAAAGACAGAGAGTCTGGACAGGGACAGAGGGAGAACGATGAAGGGTGAGGTGTCGTTTGTGTGTGGGTGTTAGAAAGTTGGGAAGCCAAAGTACAGCATTCTCACCGCATGACTTAAGATAATTGCTGACCTTGCAGGCTTCCAGAAATGAAATTAGAATGACAACGGGAATGTTAGCTCTCAACTCCATAGTAGAAATAACCATTTACATTCTCACGATGCCCCCTGGTGGTTGCAGATCCATTAACCAACTCGCTGGCTACTTGAGTTTCTGGGAAAAAGCAAAGTACAATTAAATGCACATGTTTACAAAGATAATTGAATAGAGAAATTCCTTGGTAAAATAAATGTGAAATATCTCAAAATCAGAAACGCACACCATTTGTAGACTTTCTTCCACATCACATTCACATATACACACGTCAACTTGTCTGTGCGTATTTGTACAGTTTATAAATTAGACACAAAGAATAAGTTGCCTGACATGGCAACACTTTCTTCAGCAATCCTATTCCTGCACTTGTCATTCCAAGACAGCCTCCTCCTACACAGTTTAACTAATGGCAAAGACTACTACGCGGCCTCTCTGCAACCCAAAGTGCACCGTTCCAGTAACAAAGATTTGACACCGTGTGGGATTTTGGTTGCAAGACTTTGCAACCAAGTGTTTTTCTTAACCAAGGTCGTGCTCGCTAGCTGCTGGCACTGAGGAGCTTGAGAAGTTCAGTTCTGTAACAAGAGCTGTAGAAGATTCAAGATGGAAACAATCATGGATTAACCTTGAATATTTCTCTTATACCAATATTTTGCATGTCACGGAAAAGGAGTGCTACTTTCCATCAGGTCCAGTAAGACGTGGCAAACGATTTCCCAGGATATTAAAATACTTCAATCCTCTAGTGATTTCAAGATTTCATTTCTTTGAGCAATAACATTTTAGCTGTATAACGTGTTAGTCATTGGGCCGTAGCACCTTCTACCAGAGGGAATCATAATACGTTTCCCCATTGCCTGCATATTATCTTTGTTTTTCTCTATTTACAAAAACGTCTGTCCTCTGACCTTCACGCCTCCAAGAGACTTAAGCCAGTGTGAAATCTGGTTGGTATTGTAGCCTTGTTGAGGTGCACTTGTCAATCAGCCAGTGGTCTAAAGCCCAGAACCTGAAGTCAGCTATTGTGGCCTGGCACATCTTAGTTTTGTTAGTTCATGCAGGTATCATGTCACTGCTGTACGTGGATCCCTTTAAACTGGACAATCTTCTTGACCTTAGAACACTTTACACTTCACTTACCTGTACATTTGTGCTTTGCAAAATGGACCCGTTTTTGCATGTTGTGTTTGAATGTTTGCTGTAGCAGGACATGTTGTCTAAACCACAGACAGCACATACATTTACAATGTTTCACTTGAGATGGGCTATGCTGCTGCCACTTTAGTACTGCTCCATCATGAGAATGTTGAAGTATTGCAGTTAATTTTACACTGATTCTAAACACTGAAATATTGTTAGAATTGTGCTTTCATGGGGATGTATATGTGTAAACTATGTAAATTATTTAAGATTTATGAACTCTGTATGCAAATATACACAGCTTTGTGCTCATAGATCCCATGTTAGTAGTAGGGTGACCAGACATCCAGATTTCAGGGCAAAGTCAGTGGTGGTCTTTTTCCCTTGTCACCTGTAAAACTTACATTTTGGCACCTTGCTCTCCCATCTTGCCACATTTGACCTCCTAATCTGTTTTCCATTTCATCTCCAAGCATTTCACTGCTTCTAAATTCTGTCTCGTATAAAATCAACACCGCTTTTACCTGGTAATGGATACGGCACTGGGACCAAAAGCAAAATTGTCTGACTATCTGGAAAGGAAATAAATGTATTTGGACATTTTTTGGTGAGACTGATGAGATGCAGCTGGCTGTGAGGAGATTGCAGTGCATGATCGGTGTTCCTAATCCAAGCTAAATAGCGCTTCGTTTGATTGGCATATGAGAAGTGTACAGGCTTTAAAATGCTGTACAGCGTGTAGCACTGTTTACCTTTGATACTACAACTGTCAAACCTGTTTATTCATTCACATTCCACTAAGGAGTAACTTGTCAACTCATATACAGTGGAGTTAAGGCAAAGACTATTATTGTTGCTTTTCTGCTCCACGTTACAATCGTTTAATTAAATATTTGCATAATGGTTTTTGGACTCCATAGGAGAAACATTGTTTAAACATACTGTACAGTTTGAAAATTTAAATAATATTTAACTAGACATAGTCTCATCATTTTACAAGTAGCCTACTTTTTCAAAGGACTGTTGACACAATCTGTCACTGATAACCTACACAATTGATAACAGTCATATAAATAAAGGTTATATTTGAGACAGTCCCATAATTAACACTTATTTTTTATTCATTTCAGCAGAAGAGGCAGTTTTAAAAACCAGTTTCATAAGGAACTACTTTGCAAAACAAATACCATTGTCAGGAATTTTTGTTGTCAGGGTGGATTCATGCACTGAACTGGATCGATGCACTCAAGTACGTATAGATAATGGAATAGTTTGCACCTATTTTCAGTTTGTGACATGTTGTCACTGTAGGCTACTGAACATTCCGGAATCAATCAAAATTGTCACATACCACAGACAGTTGACAATGATCAAATGTTAAGATTAACAAAACCCGATCGGATATGTTTAATCTATTTACGATTTAAAAATGAAAATGTGGGGGGAAATAGCACACAGAGACAACTATCATACTATTAAGGCAGGCCAATAGACACAGGTCCCGTTTCATGAGATGTAGCATACAGCTCCGTTTACCTGTAGCGAAAAGCAGCAAATGTTGTCTCTTATGGGCGGTTCTTTGCTCTTCTCAACTTCCCTACGAATTTCGGTAGCCCATTAGTTGTTTGAAGGAGCAATACCATTACACCGTCTGCGCACGTGGAGAATAAACAACTGCTGCGCCGAAAAAGCACGGACCTTTGTCAAAGTATTTACTTTTGTGCCGTTGTGGCTTGTTTATGAGCGCATCAAAACATTTTTTGCACTATTACCTATGTTACATGGGGAGTTTCTGTGAATTATTTAAACAACATTTGCGGAAGAAACTACTGAATCTATTTGTAAGTTGAACGCATTGTGAAGAAGTATGGTAGATAAAGGCCCCCTATTAACTTCGGCGATTATTTTTTATCTGTCCATCGGGGCAGCAATATTTCAAGTTCTTGAGGAACCAAATTGGAAACTTGCATCAAAACAGTACAGAGATGAAAAGGATAAGATCCTGGAAGATTACCCTTGTCTCACGAAAAATGACTTGGACAGAATATTGGAGGTATGAAATTGCACTATGACATGGTTACGTAGAAATGCAAACTACGTGTCTTGAATATGAATCGTTCAACCTAACAATTGTATTTGTCACAGAGGGTATAGTTTTTGCTTTGTGTTTCCAAAAATGGTTACTTTGCTCGTCTGTCACTATTGTCACCACTGTGAGATTTGGAGTTCAGGAAACAACTTTTCAGACTTTGGTCATTCTGTCATACTTTCATGAACAGATAACAGGGTTTTCGGATCAACTTATGCATGCTTGAATTGGGTCAATAAGTAGTCGTATTTATAACAGAGGCTATGCATAACAGACACCATGCATTCTCACTTACTTCCAGACGCCAGGATTCAGTCATTAAAACTCTGTCTATATAGAAATACTACAGTCTCCATCCACTTAGAAACACCACCAAATCAGTGATTTTGACAGAAAACACCTTCACAAAGCTCACGGTGGATACGCATAAGGCAGATGCTTTAATACAATTAAAGATCACTTGGTTCAGTGTTGGGTAACCGCAGTAAACAAATGCAACAAATGTGTACTATTTGCTGCAATGCTAACAGCACTGGGTTGTTTACTGTAGGGCTGTCTTTCTTTAACCTTGAGGATCCGTCTTTAAAAGTTTCTGTGTTCCAAGTTGGACAGATTTTATGTCCTGTTAAGATTATGATGTTGTATGTTCTAAAGCCAAAGGGCTATATCAGTGTCATTGACCCCTGTCTGTCAGCAGTGTGTTCACACACTTACATTTTAATGCTCATTTCATTGCACAGGTGTCTTAAGAGCTTTCCTTCAACCAAATACATTCTTGACAATAAACAGAGCATGGACTTTCAAGCAACAACTTACCTTTGATGTAACTTTCTTTGACCTCAACGTACATTTGTTTTTAGGATTGAAGTTGTAGAAGAACATACCAACTATGATTTTGCTCATACTCAGTGGGTACATTGAGCTGGGCTAAATACAGACCACTTGTATACTGACCACACCAATACTGTTTCAGATTTTATTTAGCTGTACTCTATGTGGGCACTATGAATGCTTTGGATACAAGTGTCTGATAAATGAAGTAGCATATTCATTCATTCACCTATTTTAGCATGTCAGACCCTAAAAGTAGCATGCCTTAACATGTTCTTCTCTCTTTCTTCAACATGTATTGAGGCTTTGGGGAGATTCATGAACAGTACGACCCTCCTTTCATTTGGTGTTAGATAATGAAGTGCTATGCACAATGCTTCTTCTTCCACCACTCTTGTAAGTTCTTTTGTGAGTGTGTGAATAGAGGGTAGAGGAGGGGAACGGTCGAATAAGGGGGGTTCTTTTGTCACGGAGTTCAGTTGTCAGAGCAGTTTTCCATATGGATTTGTCGAGGGACACCTGTTATCTCATTGACTATCAATGTATCTTAAGATGCATAGGTAATCACTATCTGAGTTGTTTTTTATGCATTTAGCAGACACTTCGTATTTTCTTCAGCAGGGGTAAGACTGGGTCTTCCATTTCTCTGTCAAATGAGGTCTCAGTTGGTTGTTGGTTTTTGCTCTTGGAAAACCATCTTATTGAAACCTTTTAGATTGGCTTTGCTTCCTGACTTAAGTGAATGATGTGTCTGCCGGTTCTATTTGAACTTTTCTTGAAATAAATTGGATTCAACATGAAGTTTGCATGTTCATGTGTTGTTCATGCACACTTGTGCTTCCTCCCACGAAGAACCCTAAGAAAAGAACATGCAGAACAGATTGCTCTCCTGCGCATATCACTAGTCAGGACATGGGAGAACACTTGGACTGCTGTAAAATGTCAGATTGGTAGGCATGGCACAGAAATGCCACTTAAATCTCTTCACCTGTTTGCAACTTTATTGCTCTTGAAGGGCGAAGGGCACACCTTAATAGTTTTTCTTCAGTTGTTTAAGTGATGTTATCATATTTACATAGTCTGTTGCAGATTGTTAAAGGCACTTGAAGGTTATAAGGTCCAAGGTTATGAACAACATTTTATTATACTTCTATAGAATAGAAAGTATGTTTTAGACCCAATACTGATAATTGATTTTCAAAGACATTCAGTAATTGCAGACCCTAATATGACTTGCCTTTCATGGCTTTTACATGCTACAAAATGTGTTTCTGCTGCAGACTGTTGACTGTTGCACTAATACCAGCATGTTCAACCTGACCCAGCTGAAAAGCTGAGTCAATGTTGCCTTTAAATATGACATTTGAAACACTTTTATTAAGGTATCGTTTGTTCTTAGCATCCAGTCTTAGTGGCTGTCCCTTTGAGAGTGGAATGAAACACTGCCCATGTATGTTGACCGTTTAGCTGATAAATTTGAGTGTGTCATTGTGGTTTTGTTGCTCTCTGGTTATCAGAGTGTAGAAAACCTGTACTTTCAGAATCCTAATAGCACTTATGCCATCTTACCTCTGTTTACAGAATTGTAGTTAGAGGCAACGATGGTAAATATTAGGGTTATCCAATAATGACCTTGAAAACATGAGACATTTTTTCATGTAAAGACTACATTCAGAAATGAAGTTTCTGGCCTACGTCTGCCTAATACTTTCAACTATTTATTTAAATATGTCTTTCTAAATATATGTAGTTTTGCTATTTGTTTGTTTAACATCCTTAGTGCAATGCCCAGTAACGAGATCCATTGCTTTGTGCAGCTCAATGCCGTCATTTATTTCTTACAAGAGCCATGGCTACGTTGTTTGGTGCTGCTAAAGTTGCTGTAAAGCTGTGAACATATTTATATTTATTTCTCATAAATTCGAACTGCTCAACCAAAATACACCAGGCACTTTTCATCTTTGTGCTCTGTCGGTTCTTGAGATAATGGATCCACAGACATAGATTCCTGCCTTTATGCTGGTACAAGAGAGCCTTACATCGAGGTTCACTTTAACAAAGTTCACTTAAGCATTAATGTCATTATGACTTTTTAAAACACCACACAACCAACAATCAGTAGGTTCTTGGAGAAGGCCTACATTTAAGCTCAGTCTAGTTTTGGCAGTAGTGATCTGCTGAGAAGAATCGCATGACAGTGCAAACTTCCAAATTGCTGAGCTGCATGCATTAGTCATGCCCCGTGAAGTACACACACACACACACACACTCACACACACCAAACACATACTTACTTTGACTTACATTATTTTGACTGTCCTGTTTAAGACCTTACTCAGGGTTAATGAGGCTTCTTTATCCAAAGGTTTTACATTTCTCCAGTGAATTAAATTCACATTGCAAACTTGCATACATTTCCTTTAATTTGTAGTTGTGTCTCTGTTCTCAATCTTTGTTTAAGGCTGGATCAGGAACAAAAGCATTCTTGTGGCATATTCTTATAAGCTAAAATCCACATTATAGGCAGGATGGCAGTTATTTGGCAGTAGTTGTCAGTTTCATGGATGGCATTCACCCTAAACCTTAGTTACTCATTAATAGAGGAAAGACCTGTCTTAAGCAATTTTGTAAGACAGTCATTTTTTGTACATACTTTACAGACAGACCTCAGTTTGTCAAACAATGGCTTTAATGTAATATGCAGGATTCTTTGTTACAACATCAGTGGTGGCT
Source organism: Plecoglossus altivelis (assembly GCA_036571765.1). NCBI lineage: Eukaryota > Metazoa > Chordata > Actinopteri > Osmeriformes > Plecoglossidae > Plecoglossus > Plecoglossus altivelis. The sequence goes on along the minus strand of BROE01000009.1, from coordinate 13,493,371 downwards.
TGGAATGTCCACAACAGAACCATCCAATTTTCTCTTCAGCATGCTGATTCACAAACCCTAATAGCTTTACAGAAGCACAACTTTAAAAGTAAATGAACATACTGTATAAAGATACATTCATATACTGTATAATGATACAATACATTGCATGGAACATAGGAACGTCCACAATGAGGAACTATGATTAAGAAAGAAAATGATTGACTAGTTTTCTTTTCAACATGTCAGCGTTTCAAAAGTTTCACTTCCTTGTTAATGTGTCATCTGAGGAGGAGGTTCATCTACTGTGAAACACCATCTATTGTGGTGTTGTTTTCCACAAATTATGCATGGTTCTTTTTATGCTTTTCTGTGTCTTGCAGAAGTATTTACACTGACTAATCTCTTGTAGGGCTGTAACTATCATGCCATATGAGGTATTATTTTTGCCAAAGTAAAAGTAAGATTTTTCCAGTAACACCGGTTGTGTCCAATGTCTTTTTCTCACAGAGAACAATTTAACACACACGTGCACCTGTTTAATTACAGCAACACTGTCACAGGCTCATTATCAAGTATTCTTTCTAGGCATAACTTCAAAGATTCCACCCCACCACAGACACGCTATTTCAAAAGACATTTTTGGGAAATTTGGGGTTTGGGCGTTGTGCCTTGTGTCATCACAGTGTAGATGTTTTTGGTCTAGTTTACATTCGTCACTTTACATAGCACTATCCGTATTCTATTGTCATGTTTAAAAGGGTTTGCAAAAAAGTACTGTCTTGTAAATGGTTTAGCGTTGCATAATCAGTAGCAAGATAGCAGTTGAATTAATGAAGTTTCATAGAACAGTTGACATACTGTTGTCATTTAATGTCTTGGTATTTGACTACTTGGTTCAGAATGTTTGTTTAGGGCCACGCAAGTTTACTTATTCCTGCGTTGCTCTTCCAATGTAAGCAGTTGTGTTTCAACCCTCCAGGTCAGGAATGATCCTCCAGGGTCACTCAGTGCAGTCATGAGTGCATCTGGAGATAGAATCAGTCACCGGAAGGACGTTCTGGGAAAACTGCTCTTTAGACACAACAACTCTCTTACTATTACAACTAGAACTCTCTGGGACAACCAGGCCTTAGATCCTTTTTGTGACAGGAAGGTTTGTTTGGTACTAGACAAAAGCTGTGTAAAACTTTCCGACAGGTTTGTCTCCATTTAAATAACCAACACTCAGATTGTTTCTGTGATTTTTGTATTCGCCAGGTGGTGTCGAATGCTGCAGATCAGGGTGTTACCATCACAGGCAGTAAGACCTTCAACAACTGGAACTGGCCTAATGCCGTCATCTTTGCTGCGACTGTCATCACAACTATTGGTAAATGACAATACATTCATGGCAGTTAATCCCAAAATAGGCTCAATCTAATGTCAATAGGAGTGTTTACTCTGTGTTTTCATTGTGTGTTGGCTGCTGTTGGTTAATGGAGAAGGGGTGGGAAAGAAACACCATCTAACACAAGGCAGGACATTTTTAAGAATAAATGGGTCTAACCATGCATTTACCATGCTTTTTAAAAGTTTAATCAACTTTGTGATGTAATGATAATGTTATTTATTGGTGTGATTTTTGCTTCTTTGTCCTTTGCTATTTTGGACAGTTTAATTAAGTTTTACACCAACAGAGGAAGAAGTGTGAAATGCTGGTCCTTGATTGCTGAAATTAATTCCTGTTCCTATTCACATGTTCGAATGACAGGTTATGGGAACATTGCCCCCAAAACATCAGCCGGTCGGGTATTCTGCATATTCTATGGGCTTTTTGGGGTCCCTCTCTGTCTGACCTGGATCAGTGAACTTGGAAAATTCTTTGGTGGTAGAGCCAAGCACCTGGGCCAGTATCTTACAAAGAGAGGACTGTCACTGGTAAGTGACATTAATTAATCTCTACCTCAAAAACAGCATAATATTGACGTTTTTTTCCGTGGGCCACAATTTGTGAGATCATTTTGGAATGTAAATAGCATTTAAAATAAACATATAATGTGTATCTAAATGCAGTTCTGTGAAAATTAAGTGGTGGGTTAACGTGACGGTGCGTAACTTTGTTTTCTCAGCGGAAGGCACAGTTTACCTGCACAGCCATCTTCATACTCTGGGGCGTGCTTGTACATCTGGTCATCCCTCCATTTGTGTTCATGTCCCAAGAAGGTTGGACTTATGTGGAAGGATTGTACTTCTCCTTTGTCACCTTAACCACTATTGGCTTTGGTGACCTTGTTGCTGGTAAGCTTTTTTCCAATTATAAATACTACAGACTGAGTTCAATACTGAGTTCAAGTTGAATCCCTGGTACTTTAAAGGTACTTTCTCAGCTCCACTGGATTAGCCTCTATTCGCTGATAGTATTAGGTACTTTGTTTTTCACTGTAGCTGATGGTCATAGCTGTCTCCCAATGTAGCTGATGGTCATAGCTACTTCACATAAAGCTACTGTGACATTGTCTTAAATGTGGCCCACACCACTCTCATTGGCAACAAAACAGGAACGTCTGCATCTCCTAAATCGACCACAGCAAGGTGTGTCTGGTTACCATTCAGGAGTTTGAGGTTTTTTTAACCAAGTAGTCTAATGGATAACAAAAATGACAGCTGTTATTATAGGCCACTTTAGAAGCGTGGAAAATGCTGGGTTTGCACAGAACATTCTTTTTGATCAGTCAATTGTCTCTGAGTTTTTATGTCACCTGTTATGTCATCCAGCTTGCATGGGAACTCAACCAGTTAGTTCCATATAATACCAAAATGCAAATAGTCAGGTTTGGACAAGCCAGTACCATATGCTGGAAGGGTGCCATAAGACACTTTATTTAGGATTTACTTTGTCACCTATCTCTATGTGGTAGAAGGGCACCTTGAGATTGTGTTATCAAAGACAAATCTATGTTATCATCAGTTTTTCCTTGGAGGGCTGTTTCTCTCCCATGTGGTATTTCACTTGTGTAATATCTCTAACAGTAAATCCTACATATCCACATCGGTGGTACTCCTGGTATTTCTATTAAACAGTAGCTTTAGCTAGGAACCATTTTGAATTGGTGAGTTGAGACATGTCACTTTAATGCTGACTGGTTTTAACACAATTAAAAGCTGATTTATGAAAGACCACAATGGAGAACAACATTATTGAGTAGTTTTATTTTAGGGTAATGTGTGCACCTTGTTCACAAATGTATGATTTTGCTTCCTTAAAAAATGGGTATAGCTAATTTCAAATGCATTCTTCTGATCTACTGTTTTACCATGATTCTTCTGTGTTTTTCAGGTGTGGATCCAAATGCAGAATACCCTACTCTTTACCGGTATTTTGTAGAAGTTTGGATTTACCTGGGCCTGGCTTGGCTGTCTTTGTTTTTCAACTGGAAGGTTCGCATGGTAGTGGAGGCCCACAAGGCCCTTAAGAAACGCCGTAAGCGCCGTAAGCTATCGCTGGATGAATTTAGACAGTACAAGGAAAGTCACAAAGCTGCCCTACGCCTGCCATCTACTGCCAATGATGCCAATATCTTCAGGTTCTTGTCCAAGAAGCAGGAAGGCTACAACGACCTCATCAAGCAGATCGGTGCCAAGAAAGAAAGTGAGAACCACTGCAGCACTGGTGCCTCTGGTTCCAACATCAAGGTGATGAATCGCTCTAAGAGCTGCAGTGACGAGGCCACAAACAAAAACACCATCCTAAGCCTGGACCGGTCACCACGCCAAAAAAGAAGATATAGCTTCAGCGACCGTGTCACAGTAGCCTTTTCAAAGTCTAAGAACTACCTCCTGGGGTCTGAGAATGGCATGCTGTTGACTGAAGAACTAATAGAGGGAGAACAGGAGAGGATGTATGAGAACCAGCTTGATAAAGATGTTGATCAGGAGAGCGGGGGGAGCAGTTTTGGAGGGGCAGGAGGCTGTGCTATGGGCAGCCATAGGACATGGGACACCAAAGACTACCAGCCCTTGATTTTCCAGAATGCAAATATCACTTTTATTGATGAGGAGAACTTGCTTAGTAATATTGAGGAAGATGATGAAGGTGACACCAATGCCAAATTGTCTATTGCTACATATGATGAAAATGTGGAGTCCGAGACAGACTCTAAAGAGGACCCGGTCTCAGAGTCGGAAGGATCTGTGTTCACAAGTGACGGGTCGGAAGACGGGCATTCATACGAGAAGCTTGTGGAGGAGTATTCCAAGGAAGATAACACAGAGTCTTGAGAAACGGTCATTTTCAGACAGATTTATTGTAAAGTGTTCACCTTTGGTTTTAGAAAGATGAAAGATGAAACCATACCACAAGAATGTTCACTGTACTTCCATACTCAAGGATGGGCTCAGGAATGCCCTTTTCTGACAAGATCTTTGTGACAGAGGGTTATTTTATTAAATGTAAATACAATCTCTTACGAAGCTGTAAAGCTTGCATTTCATAGACTGATATTAAATACAGTGGCACCAACAACTGTCATCAATAAGAACCAGGAACTTGATGTTCTCCTATGATGTTTAGTAAGTTCAACTAATGCCCAGTATTTGTTTGGTCCATGTGTCAATTTATCTGTACTTGCCTGTACTTATTTCTACTCATTAGAAACAACAGGAATTATTAAGATTGCCCCTGGCATGACTATTATTCACCATATTGGTGCATTTTTTTATGTATTTCTAAAATGAAGGACATTTCAGCCTTTTTAAATGCCAGTATACCAATGTAATTTTACAATTTATTGCAATGAGGGCCATTTGTGCTCTGAGAGTATGTTAATGGAACTCTATCTTCTGTACCCAACCCAAACGCCTTCATTCCTGCTTTGATATGAGTCATTATACATGACTGTTTTGATATCTGAAATGTACGTTTATATTGACTGTGAATTTAGAATTTATATTGTAACTTGGATGTACATAGAAGCAAACATACTGGGTTGTCAATAGGATTAGGGAACAACTTGAGAGTACCCTAGTACAGACAGAGCTTTTAACACATTGAAGTGTTTCGGGACTGGTCAAATAAATGACTCTTCAATTAAAGATACTTCAGACAAAATCTAGATATACTGCCCACGTGTCCTACCTGTAAAGAAGGACTGACAGCACCCTTCTGCATCAGAGCACCAAACTCTCTTGTGAGACATGGTAATCACATGGTGATCTGAGTTTAAATGGACTTGTGGTTAGTGCCTGTGCCTGGGAAACCACTGGTATAGAGCTCAAACTTTTTTTTATTTTTATTATTTCATATTTTGTGTTGGGCTTCTGCGTCCACTTAGTTCCATATATATATATATATAACTCAATTTCCAACTTTATATCCCTACAAATGTGTATTGCGGTCTGGCCTTTTGGAGACGTGTTTTTATTTGCTATATAAACATTGGAAAAGTGCCTGTCAGTTGCTCCCAGCCTAGTTTTGTCCAGGCCATGGCCTTGCAGCCTGTATTTACTCATGGGGGCTCGTGCTGGCATGAATGACGGAAATGTAACTCATGTGGGTGTCCAAGGTTAACGTGTGGTTGATCAATTTTTTTCAGTGCTCATTTCTGCATAGTTAATCAGTTGATCATAGTTGTCAGTGAAAATTGTAAATCATTTTGTATTGTGGGTTAACACTGTAGCCTGCCTGTATATTTAACATTGTTCCTACTCTCTTATACTCCCTTCAAATTTTGCACATACATGTTGGGAAAGAAGCAACCTCTTATCACTATTGCTGTGTCTAACATGCAGAACCAGTTATTTACTTTTATTCAGTACGGCAACTGTTCCTTGCACTGACATAACTGTGTGGTTATGTAAAATAGGCCAAATAGGCCAGCTATGAACTGTGCCAGATAATGACAATGTATGTAAGCATAAAAAACCAAGGCATCATTGGAATTATTTGTAAGCATTGATTCTGGAGAATGTATCAGGACAGTACCACATAGCTCCCTTTGTGCTGTGACAACAGTCTATGTGCATGTATGGTACGGCTGTGAATTTTATCTCAAGAATGTATTCCTTATAAGCATGATTGAACATGAAGTTTTTGGGTTTGAACATGTCTTGGAACCAGCCTCTAAACTTGATTTGTTGGCCTTTTCACTCATTCAAATGATTGTGCAAATGTTCTTGTTGAAATGTACATTTGGTGTGTTTAACTGAAATAGACAGTCTTGCACATTATCTCCATGAAAGCAGAACAAATGTCCAAATTCAACGGTAATTAATTTAAGGAATGGGCAGGTTGATATTTATGTAAGTAAATGGATTCTTCTCAGTGCTCTACAGCTGTCATTTCTCTCTCCCAATCACACGTGACCTCAAAGGCATACTTGTTACTTTCCTGTAATAATATCTAATGTGTCTGCTGAGTCAAATGAGGCATTTTGCTAAGGCTTTACTCTCCTGTTTTTCCTTTTCACGTGCCTTTGCTGAAGCATAATGCTGTGAAAGGAGGCAGCCTACAGCATTTTTGATACATGATTCTATTAGTGCCTAATCAGTGTCTTTGGAGTCATGCAAATTGGGATATTTTATTGTAAATGCCAGATGTAGGTGTTAATAAGTAATGAAAGATGCCAAGTCTACATAAATGATCAGGTTGTTAAATTCTGTAATAGCTGACCATTGGCGAATCTGAATTAGGGTTAAGGTTCTTTTTAAAGACAGCACAAGGAAAATGAAAGCTGAATAACTAGGATGTATTGCTTGTGTAACTTGTCATTTGAAATCGAAATGTTTTGAGTGCATTTGATGTGTAAGTTTTCATTCATTTGTCTTTACATTGTGTGCAACTCCAGTCGACTTTTATATTAAGTTATTTACCATTTGTATATTGTCTTGTACATACAATCCTTGCAAAACCATATATATTTTATTTGTTTAAATAAATTAAACTCTCAATGTGATTTGAATTTGTTTATGGTCTCCCATCAAGAATTCAGTCTCAAATAAAAGGCCTGCATTTTGCTATAAAACACACAGACCAGCGAACATTTTTTACCAACATGTATGCCAAAATCACCGGAGTTATTACAGCAAAAAGCATTTTTCAGACAATCTTTGTACTTCACTCGTTATCAAAATAAAAGCCATTAGTATTAGCAATGAATTCAAGTCAGCTTATCTGCAAATAATTAGAATTCTTTCCCATTTCCAAATCACTTATGTGCAAGAAAGGCATTCAGGGGTGGACTTATGTTTACATTTCCTATGATGCTGAAACAACAGCGATTATAGTAGGCATACCAGCCAGTTTGCGATGGGATAGTCTGCACCTGGACACTATTGTTGTGAGGTAGTCAGTCGAATAGATTATTTCATTGTTAAAATATCTTTCTAGTCTGTTTTTCAGGCAAGTCTGGAACAGTTCACTGCAACTATCAGAGTTGTAAAGCAGGATGGATGGACATTTTGTCAACAAAAATGTTTATATTTTGTATTATGTAATAAATGTGTGTTATCCCTGTCCTCCCACCACATTTAACGTCAGCTGGATGGATTCATAGTTTTTCTGCACTGCTTGTGTGCCTTGAAAAGTGAGTACAACTGTTCCCCTTTGCCTCAAACATTGGCCGCCAAGGTGCACATAACAAACCGTTGAAGGCTTAGTCACAAGCAGACTGTGGTTTGGGATTCACGCTAACTGAACAAGGCATAACAAAGGCTGAAGTTGTACACGGGTAGAAAAGTGATTTTTCCTCGGTAAGTTCTTGCTATGAGCGTCAACGTAGGACAAAGTGTTCTACAGTGTACAGGATGAAGAAACATCAAGCCAAGGTGTGATGAGCTGCTTCAATCTGACACAGATATGTTGAATGAGATATCACACGCAACACACAGCAGCCAAGGCTAACATATCAGCTCACAATTTCCTATGAGATCTCCCAAATATTTGACAAATGTCCTTGAAGTTGTACAGATCACATTTCTCACTCAAGCCTCTGATCTTTCCTACCACAGGAGCAAGGCGCCAAATCCAACCAAGGCTCGAAAGTTTGATGTTTACGTTTTCGTTTCAGTGTAAGAGAGACCGATGCCAGTGGGATAGGTTGTGGGGTTTAAGTTTCAGTTTGTGAGCCTGTGCGGAGACCGTGTGCAAAACTATTTTGGACAGCAAGCCTGTTCCCATCATTTACACAGTGATTCTGCTCTTATAGGTTGGGCAACACTTTACATTAAAGTTACATTATCAATAATGTAACATTGATCGTTATTGTTATTACATTGGGACTGCTATGTAGTTACACTTCATGATGATTTAGTATTTAGATATTTGACAAGTCAATCTTGGTATGGGGTAGGTGGATTATCCAGGGGTAAGTGGATGTTTGTATACTGTCTTTGTATGCTTTTGTAATGAACTATACCATAAACACCTAATACAATTTAATTGTATTGCAATTCCTAAATGTTAGTATACCATGTTGCTATGTTGTTACATTGTAGTTGACGTAATTGTAATGACAAGCATCACCAGTGTTTGTTTTTAAGGGCAATGTGTGGGTATAAACATATGAGTTAAGCCTTGTTGGAGACAGACTGTGTGGTATGCCCTAACCTGTCAGTTTTTCTTAATCCGGCAAACAGTGTTCAGAATACTTCACACAGAAGCTATGGTGGAGAGTTTGCAGATCTATTCCTGCTGCAGGACCTTCCGGAGAGGAAACTTTTGGACACCTCTGGTGGAGTCGGGCAGGGGTTTAGGGCAGGTGGTGGGAACCCTGGGAGAAGTGTGTTGGCAACGGCCCAACTACAGTTTACTGAGTGTAGACAACGGGAAAGGAAGGATTGTTTGGGAGGATAAGAACAATGTGTTTACTTTTACTCTCATGTGGTATGGGCATTGTGTGCTTAGAGGAAGGACATGGCTGTCTATGCCATGTCGTTAATTCATAAACAATGACCAATACCTAAATACACTGCGAATGGCTTGGCTTTACACTATAATAAAATCACTGTAGGGAGCAAATGTAAAACTAGAAACAATGTATTTCTGCATACACGCTTACTTGACAATTTCAGATGAGGTTGAATGTGTACACAATGTTTCATGGAATTATTATCGATAGGCATTATGTTTTCTGTTGATTAGTCGCATTCAGAACAGTGCCCTCTGCTGGACAAACAATTCTAAAGTAATTCCACGTTAGGATGTTTATGAAAAACATTAAAGTCATTTCACGTCCATCAGTCCTTCAAGTCCATCAGCCTTCCGAAGTACACTGGCTTTGAAATGTTTTCAAGCAGCTTCACTAGCTTCATGAAATGCTCTCCATAAGCCAATGCCAACTTTGCATATGAAAATGTCCTGCACTCATTCATCTCAATGGGAACCTACACAGGGTGCAAAAACAATATTCTGATAGACACAGATCAAAACGAAGGATGCACGTGATTTAGTTTTATTGTATATAAATATGTTGGGATTTATTCACTATTGACCGTGACACTTAATCGGGCTCAATTCTTGATTTAAAAAGTACATTTCTGTTAAGAATACAAATAAAAACTATTATTTTAAATAGAGTTGTCCTTTAATAGATTGCTAGTGTTTTAATAGCAAGGAATCTTGTTTCAAAACACATAACAAAACATCATCAGTCAATTTCTATTTATAAATTAAAGACACGTAAATTAAATAAGTTGGACCGATGCCTCCCTCACAATATTACTTGTTGCAGAGTGGTCAAGTGCTAGTTTGAAGTGAAATTCTCAACAACAAAGGAACAGGAAAATACATCATGGCAACTCCTGTTTGGTCCCAAGTGGACATCATGAGGTAGGCTGTAAGCAGTTTACTCACACAAACTGTTACTTCAAAGTGGGGGGTTTTCAGGCAGATCTGTTTAACCATTTGCAAACATGTGTACTAACTACTGGAGTCCAACTATTTGACTCTCAAGTGATTGTACATGAATCATTTATGAATGAGTAAGAATCAATGGTTATATATATATATATATATATATATATATATATATATATATATATATCAGTACATAAAAACGCACTGACCTGGTACCCATATTGTTTGTAGCTTCAGTATCATTCTGCATATTATCTTGAAAACAACTTTATGTTAGCACATCACTTTGGATCCATTCAAAAATCATACTGGCAACTTCCTTCCCGGCATCCAAGACAAAGGCATGGCGAATTCCATTTTCACAGAGTTTTATATCTCCATCTGGGAAATCTCTCTTCATGTCATGGTAGTACTGCACAGGGCACCAGTGGTCACTGGCTCCATAATAAAACACCAGCTACAAATGTTAAAACAAAAGTTGATGTTAACCAATGGTAAGCAACAGCTGCTACGGATTTGAAAAGTATTTGCTCACCGACACGTCCTTCCATTTTGGGTATTTAGATATTCAATATTCAAGTGTTAGTAATTCTGAGTAATATTATACACCATTTACCTCCTGAAACTATGTTTTACTGATCTAATTATATCAGTGTCTTCTCTTATCAACCAATGAAAAAGCTCTTTATTCTATGTTAACTCCCAATATTTCCTCTGATTACACCATGGCCACATATTTAGGATGTACTGCAATGGTGTGAATCCATTTCTGAACTGTTGAACCTTAATGTTACCTTGTTGAGATTTTGGTCGATGGTCAAGTTGTCTCTTTCCAGAACCTTCCTCATCTCTTGACCACCCATGTACATTGCATTGGCTAAACAGAAAACATTTATATAATGAATACTGCATACTAGATAATGCAATCATTAAAATATTTATGAGTGAGTTATAAATGTTAAAAATCACAGTGACATGTTGTAGGTGAAACCAGGCAAGATGTCATAGGTGACTTATTCAAAAGTGCAATTCGTGGTCACCTATTACTACAATGCTAATAAACTACCAAGCAGTCCTTATACTATAACTCAAATGTATCCATTCAGTGAGAAACTGCTCAAGATAATAAAAAAATGACAGCTCGCTTGCCAGACTCACCTGCACAGTCCACACTAATAAGACTAACAGTAGCTGGGATCACAGTGTGGTCCAATGAGCGCAGCCCACCTAAGACCAGCTTCACTATGGCGGCCTTAAGTGTCTCTGGCAGCAATGACAGCAGGAAGATGGGCACATAAGCTAAGCAGCGCAGGTGGCACAGCACCGGAGTCATGAGCTTCCCCTGAGGAGTCTGGGCCATGCGCTCAATCGTAGGGAAGAGAAGGACAGACTTCACCACCTGCCCATGAAGGCAAGAATGAAACAAACAGATATTTCTTGAAAGATGTGTATTTCAGTACAAATGACCATGAAAACAAAACAGCTACGGGGCTTGTTTCCTTCATGAATCCTGTCTCAACTACTGTAGTATATATACCTTCCTGGGCTTTAAAACAACGTAATAATAATGTAACAATGCTAGGGTACTCTAGCACCGCAGCTCAATTCAAATAATGTATGAATCATCTCCCTGAGATGCTATGAGAGGTGCAGGATGAGAACAAACCCGAACCATATAAATTCCAGCAACATTTTGCAGCCACCTTTGACAGGGCAAAATACATTTCAAGAGCCATGGGAATTTATGACTCCTGTTTAGTCTCGTCAGTGTAATCAGTCAACCATAAATCCTATCTTTGAAAACCCCAGTGGTAGAGCCTATGATTCCAAATGATAAAGATTACTGCCTCCCATTAGCCTCCCAAGACACTAAGGTTGATGACAGATTACATGCATAGAGGATATCCAGACCCTTTTTGATAACCATCAAATGGTTCTTATTCAGTTAGGCTCCATCAAGACTACATTCCTATAAACAAAGAAAGGGGGGAAAGGTCAAAAGGCAGTTGTCTCTTAGGCCTTTAACCTGTCTTATATACATGTTTTCACTTTCTGAGAAGGTATACCAATGGACACTGGAGCAGTGATGCTGGCTTTGCATTCAGAAAGTGAAGAGGGTCCATGGGTCCCTATGGTCAAACTCCATATTAATACCCATGGTCTTGGAATGGGATGTCCAATGAACTCATATCAGGCATGATGAGGTGTCCACATACTGTTGACAATATACTCTAGTCTATAACTGGAAGATCAGGGATGACTCAAAGATTGTCCCACATCAGTCACTCAGGATCAGAAAATCTTTCACTAGTGATGCAAATGGATTAGTAGTGTTATAACGCCCTCTGTTGGTTATATGTGGTAAGGCTTACATCAAGCTTAATAATGACCCATTCATTAGAATCAGGTGTGCAGGAACAGGCTAACATCTAAAACTGTCAAGACAGTGGCCCCTGAGGACCAAGATTGGATACTCCTGGTTTAGATGATAGGAGGGGCGAGTTTAAGACACCATGATCCCAAGAGACAGATGATTACAGTTTAATCTCTAAACATAAGTGACCAGACTCACCTGAAGTTCAGGATCCCTTTTTATCATCTCCAGTATGATGTAGCAACCAATGGAATGGCCTATAAGAACTAGCTGGGTAGCTCTTGGAACATTTTCCCTAAGGAAGACTAGCTTGTGCTCTATCTGACCATTAAGACCAAACACATCATTCACTGATGTCCCAGGTGGATCTGTCAAGAATTCAGAAAATATGTCTCCATAATGTTTTAAATAGATTATAAAGTAAAACAGAGAGATAAACTTTTTAGGTTGAAGTGGTTAACAATGCATATAGGTTTTATGACTTTCTACTCAGAAAGGCTGCTATAAAGCCTGTTGTCAACCTGTTTACAATGCTAACCACACACACATTTTTAGATATTACAAAGAAAAATGTGAAACTATACATATACCTAAAGAACTCTAAACAACCAATGATATGCCATCTTGGCTTCTTATGCATACAGTGATGATTGTCCACTACCTTCAATCATGTCCATAGTGTCGGGAGGCACACAGTGGCCAGCATGGCTCACTGCCCACACAGGATGGCGCTTTCCAAACTTCTGATGAAGTGTTTGCATAAAGGTCTTGTAAAAGTTAACAACTCCTGGGTTGCCTGTAGAGAAAATGTTTACATGGATTGATCAGACGTCCTTGATGAGTCGATGAATGCACGTGTCCACTGTAGTCACAAAAGGTATGTTTAAAACGAAATCTTTATTTCATTACATGACATACTTCAAGAGCCGCAGGAGTTATCTAACTTGCTGTCAATGTTATGTAACACTTACTAAACTATGTTCTGTGTAAACTGCCTTTATTTTGTATTATTATTGTTAAATACAGTGCAACTATTCCAGGATGATTGTGTTGTAAGCACTATCAGACTTAGCATCAACAACTTCACTGGGTTAAGCTCCTCTAACTTTCATTTGGAAGTCCTGCTTCCAAAACCTTTTACTGACTGACATACACTGACCTGGAACGATGAGAAAAAGAAGTTTAGGGGGAGATTGCTGGTAGGCGCCAGAGTGTTGTTTGAAGGAAGTGCCAATCTTGAGGACCTCTGTAACAGCACCACAGCAGTATACATGCTCTGTGGTTTCCTTCCCAGCCCCCAACGCAGAGCATTCCATCTCTAAGCCAGGACAAAGGGATCCACATCAAATAAAATGTTATGCGTTTTAATCATTTGAATCCCTCCTAGGATATGAGCAATGATGTAAGCCTTTGTTATAAAATCTGGGCCAGAGTCATAACCACTACTTTATAGATTTTACTATACTATACATTCTTGAGCATGCAATAAATGGTGTTTATAAACATGCCTACTCCTAAAAATATGCAACAGATCTTTCAGAAACGTTTTTGTGCATCCCGAAAATGTATAATTGAGGAGTCTAGACAGATGCTGTAAACTGCAAGTAAGACCATGTAAACATACTAATATCATTCCTTAATGAAACACTTTAGGACCTGCGTGCTGAGTGGTGTGTGTGCTGCAGCAAGAAGGTGTGGGTGTAGCCTTGCAGGCCAGGCCGGTCTGCCAGTAAGATTCCTTCAAAAGAGCCGTTCAACCAACTAAGGGTTTTGAGGTGTTGTAGTCAGTGCAATGGGAAACTAGGAACCTAGGAAGAAAAACGAGACTTGATCAAAACAACATAGCAAACATAAATGTTTGAGCACTTGTATAAAAATGTACATATCAAATGAAAGTATAATGTATTTTTTCAGATTTATATTAGCATTGGCATATTGTCTATTTAGGCAAAGAAATGTAAAGACCAGTAGTACATTCATTGCATTCTAGAATCACACATCTTGAATCTTATCTGTTCTCTTTAAGCCATGTACTTACACTAGCATAAAACAAGGTCTTTGTGGTGCAAATGGTTTAGAAAAATTCAGGATTGTTTTAGTTCTATTCTTGTTCTTGCAAACACAGCTCTAGAAAGAAAATCTGAAAAGTTGAGAGGGACAGTTTTGAGTGAGAATTTGCAGTGGCTTCACTCAAAATGGCCATTCTCAACTGTATTTAAAATGAAAGAAAAACGTAACATCTGTTTTAAATAATATGGGCTATAATAAATCCCTGTTTCTTATGTTACGATAGTTCAAAAGGCCACCACTTTGGTCCAATTAAGGGCAATGTTCATTATCTAAACGATGTGCACATATGATAAATATTGTGCAACAGGCAGGGAAAATACAAGGTCCAAGCTTACAACCATCACTCTCATGACTTATACTACAATGTGCATTGCGTGCGTTGTATTTACACTTTAATTTTGTAGGCCAAGATGTACTAGCTTAGTCCAAGATATTATTCTTTGACAATAGACTATGATGCTTCACATTAAATTAGACATAGACATGATTTTAGCTTAACTAGTGCTAGCTAATGCTAGCGCAATAGATAAGTAACTGTCACTAACAAGCAAGGTTGCGTGCTTTTTCAAATGTTTGCGGAGGAAAACGTTGATATGTCTATAAATCAAATCTCCTTTCTAATAGAGACATACCACATGGTTGCAGAGCAGCAAAATATTGCAGAGAGGTAAAGGTACCCATAGGTCTAAGAGCAAAACGAAAACTGCTTCTCAAAATAATCTCATTTCCGGTTTACTGTTCATAAACCTTTCAAAATAAAAGCAGCTAACAAGACAAACTAGAAGGACCTATTTTTTACCATTTATATGTGGAAAAAACGCACAAGTGTCGTCGTAGATACAGCTACAATATCATGAATCAGAAAATACATCTTAATTAGACTCTCTAAAAATGGACACAACACATACTTTAAACAACTCAAAACATGCCACCTGAGGAAATTCTTGGATGACTGAAATTTCGGGATGTATTCGCACAGAAGGAATACCTGGATGGAAAGACCACGATGAGGACTTTCACGGGGAAGACTAAGATCGCGGATTTCAGGAGAAGCTAGTGAACTGCTGACTGACGGCCAATCTGGTGACCATCATGGACGAATATAAACGATCCATGAAAATCGGGTCAGGCAGAGGAGCACCTTGAGCCAGACTGATTCTACCTCAGTGTTTGACTGAGCAGACAATTCTACATTTCTGTCTGACAAGATATTTACAACAGTTTCTCCCAACCAGCCACCATCAGCAAACATCATCGTCAACAAAGTATCTGGGTTACTGAACACCCCCACTCTTTATGATAACATAAAGAGTTGTGAGGCTTGGAAGGACTTTTGTCATTGCCTAGAAACTGTTTTTCCAATTTATGATTAGATTCAAATTATGATTAAAAGCATGCAAGTGTTTGTTGCATTCATTTATATATGTGACCACATCTACTGATATGAACATATATGGAGTAGTCTGTGCTGTGTGTGAACTCATCAAAGGCATCAATATATTTTTTAAAGGACCGAGGTTCACATCAGTTCACAAGGTTGCCAAAGAACGTGACAATTTACAACCATTTCAATAAAATCTTAGCCTGGTCCTACCAGACTCATACATTTCATTTGTACAGCGTCCAGGTCCTCCCCATTGAGTAACATTAAGGCGGATACTCTGTTGAAGTTAAAATATATAGGATCTACCCAGAGCCACTTTGGATCTGCCATAACCAATCGCTAGTGTTGAACATAGCCAACTCCTTCACCACTATGCATTACATCAACCTCATTGTTCTCAGCCACTAAACTCTCTTCACTGAGTGATTGGGCCTTCAGATACCTGAGTTGAGAAAACCTAACTGGATATGGCGGTTCCAGACCTAGCACCGAGGCGAAATGAAAATTAAGAATGAAAATTTAAAAATTAAGTGAAAGCACACAGGATGGCCGAACCAGGCTGATAAGATGTATGTAAAAGGACAAAACACACAACACCAAAATGGATCCAATTTTTATTCCTTGTGAAGATTCCTCATCTTCTATCAGGTTTACAGTTTTATATGTCAGCTGTTTAAGACATGTTTCTCAATCACATATATCTATTTATTTTCATATATACAAAGGAAAGCAGAGTACTATAATTGTATGCTACGAGGAGTATTAGGCTATATGGACATGTGAGCACTGGTATTTTACTAGTTTAGTATACAGCCCTGTAGTACACAGTACTTCCAATAAAATATTAAACATTTAGATATTAAGAGTTTTTGACTGTTGTGAAAAACAAAAGCAATACTAAAATGCATCACATGTCAATTGAATTACCTTCTAAATGACATAGGCCCAAGCAAAATAAAAATAAAACACTACTAGGTCCATGAAAAATAAAGTAATCGTGTTTTGTACTTAGCCAAACCTTTTTGGTAAGCGTTGACTTACTAACGTATTATCTCAATTAGCATCTTTGTTATTTCTTATCACTCTTCCAAGCTGATACAACAAACACTTTTGCATTTGAAAGCATCTGTCGTCTGTGGAACAGACTCAGGTCTTGGGCCATTGTGGAATATTCAGCAAACTAACTAGCTTCAAAACGTTACATTGCAGTTAGATAGCTCTGAGAAGAAATGGCTTACAACAGAGCAATTATTTCTCCATGATCATTTTCTGATAAAATTTTTGAGAACTGAGGAAATTGTTATGTGTGTGAATACCGGTGGTCTGTATCATCAACAAATGTACTGCAGAAATGTCAAACCCATCCTTTTTATGGCATTTTAACATACATCATTTGGCTAAGAAGCACTGTTACAAATAGGGGCAACATAGGAAGATACCAAGTGTCAGGTTTAATTGAGTGAAAACCCACTGTGCATTATGTGCACCTTAAAAGAAAAATCAACACTAACACGTTTACAGGCATTCATCTCCTGTACCCTTCATATTATCTAAGTTACTAAAACTTTAAATAACTTGAAATGTTTTTGAACATTTTGATTCACTGTTTAAAGTGTCTCATTCGTTGAGGGAAAAATTAACTGCAGGTAACCAAAATCTATTGACAGTTACAAATTGATAAAACACTCAGGCCTTGAATCATCATCTTACCTATGCTATAGAGTATTGAAAATGAAGTCATTCGTGTCTCGTTTCATTCATTATCCATCCAGTGGAACATCCTTCACCTCTTCTGTCTCCGAAGCAAGGACAGCAGGTTCCTCATCCTGGCAGTCATCAGTGGAGCTCCCCCAACGCTTGACATGGGCATTAAGCCTTTCCAGGATATCAATGGAGTGGTTTATAATAAGGGCCAACCATGCCAGGCCAAAGAAGATCCAAGAGGCCATGAGAACACTGTACCAGCCTGGGTAAACTATGTCAGGGTTGCTGTCTAAAGATGTGGGGTGGATTTTGGTAAAGAAACAATCAGACAATTAGATTAGAATTAGTGTGGCCAGATACATTGACTGAACTCACTCCCTATGCAAATGTTTTTATTCTGACTTACTAGATGATTTGGCAAGACAATGCTAGGTCATGTTAGATCATGTGATGTCCTGCAGGGGAGTCTGTTAGTTTGCCTCCTCCCAGCAGTTTAGTTTTTAACACTACAACTTCATCTAGTTGTTACAAATATGTTCCTCAAGATCAAATTGATATCAATATGCATGTATAAACATTCCTAACATATCCTAATGTACATTTATGATATTAATAGTGAGGGTTTTAGAGTGAGATCATTGCAAACATGGCCATAGTGTATTATACCTGCAACATAGTCACCAAAACCAATGGTGCTGAGAGTGATGAAACAGTAGTAGATGCCCTTGGAGTAGGTCCAGCCCTCTTGCTGTTCAAACACCATCATGGGCATTACAAAGAACAACGCTGCCCCACAGAGGTAGGAAACCAGGTGAATCATAAACCTAGTGCACTTCTAATGAAGATGAATGGAACACATAGCAGTATTACTTTTTTTTCACTTCAATCAAACAAATGCCATGAAATGACCACGATATTCTTCATGTTGTTGCACAGCCCTACACTCGATAGGTACCTCATACCTTTCATTGTTCTGCGCTATAACGTTCTCACCTTGTACTTGGTTTTTCCCTGTACGAAGTCACAGGTCTTCCTCCCTATGACCAGCATGTACTTCCCCACTCTGTTAAGGACCACCATGTTGAGGGGGATCCCGAAAAGAGCAAAGAACACACAGAAGATCTGGCCAGCCATCGTACGTGGGCTCATGTTTCCATAACCTAAGACACAGAAGTGCTGACAGATCACAGATCCCACCAGTAATTTACGATGATTATTCATGGAATACATACATTTTGCTTAACATATGATTCATGTCCAGGGCCTGGTTATCACAGAGGTATATTTGAACAACAATTTGATACATGACTGGGATAACTTATGGTTCTACCTATGGTAGTGACTACAGTAGCAGCAAACACAGCAGAACTGGAGAACTTCCAGAGACCATCCATTGTCTGATTGCCTTTCAGACTGACCCCTACTTTCAGGGCATCCTGGATCACCTGAAAATCACAATACGGACAGTAAGGGTTTCATCAGAAAGCTAAACTAGAAGTCCAAGCATAAAGCAAGGATAGGGAGCAGGTGGTTGTAAGCCCAGACCAGGCATTGCTTTGTAAATTGCTTTATGAATGCAACCTAGTTATTAGCTTCTGTAGCGGAGGGGTGAAACGGCTCCCAGAATCTCCATATGGACATTCTGCTGGCACCATTAAACTCTCGGAATGCCATACAAGTAAACTAAGAAAAATCACCTATTGCACCTTTAAGGTTGATCCCTGTATGCACCTGCTCATTAGCTGATCATTTGTTTAAGTTGTTTCCACCTTGTGGTCAGTTTTGTAACTGCATTACCAATAGCTACTGTAGACAGTGTAGAGAAAGGAAGTGCTTAGCAATGTGCACACTGACATTGGTCGGCATCCAACCTAACATCTAGGCCATCTTGGTGTTACATTTTGGGAGTATGTTTTTCAGGCTTAACATTTGTGTTTAAAACAAGTTAAACAAACAGCTAATGTGAAAGGCCTTATTCATTATGCTGACACCACCCCACAAGTCCCACAGCTTTAAGATTCTTTGAGAAATCTCTATTCACTCCTATTTTCTTTTAGTAGCAGATCTGACAACAATCAACACTTTCTTTTTTCTGGTCAGTGAATTCATAGTAAAAATAAATAAATGTACAGCTACTAAAAAATACAGTCTCAAATAAGTCACCATTCTAAAACAAAGCCATGAATAAGTGTAAGAATACCCCCCATCCATTGCCATGCTTCTAATTTGTTTTAAATGAATTCGAGTATGAATTAATTAAAATGTTCTTCCTGCACTCGCTGAACACCATTTCCAAACCACTCTGTTTTCAAGCAGGGGAGGGTGTTGAGTAGCCTGGCTTTCTTCTCCAGAATACGGCTTATATCCTCCTGAACCAGACGCCCTTCCAACTTCCAGAACACCACCCCGCCGATCAGCACATAGGCCACATACACTGCCCCCAGTATCAGGATGGAAGGCACTTTAGCCTGGCTGCACTTTTGAAGGAAGCCCATGGTGAATCTTCACTCGAGTTCAAGGAGCCGGAGTTAACAGGTTAACTCTTACTTGTGTGGCTAGGCTGAAGAAGCGTAGTGGTGAAGGCTGTCTCCTTCCCTTCCCATGCAACGTAGGCAAAACAATGTCAGACCGCACTCCTGATTCAAGCTCTCTGTGGCCTGACATGCAAATACTTAAAGGTAGGATGATAAATTGAAGGATTAAGAGGTAATTATTAGACATTGGTAAAGACTTGCTGGAAGTTTAATAAGTGGTAATGACAGGAAAACGCGTGAGCCTTGTATACAAAAGGATCAATACAAAATGAATAAAGATGATTAGAACCAGGCATGAAGGTATTCATGTTTTCAATAGTGGCAGGCCCTAATAGCCTTCAAAAGGTCAAAAGGTCAAAGATGGCCGAAACATGTAACCCACCCCTGACAAACCTGAGGTCACTAAGGGCTGAATTGCTGATTAAGTGCACAAGAAAGTACAATAGATTAAGCACTGAACATTACATTAACGCTGGTATGCTTGCAGCTATACTTTTAAAACTAGTTTAACAATCTTCCTTTAAGCAATGAGAAAATAACCACTTTTTAGCATAGGAAAGCCAAATGACCCTATAGATCCAAATTCAGATAGCTCAAATCATTTATTTAAAAAGCAACCAAAAACATGACATGTTGGTAAGACATACATTGTGACCAGGACGAAGATGTTTTCTTCCTCCAAGACAAATTTGACCATGTATGCAAATATCTTTACTTCAGTGTGGACTGTCAAACAAATTGTCTTTCAGTCATGCAAAAAAGTAATTCTCCTTCACCATCGACAGAATCTGTTTTAAGGATTGTTAAGGTGGATGTGAGCAGTAGTTAGGTATTTCAAGTTAGTTGTCCATCTTATTTTAATGATAAGTCTAGGTTGTCCACCGAAGAACAATGTACATGCATTTTTCAGATGTTGACACTAGGTTTAGATGTTCGAGAAAAGCCTTATGACATTTAGTCTCAAGTGAATGAATGCCTGTAAGTATCAGTCAGCATTATCACAGACATCTACTAGGGCTCAAGTCTGTTCCCCCTTCCATTCTCTCATCTCATTGAGATAAATTACATAAATAATAAAAGATGACAAAAAATAAAACATGTATGAACATTCCATCATGATTTATTAACTATTTGAAACACAACAATGTTCTACAAACATTGGATACATTGATTCATGTTGATGTCAATTCAAATCAAACACGAAGAATGAGCTGTGATACATTCTTCAATTGGCAGTTGTTTGTTTGCATGTCTGTGTGTGTGGGAAAGAGAGACAGAATCCTGGCGACTTTGTCTGATCATATCCATCCAAATTAGGATAACAAAATGCACCTTATTAAAACAAATCATTTTCTTATAACCATTGCTTAAAAAATGATGATAGTTTACCATGAGCCAAAAGGGAACTTGGAGACCATTAAACGTCATTGTCACAGGTCATTGTTGAGGAAGCCCTGAGGGGAAACACAAGGGTGAATATGTTATCAATTGAAAGGTCATAATTGAAGGACATACACACATTATACAGAAAATTACAACATTTCTTAAAACATTCTTAGATATAATAATAATAATAATAATAATAGTATTACTAATAGTAATAATATATACTGTATATATTATGATATTGTACGCACACACAAAATGGTCCAGCTATATAGGACGGAAAGAGTGTAGCCAGTGTGAGTAAACAATTATTTTCGACATATACACCCACACGCACGCACACGCACACAGACACACACACACACACACAAAGTTCCGGCTCAGAATCTTCATTATGATGCATCCCTAGCATATAAAGATACTCAAGCTTGCATTCCTTCAAGCCATAATTGTATTCAATGAGACAGTTAAAAGCAGATTCATTCTGTCATTACACAGTACCAGTCCTAGTGAGCAGGGACTGCCTTGCTCTGATGAAAGCCTGGATATCTGCATCTGTCTGCTTGTCCCCAGTCAGAGGGAGGGAGGCGAGTGGAAGTTCAGAAGCAGACAAGACTCTAAAATGAAATGCACAATATTTAGCATGACATGATTGAACATCTACACAGTTCCTCATTCCCTTCTCCTATATTCAGAGGGGAGAGGCTGACTCCCAATATTACATCTGAATCAAGGCACCTTATGCATAACATTACAACCATCTCTTGCCAATTTTGTGTCCTTGCTTTTCTTTCTGAAATGCTTTCGTCTATGTCATAAATAGGGCACACGACCTTAACTGAGACAGTAGTGTACTGCCCTCTGCTGGCTGGCAGTGGCCAGTGTAAGTTTAAGGAACAATGTTAAGGCAAAGTTGTACCTAATATATGTATTTCTACGTATACAATTGCAGGGGGGAGACTCTTCGTGGTGTAGATTATGATAGTTCCATTCTGGTGGTCATTCTTACCTGGTCAGTGGAGTGTCAGGAGAGATGGGCTCTGGTGTCTGAGAGGTCCATGTTGAGGTTTGACCATTGGGGGAAATATTTGACCCTGAAGTCTTGAGCTCTGAAGTCTGGTTAAAAACAATATAGGAAAATATCCTTTTACAGGTTTTAAATGATTTCATATTTACCTTGTGCATAGTATTTTTATGGCTCTTTCTATACATTATAAATGCATCATTGTTGGAATATCTTTATTTAAATTACAACATCCAAATATAAAAACTCTCTGGGCCATGTCCTCAAACTGACCCCTAAGTGTGCAGACAGCACAATTAGCTTACATGCCAGGAAGATATTGTATCAAAGTATCTGTTTTTTGGTTTTCACATGTGGTGTAAGTAACCTTTAGTTTGTTCGTTTCCTGGTTCCACCACTCTTGGAAGTCCTTCTGGAGTTTGACTTTCCCTCTCTCCAACAACAGCTGCAGATGTTCAATCTCTGTCTTCAGAGCTTTCAGGTGGCCAAATGTGTCTTTGTAACTTTAGAGAGAGAGTATTGTATTAAAGTCATAAGCTGTCTTCAATCTATTGTGTAATAGCAATTTCTAATGTCATCTCACAAAACAAAGAAACAACACTCACATTTTTTTTTCTTTTTCAATCTGTTTGCAGAGACTTTCCTCCATTTGATCAGCCTCCTCAACCTCTGATGTAATTAATGTTTGAGTCGCTGTTAAACCTAGAGCAGAGAATTATGCGTGGGTAGGGTTGACTAATGACGTAGCACAGTACCCAAAGGCAAAATACATTCCATTTTATGATGTTGGTGTTTGGTGAAAGGCATAAGTCATTTATAAGGAAGCTGGGATTTCAAGCTGTCCTTGACAAAAGACCACCACTCGTCAAATCCCAGGAAAACCTGGACAGATCATTTCCCCCTGTTCCTCTTTACCAGATCTTGTGACAGAAGTGCACTTTAGAGTCTCAGAGATGTATAATTAAATACACCACTGGAAAGCAGCAGTGAGATGCCTTTTTTAATTACGAGCAATTGTTTTTGTTCGTGTGGAGCTCTGAGAACAGTGAATCTCATTTAGGCAATTAGCATGAAGTTACTATACTGGGAGGATTCAGATTAACGAGAAAATCCATAGCAACTACGTGGCAAGGGGTTATTGCTGTGCAGTGTTGAACGTGGATGATTCATGCATCGAGCTGATGACTATTAGGCTATCTTGCTACTCAGTGGGTGATAGCATGTTATGGAGAATTGGCCAGTGTTTGATGAAGTGTACAACTTACCGTGTGCTGCTCTCTGCATCCTGTGCCTCTCCAATTGCTTTTTCAGCTCACCTGGAAGAAAGGTAGAAATGGAACGAGACTAAATACATATATTTTGGCGGGGGAACAGAATGTGTAGAGCTTAAGTGAAGCTCCTTTTGCACAGGCCTAACTTCAGTATGTGTTGCACTATGTTTCATGTGTTGAAAAAGAACATGGCTAGAGTATAAGATCAGAGCTGACTTACTGACTTTGGTTCTGGATACGTTCAACAGCTCCCCATTCACTTTAGCTTCTGTAAACCTGTGTAGAACCACATCGGTTTTAAGGTTGATGGTCTGGGTGACATATTAGTGACAAAAAAAAACCTACAGAAGTACCCCAGAAGTATAGGAACAATACCAAGTTTCCTGCCAAAGACATACAAAACCTTGCGGTGATATATGAACACGGACTTGAGTCTTAGCTAGATGTATATTGTAAAACTACTACAAAATACAATAATTAGCCTAGTATAATAACTCTTATGAAGGACATAGCTGAGGTTAACCTGTGTTTAAGAAGAGCTTTGTTTTTCTCAATGGCCAGACGATCCTCATTGTCCCTCTTGAAGATCTCGAAGGCCTCCTGTGCGCCAGTAGACAGCACTGGAGCTGACAGGAAGAAGAACATGGCTCTCTAGAGATGTGGGCATCATCACAGTATACATGCTAACACATCATCACAGTATACATGCTAACACATCATCACAGTATACATGCTAACACTATCATCATTTCACTTAATGCACATTTGCTGATGTTTACATCGACTGAAACAAAATCTATTAGTCATGTTAATGACTTGCTGAGCAACTCGCTGTTTGCTACTTCCAAACCCCAGCGAGATTTATCCATGACCATTCTCTTCACCCATGTTGTCATCTGTATCGGTGTGAATGAATAGAATAGCTTGATTTGAATACCATGTTGTTGCACTGTAGTTGAAAAAATATTGTTGCACTACACCTGGTAGCTGAGATTACTTGCACTGTAACTGGTAAACACACGGTTCATTGACTTTAACCTGACCGTCTAATACACTCACACTCATGATGATTGTGGATTCAGCGTCTCACCCCTCGCATGGGAATGGTTCAGTATTTTCACTTCTGTACCTTATACTTGAATGAAGAGGAGTTTAATGGCTTTTGCGTCTCTGGATAAATGAATACATGGTCAATCAGTTTTTGAAAAACTGAAGTTAGAACTGATCAATGTGACATGGACAATGGACACATGACAATGGTCTCCAGTCTAGACCACATACAACCTGACAGGCTGAAAGATCATATACCCTATATATTAACTTATATAATATAAAACCTTCTATAATATAATAAGGTTTTTGTTGGATTTTAAGAAGTGGTCACTTTGCCAACACAGGGCACATTGGGCAGGATACTTATTTCATTATCACGATGTGTTAAAGCCTCCTTCAGCTTGGTAAGTTCCATTAAATGGTGTGTATCCTGTGGCTCTGACATTCCAATACATCCAGTAGAGGAATCACCACTCCCACCTTGACCAGACAGCCTCTCTCGTACCATTACCTGCAGACAAACACATATATCACATACACTGTACTTATGTAAGAAATGAAAGGAAAAATGTTTTGTAAAGTTTGTTTTGTAACCTGACTGGACGGGAAAAAACTGTCTTCCAAATATACATCGAAATGTTCAAACTTTCAAATAATGTACTTTGTTAAAAGTGTCAATATGACCGACAAATGTCAGATAAAGGGAAAGCAAGGAAAACACAGACAAATAAATGAGACTGAATACCTTCAACAAAGAAAAGCAGAAATGAATTTTTCTCAAATCTGGCCCCAATCCCAATGATACTTCCGGATCAGGGTCCTCTAGATACGCTTTGACCAGCTCCTCCAACCTGAGAGACGTCCACACAAATACGCAATGAAAACTCGGATACGTCTTCAAAGATAGCAGCGAGGTAGCTTTTGACGGTCATGGAAGATGTTGCTTAATGGTTATGATTTTGAATACGGATTGCACAAAACTCACCACAACATTATGTCCATGTAAAAACAATCGACTGCCCCACACAAAAAGGCATCTTTTTTAAGTCCGAAAAAGTATTAAAAAACAACATACGTTTGGATCTCATCTGGAGTTAACTGATCCTCCCTCTGCTCCCCTGTCAGCATAATGATTTCTTCTTTCAAGGCTTGAATCTCTTTCTTCAACCGTCCAATCAGCTGAAAGACAAATCACAGGTATCGGATTTAAATGGCCGGATCGAATAATATAATGACCTGCCCTTGTGTCTTTCTCCCTTCAGCAATTCACTGAGGGAATTCCCCCTTCAAGATAGTTGTTGACCTAAGAGGTGTAGACTGTAGCACAGCATCACAGGACAGCCAGGCAGATTGACAACAAGGGACCAGGCACACCATGTTGTCAGGGTGTGAAGAGGCTATAACTTTATGTTTATCTGGCTAATTAGTAACTGTCCAGCAAAGCAGACGACCTTTGTCATTATGAAAAAGAGATCATTATTTTAGTTATGACGATATACCAGGGCAGGGTCCAGCTCTTCATTCAGCACAGCTTCATTCTTGATAAGAGCTACACGCTGGGCAAAGCGGCATGTTGCGATGGATTCCTGCAACATAAACAGATGGTTTCAGAGAGCCCTGATGCTTCACACCAACCCCTAGCATCCATCTTACTAAGTATGGATGACAAGATGTACCACAAAGGAGTTTGTACATAGTGGAGATTTAACAATTAACATGTCAATAGAACATGTTTATAGACAATTATGCACGTTTGGTTTTGCCTCAGTGATACAACAATACAAAAAACGTACATCAGTAGAAAACACGGTTTTTATGTAAAACGTTTATCAATACAGCCCCGATACTTGCTGGCCCCAGTCCATGGTGTACCCCGCCTATGGCCCGAAAGCTACTGGGTTAGGCTCCAGTCACCCGTGACCCCGAGATGGGAACAAGCGGCACTGCAATCCCTGTATGTATGTATGTATGTATGTATGTATGTATGTATGTATGTATGTATGTATGTATGTATGTATGTATGGATGGATGGATGGATGGATGGATGGATGGATGGATGGATGGATGTATGGATGGATGGATGGATGTATGTATGTATGTATGTATGTATGTATGTATCTATGTATGTATGTATGGATGTATGTATGGATGCATGGATGGATGGATGGATGGATGGATGGATGGATGTATGGATGTATGTATGGATGTATGTATGGATGTATGTATGTATGTATCAATACAGGATGCATACATTCAATCAAATGAATAAGGTTATTTAGTCATTTGGTCGGATGGTTAAGATGTGCCTTACTTCAACATTCTTTTTTTCCACAGAAACAGTGGCAATCATTGTGGTCATGCAATTTCCCCCTAAACTGTCTCTCAGTACAGATGTCATCATGGAGTTTCTGTAGGGGATGTGAGAGCGGTTCTTCTCTGACAGAGCAATAATCACCTGTGGAATGGGAAGGAGAAACAACACACACACGAAAAACAAATAATAATTATAATTATATATATGTATATCTATATATATATATACATATATATATGTATATATATAGATATACATATGTTGGTAAAAACACAATAACTGATTTGTTACATGAATCCATATAATTCAAAATGAAGGTTAAACATTTTTAATGGACTGAACTAATACGGCTAGTCTGTTAAAAACCT
Source organism: Plecoglossus altivelis (assembly GCA_036571765.1). NCBI lineage: Eukaryota > Metazoa > Chordata > Actinopteri > Osmeriformes > Plecoglossidae > Plecoglossus > Plecoglossus altivelis. Next base: position 13,466,078 of record BROE01000009.1, on the reverse strand, counting down.
CGTACTCTGACAGAGAACATTTTTTATATATAACAAATAAATTAAACTTAAAACCATCAGTAAAGTCAGACCTGTTCTAGGTAGTGCAAAGAGAGGTTGATGTACTTGGCTTCAGTAAGTTGTTGTCCACCCACTCCAGTCTTGCCTACTCTCTCCGACCCTGCCAGGTCAACCAGATGGAGTTTGGAACGCCGCACAAGGGCAGTTCCAGGCTCACGTCCACAAATGTGCACCGTAAAGATACAATGGGAGCGCGTGGATGCCTGGTTCATAGGCGTCTGGAAGAAAAAAAATCACAAAAGAAGAGACATGTAAATATAGAAATGGGAAATATTTCACTTGATTATTCAGCAACATCGCTATGTAACAAATTGTTGAATAAATTGATTACCCTAATCCATATTATTATTCAAATTACTTCTGCAATCATGCGATTGGTATCCCCCAGGAAAAGCAGATTAAGAGCCTCTTCCTCGTTCCCTGAGTGTTGGAGGGACAAGTTCCTTAGATGAATGTTCTGATCAGGATCCTCCATGATGGCCACCTTCCTATTTACAAAACCATCATAATGCCAATGATAAAAGAGGGGGAACATCTGAACCGGTAGATCTCCTGAAACATTTCTGTTTTTCTTTCTAAATGAATGAAGAATATCAGAACTAAACAGAATCATAGAAGTCCAATTATTCAACACAAAAGACAACATTTTCTGTGCACGTTGAGTGATTTCATTTATTTAGATCCCAACGTGATTTTCAAAAATGTGGCAAGTAAAAAGTGAAAGACAAGGTTCAATCCTCACGGTAAGTCCTCCAGATGTGAGGCTTCATGTCGGGGGTCCAACAGGTCATATCCCACTTCATTGTAGATCTCCAGGTAAGATATATGTGTGGTGTACACCATGTTATTGTTTCCGTTCTATAGACAAATCAGTCACAACGCTATTGTTGTAGATTTCTTACTTAAATTACTTCTACAGCAGGTATATTAATTATGCCTTCTTTACGTTGAAGCTGTTATAATGGACCAAAATAATTAAAAATTGTGTTTGATACTCAACAACTGTATTCCAGTCCAAAATAGCAGCTGATTTACTGTAGACTGACCTGGCTGAATTGCTGATAGATGTAAGACAGTGTCCTGGGAATGATGCCCCGGTCATTGTAGTGCTCTGCACCTCCTGTGATAGTGAAAGTCTTCCCACTCCCAGTTTGGCCATAAGCAAAGATGGTACCATTGTATCCCGCTAATACTCTGCCAAAATATATATATATATACACACATAACAATCTACTTTAACAAACTACAATACCCTTTTCATGTTTTGAAAAGAGATAGATCAATTTGCTGGTGGGTCCACACTATTTGTAAGACTGGTAACTAAATATGGATGATATTGAATCACTACTATTTCACCCTGGTTTTAATTTTTACGGCCCTAGGCCTATGCAGTTTTCTGTACATATTTTAATTGGTTAAATTCATTTAATTGAGTTGAGTAAGAGCAAGCTATAATAAGTTCCCACCTGTCTGCAACAGGCTTAGCAATAGTTTGAAAAATCTCCTCCTGATTGGCTGCATGATCAAACACCTTTTGGAACCTGAAGGTAAAGCGAAAGAAAAGTTGCCACACTGATATTGATAGCCTGACAATTGTACTCCAGACATGAAAAAAGATGCATACTCTACCCGGATTGTACATCACCTGAACTTGTAACTCTCCTTGTTGTTGTTAATAACGCCAGAAGCCAAGTCCTTAGGCACCACAAATTCCAAATTAGAGCCCGTCTGCCCATCATTGTCCACAGAGTACACCTGATAAAGCAGACAAAAGACCAGATATCAAGCAAAGTAAACCTTCTCAGATTTCTTTGTCTCATTTGTTATGTCACCACAACGTTGGTTTACTATCACCGGTCTCAAAAAAGCATTAGGCGATGAACCATCTCAGAATGGGATGCTAGCTACATAGCTTAGTTGAAGCAGCACACACGCCTTGTCACAATACGCTCCCTTAGGAAAACACATCGAATCTAGGCTACTATCTCTATTCTGTACTACTACTCACCGAAGATATTTTCTTTGTGGGTTTGACGCGGGCATATATCTTAATGGTGTTTTTGATCATTTTCATCAAATGCACGACCGTTATGATCACAGTATTGTCTTTTACATTTAGACTAACTTTAAATGTCTCACTCCCACCTTACCCACCGTATATGCAATTTGCAAGCAGTTGTTGCTAGGCGATGAACAGTCACGTGACGGTCTACTACTCGGTTTATCACTGTACATATGAAACCGCACTTATCTTCATTAAACCATTATTAATTCAAGAAAATATGAAAATGAAAGTAAGAAATCTATGCGTCAATAGAAATAACTAGTAAGGATATTTAAAATGAATCCCATTCTTCATCACCGTATATACCTCAATGTTGACCACAACAACAGCTCTGAGACAAGTTTATAAACGCATGCATTCAAAGTTTCTAAAGTTGGCAAATCAAATTGTTTTTGTGCTCTCCTTTTTTATTTATTACAAGAAATACAGGTCTTCATATTGTTAAGTTGAAACATACCAAGGAATCTCAATGTAGAGCGGTGCAGAACGGCTTAACCCAGTTATGCAGTTAGAGTATGATATACATTTTTAGGAACTGAATAAAGGTTCAAAAACAGACCAGATATTTTTTGTAGAGATTCAAAAAAAAGAGGGTAGCAGTGTAATGCACCTTTCAGTCGGATACGATCACGTCCGTGGATTTGATCCACCAATCACAATCAAGAAAACTGATGCTCTTCAATATAGGAAGTGACGTCTATACTTCTGTCACAACTCAAGATAATTTTGGGACACAGATACGTGTTATCCTACGTCTAAAAATAAAGTTGTTTTTTTATCCTACGTTTAAAACAGTTATCAGATATTGATCAATTTATCTCGGTATGTATCTTTCGTTCTAATCTGATCTAGCTATCTAGGACAGCTGAAAATTCCTTACTCATGATCGGTGTAAATTGACATGATCAAGCGGAAGAAACGTAGCGAAACCTTAAACCTTTGTCTGTAAACTTCCCTATACTTCCCTATCCCTATATATATCCCTATACTTCCCAAACCGCTATACGTTACTACTTTAAGTTCACATTTATACATTGCTTTTATCATGTACTTGCTATGGACGTAAAAAGTGATACTGTAGTAACTTTCTTACTATCATATGATCTTTCAGCACAAAGAAAATGGTCGCAGGTAAGTTAGACAACCCTTTTTGGAGATATGATGTATAGATTTTCTCCAGTGTGTAGGGTATCTCATTCTCTAACACTGCTTTTTCTAGGACTCGTGATTGCAATTACAGTTGGAGCAGGTGATGTATTATATCAACAGATGTAGCCCTCTAAATGCTACCATCTACATGCTGCCATCAAAATAAATGTTTTCGTATGGAATACTCCTTTACAATGTAGTACACTACAACACAATAAAGCATGCTGTTAATTTAACACAGAACTTCTTCTGCTTCTTCTGTCTATTCTGAGTTACAGGGGCAGCAATACTTGCGGCCCCAGTGGCCCTAGGAATGCTTGGCTTCACTGCAGGTGGGATTGCTGCTGGGTCCACAGCTGCATCCTTGATGTCTACTGCAGCTGTGGCCAACGGAGGTGGGGTAGCAGCAGGGGGCCTGGTGGCTTGTCTGCAATCGGCAGGTAACGTTCAAAACATAATACTAACACCATGTAATAGCTATATCACAGTCAACTGTAAGGATTTAACTTGTTTTGACCCATCATAGACAGATCCTGGTTTCTGGAGGCTGTTTGTGTAATGTCTTATATATGCATGCATGGACCTGATGTACTGTGGCTTGTCTTCCTGTAGCTGCTGCAGGGCTGTCTGGCACTGCAACAGTGGCAGTGGGCAGTGTGGGGGCTGCAGCTGGAGAAGGGGTGAGACGGCTCTCAAAGATCTGGAAGTGATCCCTTCACACCACTTCATTATGAAACAATTATGGTTGCAATTTTAATCATCTTAAATGTCATGTGTGATATTAAAGGATTGCAACCCAATGAACAGAATAATGTTGTCACATTTGTATTCTTGCTTTGTGTTGTTGACATCATTGTGTGCTGCTTTCAAGTTTCCATGGTGGCATAGCAGAGCAAGAGCTAGTTGCTATTGACAGTCTGTGTGTGACGCACCAATATAATCTCAGTCAAGTACCATGGGACCCAACCATGTTTCTATAGATGTGTTATGGCTTGCCATCTCCTTGTTTTTGAAATTGAAACAAAAGTACTCCATTATGACTTACAGGTCTTCAGTGTGTGAGTACATCAGTGGATATCTGTTTGAACCTCACACTCCCAAAGAATCAAACAACATAGTTATGAACTAGACACAAACATGGGACAGTGGACACATTGAACTCCAAAACCCTGAAGTACAGCATTTCAAGTGCTTCCGTTTTTATTATTGTTAAAATACTGTGCAGCAGTATACTGCTTTGTTCGATTAAAGTTTTGATGTTACTAAAGGTTGAAGGTTCAGCATTTTTTTTTTTTACAAATAGGTATCTATGGTTGGTTGACGTGATTGGAAAGAGACATAATCACAGAGATGAATCATATATAAATATTCCCATCAGCCCAAGTGCCTTATATATGCCATCATAAATGTTAACCGAGTTAAGTCTCAGTAGAATCAAAAGTCCAGTCATTTAATTTCCAGAACAGTAGATAAACAATCAATCCTTTTGTACTGGAAAAGGATTGATTTGACTTGTCTGTAGAGCTCAATGATGGCTGCCTTTTCTTTTATGATGATGGATCATAAATATACATTTCTTCATATTTAAGTCATCTGGAAATATGGGTTTACTTACAAAACCCCCCCATCTGTTGACCCTGGGGCTCAACAAAGCCATAGAGCAACAGAAAGGAATAATAATTTCAACTAATAATGAACGAATTACAAGTCACTTATAACATGATGCTGTAAAACTTTATTGCATTTCTATTACTAAATGAAATACCAGATTATCAACATTGGCTTATTTAGATAGTGCTGAGGAGTTCTAGTGCTAAAGGTTTAATTATATAAACCTAATAGTAAATATGAGTTATGTGTCAAAACAAGCTGCTACATCAAGCAAAGAAAAATCATCAGAATAGCCTTCATGGGATTATCTGCACTAGATATGCGAGTGCTCCTTAAAAGGTGGCGTAGCGGGTTGGTGTGGTCAAATGAGTGCAAGAGCCGTCCCCACCGCTGCTCCAACACTGCCCACTGCTGCAGTCCCAGTGGCACCCAAGCCTGCGGCACCTTGATAAACAAACACACTGTCAGGGAGGCAATTAACACAGAACAAGATATAGAACAAAACTCTAAAATGCACTATTCAAAATGCACTATTCAATTACTACAACACATCTATTCGTATTTTATATATTCATTAACAATATTTGTCGAATCTAAGTATTCTGCACGTTGAGATTTTACACAAGCATTGAAACGTTACAGTCGGAAGGCCTACCAACAGACTGGAGCACAGCCACTACCGATCCAGTTGCCACAGCACCTCCGTTGGCGGTAGCGGCTGCGGACATCAAACCTGCAGCGACGGAATTGACAGCAATGCCGGCAGCAGTGAAGCCTACTGCGCCCAAGTATGACCAAACTGGGTAGTTGCGCACTATAGCACCATCCCTAACAGAGTAGATTGGTGGACACAAATCACCATTGATTCGCATAGCACTCTAGACTATGCAATGATTTCATTGCCATGCAAGCACAATGTGCCACAGACAGTGTTGGTAATAATGCTACTTGGTCAGACATGCGACCAATTCGAGTTAATGAGTAGGCTAGAAGCAACTTCAACGTATTGAACAAACGTCATGCAGAACTATAAGGGCTGTCAAAACCGCAAATGAGAATAATCATCAACAAAAATGATTAAGTAATTGAGGTGTGAAACCCGCCACACGCGTAACGCATTTCTTTGAGAGTAGTTAAGTGAGTGGACATTCTGTTGATTATGTTGATCGAATAACGTTGCTCTGGTACTAGTATTGTATTTAGCTGTTGGCAACCAGCCGCTGCCGCTGCATATGCAGTTTGTACTAAAAATAAGAAGCATTCAGCAGGAAAACATTTATATGAAATTTGATTATACAGACATTACATCCTCTAAAACTGCATAACTTAAAGCTAGACTTAACTCACGTAGCCCATTTCGCTTTGTGTAAAAATGTTCGGGGCTCTGTTTTTATAGAGTAGTCCAACCCTTTCTTGAGAAATGAAACATAACGCGTGCCAGCAGCTGTCTCACTCAGCCCGAAACTTAAATGAATGTGTTCACGCACACAAATAGGGCGCAACTTATCGATACTCGTTAACAAAATAAAATAGAGGTGTGTCAGCCTTCAGACCATTATACAAGCAGTGACATGACACCAGAGATACGTACGGCTTTGAATCATGTGTTGTCAACTTGTCAAACTGTGACTTGTCAGAAAGGGACCCAGTAACCCTGTTGGGGACCTCAAAGAACATTATTGTAGTTTCCTTTTTAAAGAATGCACTACATCCTGGAACAGCTGACAGTTCAGACAAACCAGAGGCTCACACCAACAGAGGGGATCAAACATTTATTTACCCTTAATAAAAGTTACATTAAAACCATTAACATCTTTAAACGATAGCAAAATAAAGAGAACCAAAAATATTGGCCAAAACATATTTACAGAGACATATTGCAGATAAAAAGCTCACATTTTGTACACAACCTCAAACCCCTGCATCATAAACTCTGAAATGTGAACACTGCAAGACTCGAGAAAGCTGTGGTTTTAGCCAGAAAAATCAAATAAAAAATGCACGAAAAAAGACATGGCGCTTTCCTCCTCCCATCCTTGAATTTAGTTAATCTATACAGCACAAAATACTTGAAATTTTGGGGTAAAACATAGGAATGTAGAATTCTAAAATTATAAGGATCTTTTGAAAGATTTGTGTCCATGTAACAGTCATTTTGAGTGAAGACAATCTGCCCCGCTCCACAACTGTTGTCAATTTTTAGATCCCAGAAAGATGGAGTAAAAGAAAAAGTTATAGGGTTGCCACGCTGTTAAAAGGATGCCTGTTCCATGAATAGGGAAAATAAGTCAGTATTCCTGATTCGCTCTACATCCGTTCCAAACCCTTCCCCACATGCCAGTTCCTGTGTATACCATGAGGGGGCGACATAAGCCAGCACTTTCATCATGAGGGCCAGGTGAGATTCCGTCAGTTGAGAAATAATAAAAGGCAGTGAACTGGTGGTTGAATCAGCAAACGTGGTATATCCTTCAATTTTATTATTTTGTAGTTTTGTTTAGAACTTTTAAGAATGTGGCACGAGTCTCTCATATATATTTATATACTTTAATCTTGGAAAACAGTTCAGGTGCCATGGGCAGGATGCAATCACTCTGCCTTTGGCTCGGCCTCCTCGGAGGCTGCAGATGTCGTGACCTCCGCAGGGACGGCAGCCTCCTCGGCATTGGCTGCCTCTGTGGGTGGGGCTTCCTCTACAGCCTTGGCATCGCCCTCGGAGGCTGGGGCAGCCTCATCCTTGGCTTCTGCCACGGGCTCGGCTGCTGGCGTCTCCTCTTTGGTTTCCTTGGCAGCGTGGCCATTCTCCTCAGGCTTCTCCTCTGCTGTGGGGGAGGCGGCCTCCTCCGCCTTACCCTCCTCGCTACCCTTCTTGCTCTTCTTTAGGGAGATACCCTTGAACTTGAAGGAGTTCTTCAGGGAGAACTTCTTCTTCTTCTTGGCATCCTTGGTGGCATCCCCTTCGGTCTTGGCGGCCTCTCCTTCAGCAGCAGGGGCGGGTTCGATGGCGTCCCCAGCACCAGTCTCTTCCTCTTTGGCTGGCTCTGCAGCTCCGTTACCATCCGTGACTGCTCCATCCCCATCAGGCTTAGCAGAGACGTCACCGTTGGTCTTGACATGTCCATTCTCCTGTGGATTCAAAAACGGGTGTTAAAAAATGTATGAATTCAAATTATGCAGGTTCCATGTAAGCAAAATTACCCGTTCAACCTGATGATAGGATGCCGTGCCCATGCCACATTGAGATATTTAGAACACACCACGGGTTTTCTTTCCTAAAACCGTTGACGGTTGAACGGACAACTCATCTGTTTGGCCTATACCCCAAATTCAACACATGGGGGCAGACGAGATCCATGTAAAACGTTCAGAGAGCAAGCGGAATTTGAAACAAAGGAATCAAGCCTGGTGCTTGCGCGCAAGTCTGTCTACTCCAACAGTTAATGTTTACTCTGCATAGTATTAAGTATTTCGGAGCTCATTGCTTTACCATCAATACACCAAACACAATTGAGGATCCTATGGTGAGGCTCAGTTTCCATAAGATTTCATTACTTGCACAATGTGTGTAATTTGGAAGATCGAGATTCATTGAGCTTGCAGCTATCACATACAAGACCACGAAATAGCATCCTCCTCCGCCACACGAACTAATTGAACTATATTTAGATCAATTAATACGGGACGGCAGCAAACTGTGGGGGTATTAGGCTATATATCACCACAAACAAAACAAAAAAACTTTCACAGTTTCTCTCAGCCATTCGCCGATAGCGCCCGTGCGCTGTCTGCAACTCAGCAAAATGCGCCTCGCGCCGACCCAGTTGCATCTTTGCACCTTGGCATCTTTTGTTCGATGCGCGGGGTGCCTGCCACTCCAGCGCGATTTCAGCTATAGCTAAATTACAAGTCTCGTTACATTCATTTTACATTTACACGTGTCATTTCTACACCAACTTAAAATGACATGTTTATTTTGATTCATGTGGACGGCACTAACAATTCAAATGACTCTTTGGCAAGTTGCCAAACCAAAAAAACAGTAATCTGATGATAGCGAACGTTAATAATGGCCAGAGTCATCGATTAGCTTACCATCCAGTGAGCTAACTTGCTAACTAACGATGCCCAAGCAAGTTAGCTCATGACCGGGATAATAACGCTGGACGATTCACATCTTGCTCCAAAACAAGTGGTTTTACAATTTTCACTCACTTTGAATAATTTTCTTTTCATTAATGTGTATCACGCCATATCGCATCAGGCACTGTTAACCGTGCGGTATTCGGAGCCATGGACACGTTGGCCACACGACCCACGCTGGAAGTGGGCGTTGAATGACAATGTGGATATAAACCATCAACCAACACTTACCTGGCCATTTGTTTTAGCGCCAGCCGTGTCGGCGACGGCTTTACCCTCCACAGCTGCTCCACCCTTGGACAACTGGGCTCCCATTTTTTCGTGTTTCAGGGGTTTTAAACAAAAAATAAAATCTAAAAGAAAAACCTCGAGAAGTTTAGTGGTTAAAAATCCAGCCCAGTGATAAGTGTACCTTGCCAGATAGAAAAATCCGTGATGGTGTCTTGTGTTCAAAAAGTAAGAGAAGGTCCTCGTTATCTACAACTGACCTCACGGCTGCTGAGCTCAAATTAAAGAATGTCTAGGCTACAAGTGTGAGTATTTCAACCGCGCCTCAAAATCGACCACTAACTCCACCTATGGGCGTGACAGCACGGACGTGCCCAATCTGCAGCCTTGGGTTGGAATACCCCCGCCCCCCTATTATAGACAGAGTCAACCAAAGTCACTATTCAGATGTAAGGATAATTGAAGAGGAAAAAAGAGCGATCTTTGTTGTAAATTAATAAATAATTTATGGAGAAATAGACCTCAACAATATGTTGCTTATTATGTCTTGTATCTTTATAGCAGGCTACGATTGAAATAACGCTTTTTATGTAGGCTACTTACCATTGTTCTATTTTATGACTTGCTCTGATATTGATCCGTGTTGGCCATGTTTTATGACTTTCAAGTCCTAAAGCCAGGTACACAAATAGTTACTTTTAGAACGTGGCATGCCATGTGTTTCACAAAGGTACGTAGTGAAAGACAATATTACAATAGCATCGTTCCCCTTATCTCATTGATCAAGTGGCTGAGTAGCTTATTGTGATTTATATAGGAGATATGAAATGAAGCTAAATTACCAATGCCGAAAAGATACAGACAGTTATGGCGATAAGCCTAAAAGGGATGGATTTTCCCAAATCAAATAGTTCTTGAAAAGGACTGTTCCTGTTATTATCCTATGAGGGTAAGGTCACATGACAAGGCCATTTTGAGCAGCTCCTGAAACACCTGATATGAAAGTGAGGCCAGCAACATTTCCCATGACTGCATGGAGTTGGAGTGTGTGTGTGTGTGTGTGTGTGTGTGTGTGGCTGGGGGGGTCAAAGGTGATATGTTAGGTCAAGAGTTATGAGAGAGTGTGGGGCAATGATCATGAGGTAGAGTCACTGACAGATGTGCTTGTTCATCTGCCTGTGGGCCCACTTAACTCTTTTCCAGCTCACTACTCTTAATTCAGAGAATTTGGGGCAGAATTTCCCTTTCTGTAATTTCTTCAAGCAGGCCCCTTATCTACGGGCATTCATATAAACACGTAGATGAGCACTCCAATGAACACAAAGGCTTCCTTTGTGGTATTTTATATATCCAGTTTAATTTATGATTTCCTGCTGTTCCCCTTGCTTCGATGGTGTCTGTTCTGATAAAGAAAAGTGTATGTATATGTCTCCCTGACAGTCCCCAAGTGTTTGGATTAGTTGATGACACACACACACAAACACACACACTGCATCTCTGCATTGGTATGTCTGGCATGCACTCACCACCCAGAAAAGGATCTGCCTCTTTTGACTGGACTGAGCCTCCCAGAGTAGAATGGACCCTCAGGGGTTAAAAATTCCAAGCCCCCTATCCCCTCCTCTTCCAATCGCATGAGAGATGTAAAGACGAGGCCTGCTCCTTTCTCCTCTCCTCCCCCATCCAGTCTCCAACACTACTACAATCATCCCTTTGGAATTCCTGTCCGCTTTTCTGATGTGGGGTGTCTGAATCGAAGCTTTATTAAGATGAGTGGTACATTATCTCCGATGTTAGATATCAAAGGATTTCTTTCTTGAGGATTGTGGTGAGGTGATCAATCACTGTGTGCCCTACTCACATGTAGACACCCCACGTTTAGCTTTTGATGAGACATCTACATCCCCATTCTAAATTCTTACTGCTTTTCGAACTAAAACAAAATAATGTGAAGATGGCAAAGGGAATTCTGGCTTAAAATTGATATAACTGAAGAAAGAGGACATAAGGAATAAACTAATTGAAACATACTGACCATCTTAAGCTCATTGTCAGATTAATTTCCTATTGCACTGAATATACAAACACACGCATACACACGCAAACTATCAGAGAAATTGAGTCTGGTTTTACGGTGTTAAAATTGGGTCTGAAGGACTTGCGCTGGCCTCAACCTGCCTACTCATTTCTGTCACGTTCCACATGTCGCTTCTCTTCCTTTCATTGGCATTTCTTCAACACAGTCAATGTCTGTGTTTGTGTGGCTGCCCATGTTTCGTGCCCTGACACAGGATGAGCCCTCAACTGGCAAAAAGACTCCATTGTTCCTCCTTTAACAAGCCAACTGATGAGCATCACAAGTAGACTCTAGTCTAAGAAAGAAAGAGAGGAGGGAGGTTAAAGAAATGGAAGGGAAGGGCAGGAAAAGGAGAAAAAGGAGAAATCAAATATGAAAGGAAACTGAGAGTACCAGAGAAAACCAAAAAGTTGTGTTTTTTGACAGAATCACCTTGAATAGATCTGTTGAGTGTAACTACTCAATGAATATGTGATTTCCCATGGTTGCTGATTTTGTCAACAGTTCATGCATACAGAATCACTAAAACAACAGTGACTGGGCTGCTTCCTGTCTGCTTTTCCCATGGTTTATGAGAGAAAGATGACTACACATGTATCCTAGTTCTGCTCATGTCATGTCCAAATACCAGAATGCCCACAGGAATTTCTGCTACAAAGCTTATACTTTCCCGAATAACATGAAATCAAGAAGTCCATTATGATACAAGAGAAATGAAGGAAGGGTCCTAAGACAAAATGATACAAAACAGATTGTTCTTCTTCCCCCATCTCTGATCAAGACATGGGCATGAGCACTTGGACTCGATTCCATGATTCCACTGCTGAAATGGCTGGCTGCTGCTCCTGGCTGCCCTTGGAGGAAGAACAGCTTGGATTGGAAAAGGCAGAGAACCCATTTCTTTGGTGGACACTTCTGCATGCATGTGAATGTGTGTTATCTGTGCTGTTGCTCTCTGCACGTGTGTCATGCAATGAGATGAAGTAGAATTTGTTCTTTTTTACGAAATGTATCACACATTCAGTATGGAACAGTTGGTGTTCATTATTGGAACACCAACTCTGTTTGTTACAGTGCTTACAGAAACTCTGCCATGAATGAGTTCTGCAGAAACATTCGAAGAATGCACTGTGGGTGTGCTCAATACAATAAGTGGGTATGCGTTTGGAATTCCGGGTAGACTCTTTTTCACCCATTTGAAGTGATATACATCTAATTAGAAGGATAAGGAAGCACAGAGAGTTGCCACTGTCGTTGAGAGGAATGGAGGACCAACGCTTGAAAGAAAGCCCTTTGTAATGATAACAGTTTCAATTAAGTGCCTTATTGACTGAAAAAAGGTTTTCAACAGTGGGCCCCACAGAGTGTGGTTGAAGTCTAGGCAGAAAATATAGAGAAATATCTGTGAGCCGTCAAGGTTTGCCAGCAGCTGCTTCGGAGGAGAATCAAAACTAAGATGATGGGATCTTAGCTGGGTGTGCAACTGAGCATGGACAGGCTCCGCAGAGGTTGTTGTGCTGTGGGCATGATTGATGAAATGATAAAGAACACAACAGAAACCTCTCCAGAGATGGCAAAGCAAGAAAATATTGAGCCACCACCTACCCGCTCATCCCTCTCCCTCCACTCCAATCAATAGGTTGCCGTACACAGGCTCCTCAGAACTTTGCCGTCACACGCAGACATGCCATAGTGATGGTTACCATGGAAACTGCTAGACTACATCCATGTTGTGAAGAGGAGGTTGTTCAATAAGTGGGTCCACTGTGAGAACTCAGAGGGGGCTGGGACGGGAGAGGATGTGGACCAAGGCTTCTGGTTGCTTTTTCTTATCGTTTTAGGTTTGTTTATTTGAGAAGACTGTGAATCCCTGCATACACACTGGAGACTGGTAGGGAGGGTTTACAGTTTGCACACAGAGCACTGTGACCGCTGGAACAATTGGCTGTGATCTACACATAAGCCCTTAACCAGGGACTAGAACTGTCTTTTTCCATCCTTCTTTCTTTTTATCAGTCTTTCTCTACCGCTATCTTTGCGTCATTGTCCATGGTCCTCAACCACACTGTTTTAGGGCAACAATCGTCTTGGTGGTTCATGGGTTTCTGTCTATCTTTGACTCAGCCCTAGGTACAATGGCCAGGCTCTTTATATGCAAACAATGCCAATTGTTCCAGGTTTGCAGGTGTTGACGTATCACTTGGGCCTCATCAATCCAACAACATAAGCATGGGCAGGCTCACACAAACCTCCCCTCTGTGTTTATCATAAGCTTAAGAAACAGCGGTGGTGAGAGGAATGGAGAAGAGTGTGGGAGAAAGGAGAACTGATATACAGAGACACATCAAGTATGAGTGGGGGTTGGGCATGTGCGTGTGTGGTATGTATGTGTGTGTGTATGTGTGTGTGTGTGAGAAAGCCAGCCATACAGTAGTAGGGCAGCCCCTCCCCACCGGCACTGAAGCTCCAGCGTTAGTGGGTCAGTGTGCCATCTTCTCATTCGTCAGCACCACAGCCTCCTCTTCCTCATTCCTCCTCCCTCTATCCACCACTCCCTCCTCCCTTACGCTGCTCTCTCTCTCTCACCCTTACAACCACTACACATATTTTATACAGGGACAAACAAAGAGATGGAATACCATGAGGCCAGACTTAGGCCAGGTAGACAAATGATACAGAGGTAGATAAACACAACTGCGTCCATATGGGGAAATATCATATCTTTGGGCTGTGGAGTGAGATATTGAGGAAACTTGCATGTATTGATGTTGTAACTACGCTTCCTACTTTGTGACATTATAAAGCAACTCTCACTTTCTCCTTCATAATGAATGAATGACAGACTCACATTCAACTGCACAACTGTCTCCGCCACTCTCAGCCCACAGCACAACTGCCATTAGGCTGTTTTCCACATATAAGCGTATGGCACAAGCACCCATACACACATTTGTCTTTCTGCTTTTGTGATTGTAATGGCAGTCTGGGAAATCCTTGTAACTGTGAGCTTGAGACCCCTCCCTGTTGGATCTTCACAGTTCCCTGCAGTCTGATTGGCTGTGCACCCTCTTCTCCAACACTGCCACTGCGATTTCATTGTAATGCAGATTTAGAAATTGGGCCAAAGGGATGGGGGATGGGTATTAGAGAGACAGGGAAGAAGAGGGGTGATGGGTGAAAGGGGGCTGGGCGGTCGGTGCTAGTTTGACTGCAACCCTGCTTGTGTCTTTTGGGGGTGAGTGATAGTCTGGCTAGGGAAGGGGATTGAGACAGTATTATCCACAAACCGTGGGTCCCTCTTCTCAGCGGTGATCTTTTTACTCTCGTATCTGTTCATGTACGTCAGGCATCAACATTCCTTAGTTAGTTATTCGGCAAGCCCACCCAGCCTTCAACTATTTTATTTGTCATATTTTTGGGCATGAGGAATATCGATACATTAGATTACTACAGGTAACGTAGATACTCTCTCTCTCAGTGTTCAAGAATTTTTCTAGATTGAGTCTGAGGTATTCTTGATGTGCAGAGGCATTCAATTATTGATTTGCATTCTGGCTTTGTGATTCAATGGGCCTGTTTGTTTTGAATGTGGGAGCGCTTGTACGTTGCATGTCTCTGTATGTAGTGTGTGGGAGAGAGGTGAGGTGGGAGGGGGGGTGAGGGGGGGGGTTTTTTTTTTTTTTTTTTTTCTCTCTCTCTCTTGTTGTCTTGATCTCTTGTTCTCTCTCTATTCTCTCCCTGTCTCTTCTCTCTTTTCTCTCTCTCTCTCTCTCTCTTCTCTCTTCTTCTCTCTCTTCTCTCTTCTCTCCTCTCTCTTCTCTCTCTCTCTCTCCATCTCTTCTCTCTCTCTCTCCTCTCTCTCTCTCTCTCTCTCTCTCTCTCTCTAACTTCCTCTACTCTGCGCTGATGATATATCGACAGACAGAGTGTGGCTTGCCAAAGTCAAGCGTGGAACCGACGGGATCATTACGGGGCGGCATGCATTCCAATCACCATTCAGGCGCTCTCTGTGTCCCTATAGACTCAATATTCTCAACAGGGAATGCAATGAAACCTCAGGCGATGGACGAAGGAAAGGTCCAGGCAGCGATGAGACCGTTAGGAGTAGTGAACTTGCTATGTGTTTTTTTAGAGGCATGATCGATGCATCTGAGCTACAGAGAGCCACTATGCTCTAGGGTTTCTGCCGGAGAAAAGCGCGAAAGGTTCTTTGTTGCCCCCGTCTTTCTCTGGTCCCTCCCTCGTTTACGGTCTCATTGGGTAGATGGACACACTCATACACAAGCAGAGCACACACCACACACACAATCCAGAGCAGGTAATTCATCTTCTGCAGGATCAAGTAGTGTATTTGACATCAGTGGGTTCTCAGTCTTTTTAACCTACAAGACAAATCACCCAATCTAACGAGTAGCACAAATAGGATCATTGAGGATACATGGGTCAAGTTCTTTTGGATGAGACTCAGTCCAATCCTCTGTGAATAAGAAGTAACTGGTAAAGAGGGAGGGAGATAAAAAGAGAGAGGATAGGCTTATTCAACAATCCCCCTCCCACCCACTCCAAGCCAGCTTTGCTCCGATTCATTATTTGGTTGTCATTTTGCTCCAGTTTTCCTTTTACCCATCTGCCATTGCAGCTGGGTTGTCATGGATCATCATGGCTGTGCGTTGAGCTTGTTGGCGTGTGACCTATTTTTAACCCCACCCCCTCTATCTCTTGCCCCCAATTCCCTCTCCCTTGCCCTCCTCCAGTTTACCGTAGCATTAAAAACATCCCTTTATTACAGTGCTTTAGGAACCAGCAATAGGTTACTCCTTGCCATTGTCATCAAAACGTCTTGGTGGAATACAATATTACCCTAAAACATCAAGAAAGCTCACTGGATGTTGGCACTCAAAGCAATGTCCATATTTGGCACATGAAACAAGTGCAAGAGCAAGTGAATCTGTGGCCACTACTTGAGGTTAGCATTTTGGTGTTTGTTATTTATTATGATCATTCACTCATATCCCAAAAAGGAAAATATGCATATTAGTGTGACTACTTTGGCGTCATTCGTTGTGGATCCCTTTCAAATGTAACACAATTGCTGAGACGAATGTATAATACATTTGGTGGTTTTTGCATGTCGTTACTCCTGCTAGTCTGAGTTGTTGCCTGGGGAACTCAGATGTCAGTCATGCAAACGAGGGTAGGAGTCTCCAGTCTGGAGGGCCTCTAGGCTTGGCTTGCCCTCTTCCTTAGATGAATGACTGTGGAACCAAGATAGATGAAGCATGTCTTATTAAGCCCTTACCTTTTAGCCGGGTTAGCCTGCATACATTTAGAAGTTTGTAGTCTTGTGTAATGGCTGTCTGCTGAAACAATTTACATGAGTCATACCTGATTAGCCTAACACAGTCTGAGATGATTACCTGCAGTACACTATCACCACATGCCTTGACTAGCCTTGCTCAGCACTGTCCAACTAATATTGACCTCTGCTAGCCTGGCAAGGCTAACTTAGTCTTTCACTGTCTGACAGTCTGATTGTAGGTGATTGATTCCATATTGATCAGTAGGGCGAGATGCTGGGGGGAGGGAGCGGAGGGGTTATTTACTGTGGTGTCTCATTGGGGAATGGATGCTGTCAGCTCCCAAAGGATTTACTGTTACTGCCTGTATTATTCCCTCGTACATTCACTCCTTGTCAAAGTCTGAGAAACAGTCCTGGCAAACAGATACATAAAAACAAAGTGGGTTGAATATATCTCTGTTTGACAGATACAATATGAGAGACACCTGCTTCCAGAGAGCAGGAAATCATGTTCACTCCCTTATATTCCAATGGAAAAGTTCAAGCAACTGTCAGTTCCTTTCCGAATTTACTCCTCTCGGGCTTCCAAACAAGGTTATCATGGGTTAGTGACCTGAAGGAACTGAAGATCAATGGGAAAATAGTTAGGAGCTCAATCCTTCCTCCCCCTCTCGCCCTCCAGAGAAACCAGGAAAGGCCACAGAGGAGGTTAGTGGGGAGGAGAAGGTTTGGGTGGTGGTGTGAGAGGGGTCCATTGATGTAAAGTAAGACTTTCTAACCCCATTGCACCCCAAGCACAGGAGAGCTGGAGGCGATGGATGGTTGTAGGAAGCACGATCAGGTGTTCCTCAGGGCACATCCGTGGACCTTCACCCTAGGCCACAGGCCACACTGAGGTAAGCCGATCAGCTGTACTGTGAGATAATCTGATTGAACGCAGTGACAACCGTTTTTATTAAAGAGAATGTAATAATATGATGAGCAGGACCTGTTTTAACTGATGCAATGCAGGGGGGATTGAGGTCTATAGATGTGTAACATGCTTGCGTATCGTCGACACACAAACAATCAGCTTGGCTCCCATCTGACAGGCATTATATAGAGTTACAGTCTCCCGTATATGTGGCCTGATTTCTGGGGCTTGGTGGTGGTGTGTGGATTCATGATTGACAGCTCCGGAGGTCTATGTAGACAGTCTAAGACACGTATAGAATGTCATGAGCAGCACCAATCGTTCATTCATTGAGATCTTGGACATGAACTATCAAGGCTATTTGGTGTCAGGTTGAGATTCTCCCTGAGTTTGATAGATGTTTGGTATACTCCCCTCCCCACACACTCACACTTTCCAAACAACTATTTGCCCCGGAGGTTCTCATTCTCCAGCATTCCATGGTATACAATTTCCCCTCAACTTGCACATGCACAGGTAACCAGAACCAGCTCTCTTTAACATGGCAGAGCATTGTAGCTGTCTGAGCATATACAGCGGAAGGTAAAATCACCCCTCTTGATGAAAATGGATTTTGCCACACTTCATTTTCCTGGAAGGAACAGCATCATGTGTAATCACTTAGGCCAGGTCTGGCAGACACAACCTGGACATCACACACATACGCACGCATGCACGCGCGCGCGCACGCACGCACGCACGCACAAACACACACACACACACACAAACAAGCACACATACACACACACAAGCACACATACACACACACAAGCACACATACACACAGGCCCTGCGAATGCATCAGCAACAAGGGGCAGGTAATAAACAGATGGAGGGGCGTAGCATCTTATTTAACTGGCCTGTCTGATTTTATGTTGCGTGCCGTGCTCTGGGGGGATTCATTTAGGGAGATTTACGGGGGTGTCATGGGAACATTGGTGGGGTAGGAGGCCAGTTTTCTCTCGTAATGGGTTGTTTGACCCTGAACTGTTCAAGGGCAGGGTGATCTGTAGTCATTAATGACCAGCAGAGAGGTGTCGCGACCAGCCTTATCTCAACTTACGAGCTGCCATTAAACACACCAGTCCTAAGAGATGGGGCCGGGTAGCTCCAAAGTAACAGAGCTACCTGTCACACTGGTGAGCATGTTTGTCCTCAAAGTGCTGAGTCAAACCCTCCCAAGGTGGTGTTGGGACACATTGATGGATGGTTGTGTCACAAGTGGGCCTGTTCCCACCGTGCCATGTCACCCACAAACACCAAGTTGTCTGGAGATACACTGACTTGGGTTCATACTGAGCTGTAAGACTTAATGAGCCACATGTCTCTGTTCTCAGGACCTGAACACATGACAAAGGAAGAATAGACTCACTTTTTTCCCCACATTGCGGCTCTGGCAAACATATCTGGCCAGGTCAAAACCTCAACCTCAAACCCTTCTCCAGGGTGGTGTGGTCAAAGTCAAGACGGACACCATATATGGCCTTAAAATGTGTTGGTGCCTGACACTAAATCAAACCGTGTGTGTGTGTATGTGTCAGTGTGTGGTTTCTGTGATGAATTGCTTTGCTATTCCAAGGGGAGTAAAGGGAAAAGCTTTGTTATTAATATGTGCTGAGTGTAGAGGGCGAGTAACATAGTCACACAACAGAAATCAATATGGACGCACACCTTTCAGATTTAGGGGAGCAGGTGAGGAGGGAGGTGGAGGGGCAAGAATGTGCAGCAGAATGACCTGGCACCTCCTGCTGGGACACTTTCCTGAGGAGCAGATCAACTCCGGGTTGTCTAGTGAGGAGCGATGCATTATGGGTTAAGGTCAGACATCAGACCAGAGTGGTGCATGTGTGGGTGTTGACAAGTTCCTTTTAGATGTTCATGGAAGAAGGTTCCATTCTACACATCATCGTGTTTACGATTTATCCATTTCGTTTTTGGAAAGACAGCTCACACACTTCTATCTCTTCATCTTACTTCTTTCTAAGTGACTAATGAAAGCCAATCATCCTATCCTGCCGACAGCATTCACACTCACACACACACACACTCATACATGTGCTCACACACGCAAATCTTAGAGTATAGCTAGTTGCTTGCAGATTCTTGTTTCACGTTTTCATCAGCTTGCATCATCAGCACACATCATCCAGAGACAGATCTGGCAGATGGTGTCACATTACTGTTGTGGAGGATAAAACACTCTCAGAAACCCCTCAGCTCCCCACCTTGTTCTTTACATGATCCTATAGAGACAGTCATTCTTCTTCTAGTTATCTTTTTCTATGACTGGTCGGAAGGACGTCTCGATGGGTAATGGACGAAATTGATAGTGACTGGGGTTCTTCCTGTGTGTGTGCGGTGGACACCTACATACTCGTGTTTTGTTTGTGACCCCCTGAAAGGACTCTAGTCTCTATTTACGTATTTCCTTTTAGTGCTTGTCTGTTAATCTCACTGTCTATACAATGCATCACATTATGATATGAGCCTAAATAGAAAGACCTACCAATGCGCGTCTCTCTTTCCCTTTCCCTCCTGGTCCCTGGCGTCCCTTCTCCACCGCTGTGCAAATGGATTAATCTTGTAACTTGGAGTCTGGGGGGAGGGGAGAGTGGTGTGCACATGTCAGCCAGGCTGAAATATGCATGTGTGAGTGTTCATGTGTAACTATGTGTGTGTATGTGTGTGTGTGTGTGTGTGTGGAAGAAGGAGATAGCACACAAAGAAAGAGAGAGGACATTCTTTTTGGGTGATGCTGAGATTTGCATGTATTGCATGTGTGACAGTGTGTGCGTGTGTTTCTGACATGGATGTGATGGATGGAGAGAGCGAGCAAGAGAGAGAGAGAGAGAGAGAGAGAGAGAGAGAGAGAGAGAGAACAGGAAAAGAAGGACTCCAGGATATACCAGGCTAGGTTCTGGCGAATGAGTCCTTTGCATTTCTGCCCACTCAGGCGAAAACACCAGCGCTTCATATGGAGTCCCAAAATAGAGAGATCTCCATTAATAAAACATGAACCTGCTGTACAACTTCTTCTTCCAGTATCCCTGCAGGAGAGAGGGAGAACAGCCATGATGAGAAGCGTCGCTGCCAAGTCCTTTCTAGACCAAGCTTGATCTCACATACGGCACTAATGGAAATATGCAAAGCCCAGCGTCACTAAGACACAGTCAGAGCTTGGAGCTCTCCTGCGCAACCCTGTTGTCAATTACATTTTATAGTCAAACAACCGCCTGCTATCATACATTATTCTGTCTCCGACTCTGTCTCCCTGCCTTTTCCTGTTCACACCCCCTTCCCCCTCTTTTCGTCTTCCACTCGGATTCTCTCTCCCTCACTGGTTTGCCACTTTCCCCTGTTGCTGGGCTGGCTGAAGAACGGCATCAGTGACAACGGTTAACCCGTTGCCATGACAATGCCATGACAACAGTGGTGGAATTTGTTTGCTCGGGGAAACTCATGAATGGAGAGGGGTTGGTGAACCTGAAGGACGGCATGTCAGTCACCCATGCCCCCCCGCTTCTCCCCTTCCCCCATGCCCCTCCCACTCTAACCGCACCTGGGACTTAATCTCCTCAGCACTTAAGGTAATGGGCTGATCTTAAGGAAGAAAAAGATAGCGATCAGGGAGATTACCAGTGTATCATTGCAGGTCCTCTTTAAAGGTAAGTGCTTGGGGGTAGTGCTTGCATCAAAGAGGACAGATGCTGAATGAGACTCAGAGGGGGAGAGAGAGACAGAGATGCTATGGTGACAGCATTTGTATGGCAAAATCAGGCGCTTCTCTTTTCTAGCATACAACCCTGCTGAGAGAACCAGACTCTCAGGATTCTCCACAGACTAGTCAGGCTCCACATCGCTGTGGAGCCTACAGCCCCAGCACCACACACAAAACCACTCACCAAACCCACACACTCACCACACTCTTGCCATACTGGCTGCCATTAGCAGCTGAGGAATTGTGGGAGGCCAAGTCAGTCTGGGACTCGACGTGACATCACATCCATCATGGCCGCCTGTGGCCCAGCTGCCACCAGCTGTTGGACATTAAGCAAAGTGCAGGCGGATTTGGCTGAGCCAGTTATGGGATAACTCAATAACATTACTGTGTTAGCTGGGCCTGAGCTGTTTATTTCATAATGCACCGTGCTTTTACCACGACCTGCTGCCTGACTCTCAAGCGCTGCTGTACATCTCTAAGCTGATTATCCAGCCGCCACCAAGTTTATGGGCCTCAACAATTGGCTTCTGCCCATCAGTCAAGCCCCACACCTCCCAGTCTTCATGAAAATGAACGTCGACATGATATTGAAATGGCTTTATTATGTGTGTTGAGGTTTATTGGACTAGTCAGCATACAAACCTGGGTTTTTAACCTGAGTGGATTTTCATACCATGTGTTTTACACTAATGCTCTATGGTGAAGTGCCCTCTGGCAGACGAATACCACACGGTCTGCCAGTGTCATTATGCTGCACACTGCTTCACTGTAGCTGCCACAAAGGTGTCCATCAGCAAATCCATGGACCATACACACACACACACACACACACACAATGTCTGGAAGTCTGTCAACAGAAACAAAATCTTGAAATGAGTTTGTTTGAAAGAAGCCGTGTAGCTATTCTTCCAGAATGTCCTTTAATGTCCAACCCGGGCCTAAACCAACATCTGTCAGACCCTCAGTCGGTGGACAGTAGCTGTGTCCAGTGTGTGTGTGTGTGTCACAGTGAAAGGGTCACAAGGGACTTTTGACAGTAATTGGTAGAGATTGTGGCGGCAGCTGTGGACGAACGCAGAGGCAGAAAGGTGATAGTCTGCACATCCGCTGGCCTCTTTACACTGAATCAAAAAGGGTTAGGACCTCTAGACCCAGGTGCCGCCCCCCTCAACATCCCAACTGGCTCACTTGGCAATCACACACCCATCACAAACATCTCTCAGCTGTTTCTTCTCCTTCCGTCCATAAGCTAGATGGACAACTTTGCATTCTCATCCCTGTTCTATCGTTTCTGGGCATTCCCGTTCTGATCGAGGAACATGCTGGAAGACCTGTATTGTGGACGGGCACTCCCTTGGAGGGGAGAGAGGGCCTGCCTGCCTGCCTGCCTGCCTGCCTGCCTGCCTGCCTGCCTGCCTGCCTGCCTGCCTGCCTGCCTGCCTGCCTGCTCTGTATAGAGTCAGGCACTTATAAATATCTTTTGCAGGCTTTCCTCATCCCTCTTTACTTCATCCTGTGCTTCACATCCTTCCCTTGGCTTGATTCTTCTTTCGTCTTTCTTCCTTCCTCTTGGGACTATTCTTTTTTCCCTATTGAGGATGGCGTCTAGGAGCGTACACAAAAAGACAACAAACAGCACGCTAAGGGACATGACATGGGTTCATCATAAACAAACAAACAACATGCATACATGCTACCAAATACAAACATTCTCTGCTACATTTGATGTCATGCATGGTGCATGCAAACAGAGCAAGCCACCATGTGAGCACATGTGAACACGCCATCCTTCATTATAGTAACTAGTGAAAGCGGTAGACTACAGTGTGACAGATTCATGAGGAGCCCAGTAGGCATACATGTGGATTAATAAGTCTGCATGTATAGTGTATGTATGAGTTCATGTGTGTGCATGTATACATGTGCAAGTCTGTGCAAGTGAATAGATATGATGTGTGTATATGTGTGGGTTTCTGGTTTGCCTTGTGTATATATATACACACGTGTGTATATATGTATTTATATGTTTTCATATGTGTATGAGCAGTGCCCATGGTACTACCTAGATCCAAAGTCCAGTTCCAAAAGGGGACAGTCCAGGGGCCACTACAATCTGGGTCTGGAGCTGAATGGCCTTGCTGGACTGAGACCTCACTGCTTCTGCACTAGCATTATTTACCCTGTCAGAAACTCAGCAGGGACTAGCTGCACAAAGTAACACACACACACGTGCATGCTCACACACATGACACACACACGTGCATGTTCACACACACATACACACATGTGTATGCTCACACGCATGATACACACTCACGTGTGCATGCTCACACACACAACATACTCACACACACGTATGCATGCTCACACACACGACACACATGCACAGAGTTAGGGAGGATCCCCATTCCGAGAGGTCAAAGTTTACCATTGCAAATGGCTTCATCTCACGTTGAACTATTCAACATCTCCACTAATCACGCTCCAACATTCTCAGCCCCCAAACCGATCTCAAACTCCCCTCATCTATTTCCCATGTCCATAAATCTCCATAATATAGCACGTTCTTTCTCTGGCTTGGTGTAACACTCTTTCTGTTTCATCTGCGTCCATGTGAACTCACAAAGTGCCTGAAACGGACGTGTGACCCTATTAACAGCCTAGTCCCCACAATTGTAAACAGTAACACCCATCACCCCCCCTCCCCTCCCCCCACGTCAACTGATCCCCCCTAACCCTACCCCCCAGTCAGCCCTGAGCCTATGCCAATGTCTGCAGGAGGAATCTGATCTCTGTCCATCCCATTAACGTTCTCCAGATGTTCCCAGGCTGATATCTGACACCTCTGGCTTCTGAGTGTCTCACCGTCAGGGGGGGAGAGACGCTCGTCCACGGACGAAGGGTGGAGGAGCAGGGAGAGGAAATCAAGGCAAAATGTTAAGGGATGTACAGTATGAGGGAAATGAATGTACTGCCTTAAAAGAAAGTTTCTTATTCCACTTCAAGA
This sequence comes from Plecoglossus altivelis, assembly GCA_036571765.1. Classification (NCBI taxonomy): domain Eukaryota; kingdom Metazoa; phylum Chordata; class Actinopteri; order Osmeriformes; family Plecoglossidae; genus Plecoglossus; species Plecoglossus altivelis. The sequence continues at coordinate 13,441,769 of BROE01000009.1, read as the reverse complement.
AGAGAGGGTTTCCAATCAGATTACAGAGACAAAGAAAGAGCAGGATTTGGGAAGAGACACAGACACACGCGAGTGTGTGAACACAGAAGGAAGTGAATAGCTGAGTACAGTACAAGCACGGCACAGAGAGACAGCAATGAATGAATGAGACAGATCGCGTGCTTTGCTTTGCAGTGTTTGCGTGCATGCGTGTGCATCCCTGGGTGAACGTTAAGCAGTGGTCCAGAGGAAGTCCCTAGATGTTCAACGGCAGTCATCATCGGACTTCACCCTTTTCTAGATGGCCACAGGAAACAGCCGGCCCCCTGGGTCTTCAGAAGGGAACGTGATACCTTTAATAAGTCCTGTCTGAACCCTTTTCCCTTCTGGGTCCCCCAGCCTCACTTAGGTCCTTTGAGAGAGGGCCTGACACCTAACACCACTGTCCCCCTGAATGGTCATGCTTCAAAGGCTCCACACAGAGACTGGGTGCAGGTCCTTTAGCGCTAGGCGGCTAGCCGTTAGCCACAGAGTCAGTGCCTCGTAAACACAGTCGACATGTGAGAGAACACGGAGTTACTGGCTTCATAAACATGTTAATGAGAGAGGGGGGCTGGTTAGAGCTGGACCTTGGATTAGCACTGGTTAGCATAGGCAGATGGTTGAAATCACGCAAACGTTGAGGTCAAATCAACCACATTTCGGGTAAACAAGTGGGACTGTACAAGTTAAAGTCCATTTAAGAGGACAAAAGAATGATTCAGAGAGGTTTGAAAAGAGTGCTGAAAATAATAATAGATTATTGGAAGGTATTGGATGCTACTTTACAACATGTGTGAGTCTTCGGACACATAGGGGTGTGTGTGTATGCCTACATGTGTGTTTGTCAATGTGTGTGTGTCCATGAGTGTGTCAAGCTTAAACACGTTTCCACCACATTTTCCTCAGGACATTCCTGTGTCTGTTCCACATGAGCTGAGTGTACCATTCAGACCCATGTATCACATAAGCACATCCTGTGTGCGTGCACACACCAAGCTCAGCGTGTACAGCATGTACAGAACCAAAGGCCATTAAGTCACACTGCACACGTCCTCACTAACAAGAAGGATTCGTTGCATCAGATCAATCCATTGGAATATCAAGTCTGACTGGCCTTTTAAAATGGACAAATGGTATTTTGATTTTTTTAAATTAGAAATATCCTCAAGATGAGCCTGAAAGAATGTTGAGGTTGAGATTGAATATTCGTAAAACACACACACACACACACAAGCAGGAGAAAGACGGTGTTATTTCTCCAAGTCTATTCTTGCTCTTTCTTGCTCTTGATCTCTCTACCTTATCATCGATGCATCCTGAAACTTCCGTTCAGAAAACTAGGTCTGCATAACTGATGTAGAACGAGAGCGAAAGAGATGTCTTAAATATTTGAGGTTGCAGTATGTCTTGGCTCACATGTTCGTGAGTGTCTTTGAGATATGCTTGCGTGTGAGTGTCACAGAACTTTAAAGTCAAATATGATCATCTTTCTCACTTGACAGAGAGAGAGAGAGAGAGAGAGAGAGAGAGAGAGAGAGAGAGAAAGAGAAAGACAACATCTTGACATATGTCTGACATCTTACACACAGACCACACACCGGCAGTTTGCAACCACAAGCAAGCAGGTTTTTGTAGTGAGAGAGCTAAGCAAGTACTGCCAGAAAGGTGTGTTGACATGAGTTGGCCACGGTTGACCCAGAGATACGAACATTCAATCTCAACCTCAACATTCTTTCAGGCTCATCTTGAGGGTAGAAGAGAGGCATCTGTTTCGGATGTTTGTAAACACGGACAGTCAAAGGAATGCCAGAAATGACAACCTTGGTTTAGGCAGTTTTACCAGTTGACACGCAAAACACACACACACACACACAGACACACACACACACACACACACACACACTGATAAGCATGTACATCTTCTACTAATCTTGTCCATTTCCAGAGGGTTCGTTTCACAGCGAGTGTGGACCTGCTGACATTCCTTTAAGTGTTTTTGTCACAGTTAACAGTAAATTAGTGTCATCTGTGAAACTTCCTTATTAGGAATTCCTGAGAATCTCTAATCTCTATACTTTACATCATAGAGGATCCTTTTCACAATAGAGAACACAGCCATGCAGTAATTATACTGCTGTATCTCTGCATTCTTTTCTGTTTTCGTTACCGGACACAGCTGAAGTGTCATAAACACCAAGTGATGGCTTTGTTCATCCTGAAGGCCTTTGGTTTAGAATGGTTCCATCACTGAGACAACAATGTGTTACACAATATACTTCATGTTTGTCACTGACGAAAGGTGTAAACATGATGGGCTTGTTTCAGATTCCTGGCACCACACCTGTCCAAGTTCACGAGGTTAGGCTGGACTATTCATTTCGGCATATAATGGTGTCACAGCATTTGCCCACATATGGGCAATCCTGGCCTTTCATTCCTTTCTTCTTCAGATGCAGTTCACTGTTTCCCCCTCGTCCATCGGACTGAGTGTCACTTCCTCCCAGGTCATGGGAAGAGGCAGAACCCCGCAGGGTAAGTGAGCGCGTGCAGGAAGCAGGTCGCTCATCCCACAGGAAGTGCCCTCTCACACGTGCGTTCCTTTCCTCAGAGTCTGTCAGATTACCCGGAGATGTAGGGGGTTGACACTCACGTTAGTGAAGGAAAAAGAGAGAGACAGAGAGAGAGAGAGAGAGAGAGAGAGTGTGTGTGTGAAAGAGAAGACGAAGAGGGAAGAGAGAAAGAGAGAGATGAATGAAGAGAGAAAGAAAGAGAGAGGCTGTCATTCCTGATGAACTCTCCAGGAATTTACGAACGTCTGCCTCAAGCTCGCAGTCAGAGGGGCAAGCAGCCTTTACTGCTGGTGTTGAGTCAGTGACAAACACTATAGACTCAACACCAACCTCCTAAATGTTGGGAATGATAGACGCAACCACCTAGATAAGATAGGAAGCTAGGACACACCTCAAAGACAGATGAATCACCTCAACGCTTCACTTCCCTCTCCAGGCTTGAGTACTGTACTATTCTATCTGTCCCGTGGACCAAACCTGATCCCGTCACCTTATCATCTACAGCACATCCGTGTTTTTCCATCACACATGAGGCTGCTGTCCTAACAGAGAACGCTGTCCCTGTGTATTGACTCAGTGGAGTTTTGCCACTTCTTAGAAAGCCAGTTATTTGTCCTGTGTGCTAATGCAGGCAGACATTTCTGCCTGAGCGGTTGACTGATCAGCGAGGCTCTGACAGCCAGACTCGGGCCCGTTAACCCACCCCCAGGAGAGTTCTGAGAGGGAGGCACTCGGCCGCGGCCCCTTCACGGCTGTCTCTAGAGGCAGCCCCTCACCAATTAGGAGCTCATAAATACAGAAAGAAGGGAGGGGGGATGGAACAGGGTGTGGAGACTGAGGGTGGGGGATGCGGGGGTCAGGGACGAGGCCATGTGCTAGGACCAGCCTGTGGGAGTGCACCCCCTTTAGGAATGTGTGAGAATGTTGTTTATAACATCTGGGAGGAGTTGGTGTCCTTGGGGGGGAGGGGGGGTAACCAGGAGGAGAGTATCTAGAGTACGTAGTTATATAGATGCAAGAGTGCATGGCTGCTTCCTTCAGATCTCAACTGCAAGTGGCCAATCTGCCCTGCAGTCACAGAACAGCAACAGCTTATTTTCAGATGAAATTGTGACTGAAAGCATTCACCCACTCATCGCCGTAGACACACTGACAAAGGCAAACACACACAAATGGGTGTCAAGCCAAGTTACCTTTTGTTTCATGCGGGTAGATCTCCCCAAGGGATCAAAGTAAAGTTAAATTCAAATGTATGAAATGAGAGCTTATTACATTTTCATTATGTTTCTATTTTTCTACACAATTGGAAGTGTACAAAATATACAGATATTCACTAACAAACCAGTTTATGGAAGTATGTTTGTAGTTACACACTGTAAACACATGTTTTGTTTGTTGGATTTCTAGAGACATTGAATCGGGATTTTGGATTAACGTAATGTCTTGATCACTGTTTAACCAGCGGCGATGCAGCATCAGCAATGCACCAAAGTCAATACTCTTACACCAACTGATCATTCAGGGGGATTGAGATACACAACAACTTCACATCCAGAATTTGAAAAGCCTCGGACAAATTGAGCTGTAACCATGTTAAGACGCTAGCCTTATATGGTTAACCATATTAAGTACGGTTTGAGACCTACCCACATGCTTACGCACATCAGATAGTTAACCACGTTAAGCTGCTAGTACCATCTACATCCCCTCTACTTTGTTCGTCTCCCTCTGCATACCTGGCATGCTTTTGCAGACTGATGACACTTGTGGATAAGAATGTGCGGTGAGAAAGCGACCGCCCCCCCCCGTGCGTCTCCCCGTGAGCCGCTCGTACCTCCGGGGTTCTCTGGATCCAGGCGGCCGCTGGAAGAACGAGGAAGGTGGGGGGCAACTGTTGGCGGACGAAGAGTTTACTGCTCCCCCAGACTTCCAGTTGAGTTTGGTTCAGATTTATGGAATGCAGTCTCTTCCAGGCCCCCTTTTTCCCCTCTTATCTCCCAAGGTCTGTCATCGCTAAGTTCACTGCCTCGATCCTGTTGAGATAAGTCATAGTATGAAACTGTGAGTAACTATACCTCAGGGGGAATACAGGGTTAGTATCTGTTTGGCCAACATATTGTGTGGGGTTGTTTTCACTCAATCTGCTGTCCCAGCTGTGAGAAGACAGGAAGTCACACATCTTCTGACAGGAAGTCCAACAGCGCACACACACCAGAGTCAGGAAACCTTACCAGCCAGACTCTTGAGTTCATTCATAAATCTTGTAAACACACAGACTCACACACAGTCCACCAGCCAGGCAGATGTGTGTATGTTCGCCACTCACCAGTCTCAGTTTTGAGACCTACCCACACGCTTACGCACATAAACCTTGGACAGGATGTGGAGGGGTGAAAGGTCGTTGGCGTGGAGGGTTAAAATCTGGAATAGGGTGGGTGGTTCAGGAGCTGGGTGGAGACAGAAGAAGTCAGAGTTTAGTATCACCTTCCCTAGGAAGATGATATTAAACGTATCTCCTCATGCACGCTTCTGTAATCTACACACACAGACACACATGCACCGCACAACTATAGATAACGTGGCAAGGTGACCTCGGAATGATTGTTTCAGACCTAATTACACTGTGAAAACACAGTCTAAGAATTGAATTAGCAAGTCTCACTTTGAGCTGTGAACCTTTGATATCATGTGTTATAAAATGATATACTGTGATCACTGAAGACCGACAGACGTCAAGTGCTTGCTCCTGCATCAAGTAATACATTTTTGGACAGGAAAACATTACTTTTATTCAAACATACACACAGACCATTAAGCAAACATCTGTTGGATGACCCCACTGACAGGTGGCAGAGATGATTGCACACACACATACATACATACATACATACATACAGACAGACAGACAGACAGACAGACAGACAGACAGACTAGTAAAAGAACCACCTGTTCAAACTTGCTGTAAAGCTTGCTCAAAGTATCCAGTAATGAATGACTATGTGTACTGCATGTCACTGTTTGAACATGGTGCGTGTGGGGGAATGTATAAGAATGAGTAAACGTGAGTGTGTTGATATTTCATTATGACTAATGAGGCTGTCCCGTCATTCGAGCATTTCTGGGTGACATTCTGCAATCACTTCAAAAGGAGAAGTCCGCTGTCACTGGCAGGAAATGAGAGCTTGGCGGACGGGAAGCGCAGAGGAGGGACTGCCACAGCATCAGCCGTGACCTCTGCCCTTCACCCACATAGGCATGATGACATGTACCACCCTCGCTCCTACCTCAGAGAGCACCCGAAACCATCTGAGTAGGACTCTAAAACACAGAGGCTATGGAAGACATGACAGACAGAATCAGTGGTTAATGCTCATGCCAAATTTGTTTTTCCGAAAAATATATTCGGTGCCTCCAACAGTCTTACTGGAGACATGTCTTGATACCACGACAAACAACAGCTCATCTCTCCCTCTCTGTGACCCTCTCTTCGTTCACAGGGTCACCCTCCCTTCACCCTCCCCCTCCCTCCATGTCCACCCCTCTCTGACCCTCCTTGCCGGGATGCTCATCCTGTTTCCTCTCCCCATGGACAGGAAACTGCTGTAGCCAACGGATACAGGCTGGGGGGACAGGAAGTGATCTCACTGCACCTGCAACTAGGAAGTTGGAGACCCAACAGAGACAGTCACAGGCCACACACACCAGCATCCCACGCCCCCTTACACCCCCATGTCTACTCTTACTTCCCGTACAGCTGTGAGCATTAAGCTCGTAACAGGAAACTTGAGAGACAGTTCAGTTTCGAGCACACACACACACACACAAACACTCCTACAACATATCATAGACTTTTATCTACAAAATTATCAGTCACTTTATCAACATTACAGCAGTTGTCAGTGTGAGCAGGTCTCTCCAGGCCTTTCCCATCTGTATTTCTGCACTCAAGTATAATGCGTGTTGGAGTCTTGTCCTCTCCTTCAGGGTCAAAGCGGATGTGATAAATTCCTCATCCATTTTTTTCTCAACTCGATTTGTGGTGGATCTTAATTGCATTTGCTCCAGCATCCAGGGAGATACCCTGCCCCAGAGATTTGCTCATATTTAAACGTTTTAAATTCCATTACCTATCCAGGAAATGCATTCCAAGGTCTTATTGATTGCGGAGACAGTGAGATAAGTCAGTCTAACGAGGAACTGTATTTCATGTCTGCGTGCTTTGCATGCCTTTCCTTCACAATAACAAGCAATGGGAAGGGGGGAATGGACTTACTGTCTCTACTGGTAATGTTTTCTGACATGAAATAGATGTCAGAGATCCCTATGTCTTCCTCACTGCAGCTGGTGTTTAAGTGGATCGCATACAAAGGAATGGAATCACACACAAGCATGCTTGAAAACTCTATTATTTGTTTCCAGTAGTGTAGGGTTGACTGAACTCAGCCCTAGCCTCAGGTCAGGCTCCCAGTCCAGGCAGCAGACTAAGTCCTGCGTGTGGATGCTCTTACTACACAGTCAGTAAAGTATGTGGGCGTGCGAGCATGTGTACTGTAATACGCTGAGTGAATTTGAAATGGCTGAATTGACAAAGAGAGAGAATGAGGGAGGAGAGAAAGTGGGGGGCAGTGGAGGATCAAGAGAATTGTGAGAGGTAGAGAAAGGGATGGTTAGAGGGGGAGAGAGAGACAGAGAGAGAGGGGGGGGGGGGAAGAGAGACCGTTATCTGAGCTAGTCTGAGGAAGCATCTGACTGACACACATACTCTAGATCGAGGAATAGAGATGTGCCGTCTTTTCTCTCTCTCTTGCTCAGCCTCTAATCAGACTTAGTGCAACATGTCTGCACAATTCTGGAATGCGTGTGTTCCTATCACAATCCTTGCTGCTAGTGTGTATTGAGATTGTTTTCATGAAGTGGGTTGGAGTGTGTTGGAGGGGGTTTGAGGGAAGGGTGTTTCGAGGATTACTGTCAAATATTCTGCAAACATAGCTGCTTCTTGATGTGATTTACTTCATCAGTCATTCATCGAATTAACAAGAATGTGCTTGAGGACACAGGATGAATTCTGGGAATTGGGTTTCTTTCTTGTTTGTTTTGAATGACTCGTCCAGCATTCGCTTGAATAAATTGGAACAGTATTTGTGGGCCCAGGAAAACTAATATCTACTCTATTGTATTATACATTCTGGGGATATTAGGCCCACTCTGCGATCCAAAATGGCCCTTCTCAGCTTGTCACTGCCACTTTATTAAAACAATAAATTGTTTTTTATTGTGGTTTTCTATTTTAGTTCTCAATAGAGAACAACCCAGTTCCAGTTCCTGCCCAGCTCAGCCCAGCCCAGCCGAGTCTATTCCAGCCCAGCACAGCCCAGCCACACAGCCCAAGCTGTGCTCAGCTGTGCGGCTGATCTGTGCTTAGCGGAGAAGTCAACTCTATGACCCTGAGGTCCCTGTTTCAAGTCATTCCCAACCATCTTCTCCTTGCACTTCTTTCTCCCTCTTACCAATGATGAGCTGCATTCCTGCCTCAAGGGTCCCTCTACAACCACACAAAATCCATCCAATGTTTATTTATTTTCTCTCTGTAAACAAACTAAGGTCAATAAAATGGAATAGTTGAGTTGAAGTCCTCTTCCTGAGTGGACAGGCCATGTCCTCGGAGGAAGGTGGCTTTGGGCCAACCACATAAAGGCTGGGACAGTCAGAGAGACACTGAAGGTTGGATGACTTTGTCTAAATGCAACATAGCCTAGATGCAGAGAGTGAATAAAAGGAGTTTTAAAGAAACTGGATGAGTGACCTTATAAAAATAAAAAAAACTTTTTGTTGTCGTTGCATGACATAGATGACAAGAACTTGACAGTTGTATGCTTGAGATACAAATGAGGCCGTCCCTACTCAAACTATGGAAGACCCCACCCTCCCGCCTTTCTTTCTCCGTCTTCCCTCTCTGCAACCATTCATTTATCTTTTCATTTCTATCTCTCTCCTCTCTGCCAGCTGTCCTGCTGGCAAGGTACCCCACTGGCACCAGTCACTCTGGTGGTGACAGATGTAGCAGCACCAGCGAGAGAAAGAGAAGAAAAGAAGAGAGAGAGAGATGGGAGGAGCAGCATTAGGGGCAGTGAGTGAAGGGAGAGAGAAAGGAAAGAAAGAGGCAAGTGTGAAATAACAGAATGCTGGCACTCCCTATTGTGTCGAAGGGGGAAAGGTGCTGGATTAGACCATGGCAGTTATAATCGCAGCCAGATGGGTCTGTGTGTGGAAGGGTGGGGATGGCTGGATAGAGAGAGAGAGAGAGAGAGAGAGAGAGAGAGAGAAAGAAAAAGGGAGAGAACGAGATCGAAATGCAAGATAACCATGGCCTTTTTGGAGTCACATTTCAACAGTGCTTTTTATTGACATTCACACCTACGCTAGCCCAGTTTAAGTCCTTCTTTTAATGACGTTGACAGCACCTCACAGTATTTTGAGGCGGATGTGCTACAAGTAATTTCCTGTGTATATGCCAGCACTGTGAGCACACATCTGTGGGTCATTGAACCCCTCTTCACCTTTTACCTTATTAACATTCCAGGGGTCTTTCTTGAACTGTTGACACGGCAGAATTACCTTGGCCAGAGTGTGGCTATTACCATCTTGTTACCTCACAAATTACATCACTTATCTTGTGTTTCAAACTAGTTTTTTCTCCTGTGTGACATACGGACGTGCCCTTCGTCCAGCCCAACTGTACACAGAGACAGCTAGGCTGCTAGAATCAAATGGCCAGGAAGATACTGAAGGGAAAGGGAAGAAGACAGATACACAGACAGACACACAGACAGATTGACAGTAAACAGAAAGAAAAACACTGTTAGAAATGGGAATTTATTTGCTGAACATGTTTCGGCTGTTTTTTTCCCCACTGAAATGATTTAAACGTGTGAATACACGAGCCTTACTCTCTCCTTCTTAGCAAGTGTGGCACCCTCTCTTTCAGCTTCTGCCATCGATATCTCCACCTTTCATATGGGGAAAAACAACACGGGATCAATGTTGTGTAAATAATCACATTCAATCTAATGTGACAGCAGAGTGTATTTCCGTTCCACTATTTGTGCGCTGGTGGAGATGGTGAGTCAACTATTTATGGATGAACTGAGCTGGGCTGGTCCGATGTAAAGCAAGTGTGGACAATGAAGCTGATCAACAACATGCCATACGTGCATGTAGACAAAGACCCACTGAATTCACTCGCACACTCCTCCGTTCCCTCCCTCCCTCCCTCGTTTTGCCTTTACTTTGTTTTCCTTCTGGATGACTTTCTCTCCGTTTTGTCTTAACCCCCATCTGGTGTGTGTGGAGGCGACCTCGTGGAGCTAATTCATTTTCTTGGAAACCATCTGGTGTGTGACTCGGTTGTAAGCCGAGCCTCTCTCTGTCTTTGAGGGACCCTGTATGTTGTCACCTGTTACACTCAGGGTCGGAGGGACGAGCTTCTGCTACCCAGATCCCCTTACACCGAGGTCTGTCACACACACACACACTTCCACATGGACACACTCGCTGATACACATACACGCACGCAAAACACACGCGTGCGTGCACACACAAAGCACCCCTCCTAGGGCCTCAGACAGTTACACCCTGCGGTGTGAGAGATAGGGTCTGAAGACATAATGAAATCAAACCTGGCATCTGGATGTCTCTGGATGACGCTCTCCAACAGTGGTTGTCCAATGTCAATATCATCTTCATCAAAACTAGCTTTAAGGTGTAAGTGAGAAACGCGCTGCCTCATTAATGCCTATTAGCGAGCACTCTAAACATGCACCAGTTAGGCCTCTTCTCATCTGCTCTGACAGAGACCAGGAGACACAAGGAGCCCACTCGTCTATGGGGGGGATCCAGACGCTAGCGGCACAACAGAACCTATTTGCACCACTGTACCCCAGTAAAGTCAATTAGATATCATCCCTTTAATCAGATGCTTTAATTACAGATGCCTCCATTATTGCGGGCGTTGGCCTTGAGGAGATTATCTGGATGGACGATAAAGGGACGTCCGTGTTCAATTACAGCCTGAGCCTCCGTAGGCAATGTGTGGGTTATTCTTCTCTGCTGGCAGGGAGCCAGATTGGACTCTCTTGTTTTCAAATGTCAGTGGCTAAGCTTCCTTTAGGTGTTGTGATCTTCTTACACTGCAGTCATGCTCCCTGAGTGCGTATCACAGACAAAGGGTTAGCCGTGATCTGTCTTTTGTGTACATGCACCCGTCGCTGCCTAAGACAGTCAACTGTGAGGACGAGTACAGTCTAGACCAAGATGAGGAAGTGTGGAGTTTCAGTTGGATTTGAGATAAGGGTCATTCTGAGACAGCCAGAGACTGAGATATGGATCTTACTCATTCTTTCTTTTGTTCTAGGGTGCGTGTGCTGAGAGGCTGGAGCGATGGCCTGTATTTGGAGCGATCTCCTGCTCACTTTCAGCCCGATCCATTTCTCTCCCCCCACTCCCTCCCTCCCTCCCTCCTCAGCCTTCTGCTGAGCCACCCCTGGGCAAGGCAGGATTTCTCCAAAGCCGAGGCCAGCCTTGCCATCTGTGTCTTGGGCTCTGACCCTGTTCATGGATCAGGAAGTGTGTGGGTGTGTGTGTGTGTGTGTGTGTGGGGCGGGAGGGTGGGGGGTGTGGAAGTCTGCTGCTGCACAGTCCTAACCTGACAGTCCTTCCATGACAGCTGGGGTGGGGGGAGGAGGGGGGGGGAGCACACAAACCCCTGGCTCGTGTTTGTGACATGTTGTGTTGAAAAGCACATTAGGAAAAACAAAAGATGTTGACACGCACACACCTTCAAGTTAACACACGGGGACACAAATACAACCCTGTTGCAGCACAGTAGCCACGGGAGTCCTGCTGCTGGTAATAAAGTGGCTTAATAGCCCTGACTTAATGGCTCTGTGCGAGTGTGTGTCTCTCCGTGTGTGTGCGTGGGTGTGTGTCCGTGTGTGCATTCGTGTGTGGACAGTGACAGGACTCCCGCTGATAGTGTGGACCAAGACTTGCTGCGGGGTACCTATCTGTCAGCAGCACACCTTAACACCCCACCATCACCTCTGCCCACACACCCCGCTGTCCTCAGACTGGAGGTCTGATAAGACACAAACACACACACACACACGAGACAAGCAAGGCTCTTCATCTTTGTTCAACCCACTTACACCTCCCACCTCCTGTTGCTATACTCACATACTGCACTTTCCCCATGGTACATGAAGACATCCACACTGAGCCTGTCTCTCGGAGGGGATGGACGAGCTCAATAAGGAGAGAAAAGGATGTGGCTGAGTGAGCAGTAACTCCCAGTTAGTCCCCATGGCAAACATATAAAAAGTCCAAAGAAATCAATCCCTGCACTCATTTGGCCCAATCAATGCTTATGGAGAATCAATCTACAACTGATGCTGGGACACTTATCCAAAGCCGTGCCTGTCAGACAGAACAGTAGGTCCATATGGGCCTTCACTGACCCCCACTCTGGGTTTTTGTTCAAAAGTAATGGTTGAGTGCTGATTTGTCAGGGTGGGGTCGATGACAGACTGTGTGTGTGTGACGTCAGTATGGCATGGGGGGTCAGAGGGGTGAGGGTGAGTGGTGGGTGTCAGGGGAGAGCTGAACCATAGGGATGGGTTCCATATGGTCGCTAGACCCCTGTCTAAAGTAGCCATCACTCAGGAATGATTGCAGCAGGCCCATTAGCCCCCTGGCTGTCCTTCTCTCTCCCTCGTTGTCTTCTTACTGCAACACACTCCTTCATCTCCACTCTCCCAATATCCCTCTGGCTCATGTTGCTTTCATACCTTGCTGTCTTCCTGCTCGTTGCCTCACCCTCGTCTGTCTACAGCGTAGACTTCTCTCATCATCTGACTTGTTTTCTCTCATTCTGCTTCTGCCTTCTCACTTCCCCGTGTCTGTGGCAAGCCATCTTCCTGCTCATTTACCCCTTCTTTCCTTAGTTTGTCCTATGGACAATCCCTCCCTTTCTATCAGAACTCTCCACCCGCGGCTCTTTCTCTTTCCATTCCCTCCATCCTATGCCTCTATCCCTCTTCCTCTCTCTCTCTCTGTTGTTTCCCACCTCGCTCTTCCTTACTTTCTTGTCTGACAGCTTTGTCTGTCCCTCCATCTGTATCTGTCTGTATTCTGTTCAGTGTATGTCTTTGTCTCTCTTTGGAAGCCCTTCATGACCTTCAAGTAGGGGAATGGCTCTATAAGCTGCACCTCCTCTGGTTCCGTTCCTCCAGCCCTCAAACCAGCCCCTTATCACACCCTCTGAGAGGGGCTCACTTGATCAAGGAGGCAGTTAAAAGGAGATAGAGTTAAGGAGTCAGGTTCATATCGGTCGAAGACTGGAAACGACCCTGATGGTCACTTACCATCCTGTCCATGGTGACAAAGTGATGCATTGTGGGCATACAACGGGGACCATTATCATAGCCATCTATTTAGACCATGTGTCCTCAGAGACACCCCTTAGGGGAGGATGGAGAGGGGTTAGGGGTGGAGAGGGTTGGAGTGTGTGAGGACGGTGGGTGTGTGTTTGTTTGTGTGTGTGCAGATGAATTGGGGGATTGGGGAGGACAAGATATAAGGTGTCAATAATAGGGGTATGGGGCCGAGCTTGCTCAGGGGTAGTATGGAGACACGGGGGTGGGGTGATAGGTGGGGGCGGTATGGAGGGTGAAAAGGAGTGCTGTAGAAGGGGTGGTAGTAGCCGTTTCAAAGGAGTTGTAGGAGTAGTACTAGAGTAGAGTGAGCCAGGGTCACAAGGTGACTCTTTGCCCTATATAGCCTCTGACAGGCCTAATGGTCTCTGCATGACAAAGTGTGGCCCTGCTGACAGACAGGGTGATAGAGTGAAGGGGTCCTGACTGCAGCCGAGGTCCCTCCGGCCCAACCTCGTTCTGCTCCCTGGCCCCGTCGCCGTGATAAGAAAGGTGAGTGGTGACGGAGGACTAATCATTCTGTCATCTCTTCCTCCAGGATGGCGACCACTTCCAAGTGACAGCGCTCAAGAACTCAGGCTCTTAAGAGCAGGTGGACACACACACGCACGCTGTCCCTCATGCAGGCGGCACGCATGCACGCACTTACACCAGGGTAGAGTGGAGGCAGCAGTAGCCGGCGTTCAGGCTGGACGGAACGTCGGAGAAGCCCGTGTTTCCAGGGAACACCACCAGGCGACGGTGGCTTCTCTTCCAGGTGGTGCCTACGGGCTGGTACCTCTGGGGGCTCATCCAGTAATCGCCCTTCCCCTGGTGGGGTGTGGCGAAGCTCCCCAGCTCCAGGCTCCGGTAGCGCTTCACGTAGAGGGGCTCATACAGGCTGAGCTTGGGCTTCCTGAGAGGGGGTGGGAGGGGGGGGGGGGGGGGGGGGGGGACAGAGGAGGGGAGACGGAGACCGATCCATGGAACAGAAACGGGGAGAATAGGAGGAAAATCAATACATACGCTGGATTTGACTGTGTACTCATTTCCTTGCCTTGTACCTATTTATGCACACACATGCAAACACACTCTCTCTCTCACACACACACACTCGCAACCTTTAAGTATTTGATTTTCATTTTCACATTTTGTCTTTGTACTTTGAAGCATGCAGATGCCTGCGTGAGTGTGTGCATGCAAAATGCTTTGAGGTTGTTGGCATTTCGCCCCATGAATCAAACTCACAAAACAGCAAGACCTTCACTCTACCTCTCTCTCCCTCCCCTCTCCCTTTCACTCTCTTTCTCACACTGTCGCTCCCTCAGAGGAAGCTTGGTGGGGTAGTAAATCTTTCAACACAAACACACCAACATGTGCAGCATGGCACGATGCCAACCAAACGTGGTGACATGTGATTAACTGTGGCCCCACACATCTCTCAATAAGTTGGCTGTGTCCTCACTGGTCAGACCACAGTACAGGAGTGTGACTGAGCATGTGTGTGAGGGGTGGAGGGTTTTGGGGATTGGATGTTATTATTGTGAGGAGAGCACAGGAGGAGAGTGTGATCCCCTGTCCAGTGGCCATGACAGACTGTGTGTGTGTGTGTGTGCACGCTTGCGTGAAAGTGTGTGTGTGATGTGGATCCAGCTCTTCTCTGGCCAGAGCTCTCTGGTTTCAGCTTGGTTTTAATGAACACTGTGATGTGAGGTTGACCGACCCTCCCGGCTCAGGGGGAGGAGGTGGAGGTGTGTGTGTTGGGGGGGGGACTCTAGAGAGGGGCTAGTGGATAGGATGATATGACAGAGACACACAAGCCCCCCCCCCACACACACTGCCTCCCTTGAACCCCGCCTGAATGTGCCTGCCCTGCCTCTGGCTCTTCCCTCCCTCCCACCCCCACCTCTTCTGTTCTTTCTCTCTCACACACACACACACCACACACACACACACATACTTTCCCATACACTTCACATCCCCCTCTCTTTCTATCTTCTGGTGGTTATTTGTGAGCAACAGGGCAAGTCTCCCCAGAAGTACCTAAGGCAAACCTAGCTGCTTGAAAACAACGCCTATCTGGGTGCAACGATATAAAATACTCAAGATCCATGAGAAAGTACAAATGTTGGATGTGACACAACTTGAAACCCCAAAAGGCATGTAGTGTGGAGTCATTATAGTCTATCTACTGCTTTTGTAGGGTAGCTGATACATTTGCCACACACATCCTGGCCTCATTTTAAACAGACATAAGATTAAAAATCACTCTCTGTGAGATTTCTTTGGGGTGGGTGGGGTGTGTGTTTGGTTGTGTTGGCGTGGATGTGAACCCATACATGAGAGAAAGTAGATGACAGGGAATGCGAGTCCATGAGTGTGTTTGTGTTTGCACATTTGAAAGGCAAAAAGACATCCGTCAAGTCAAATCCCCTCCGAGGTACTTGAACACCACCTCTCCTTCACCTCTCACAGGGAAAATGGAAGGATGATCCTTTGCACAATGCTACCAAAACAGACTCATAAACAAAGCTATCTTCGGACATAAAAAAGCTTTGGAATCAAACAAAATATATAGTCTTGGGCAAATAAGAGAGGCAATAAATGTTACAGTCACATGCACAGGCTTTCTTCAAAGACGGTTGGAGTCACTCGTGTTTGTCTAGTCTGAGTCTGCAGGGTGAATGATGAGCTGTTACAAATTCCCACAACTCACAGTCATTCTCAGGTCTACATCCACCTGAGCAACAGCTTGAACTTAATTGACACGTGAAAAGACAGCAGCTAAACTACAGAGCAGAAGCGTGACACATCGTCCCTCAAGTCCCAAACTATTTCACAACCTCAGCTTAGACATTGCACCACTCTGTCACCTAGACAGCGGGACATCCGAGTTCGATCGCTGTGAACTGTGTCACTACAGAAGAATTCGCGAAAGATGGCCTAATCTATAAAATGACGAGCACGGCATGTTGGGATCAGAGAAATACCTCAAAACCAGGCGCTGTGGTGAAGATGCCAACAAAGATAAAACGATAACCGTCTTACGGCCCACGTAGCCTACCTCAGAATGTAGTTAGCCACATACTCGGCTGTTTCAGGATACATGGCTGAACCGCTCATCTTCTTTACTTCAAATGGGACTGGATGATTTTTATGTAGTGGGGTGTGTGTGTGTGTGTGTGTTTGGGGAGGAGGGGGTGTCTATGTATGTGTTTAGAGTGGAAAGGTCATACCAACGAGTGTGTGGGTCTGTTTTAGCAACCCTTTATTCCCTCAGGTAAGAAAGGCATGAGAGTATCTTCTAAAATAGAGTGTGTCTTCAGTGATCTTGTTGGTCTGAACCCAGCTCTGACAGCATTCCCAAGGAGAACCATATAGGGCTTGAAGCACTCGGGATCAGCTATCTCATTTAGCCTCTGACATGCAGGACTCTTGGCGCTTACTTAGAGGCCCAAGGATCCTTACTTAGGCAGGAGTGGTAAATAACTTCATCTTTCAATAAACAACAACATTCAGTTCAGGGACAGTGTTATATTGCTTTCTGTTACCTCATATTCTTACAGAAACATTCCCATTGCAGTTGCTTGAGCTGGTATGAATGTTCATATGCCTCGGTTGGAGTCCAGCTGTGTGTCGTGTGCTACAGCGCATGGCTGCTACTCATAAGAAGGGCACAACATGCCCTCGAAATGCACAATTCTGTGGTTTCCTATAAAACTGTCAAAGCCAAATTGAGTCTGACTCCTGAAAAGAGCAGATCGGCTTGAAGAGAAAACAGAGGCTCTTCATCCACTACTTCTTTGCCTCATTAAATCTGCAGACGCGTCCTACTTTCTCTATTCCTCCATTGGACCTCCATGCCAGCGAGCAGATTTGATAGGAGAACGAGGGGGACGCTTCATTAAATATCTATGTGCCGGTCCACCTTTCTGACTGCTACTAGATGCTGGATTTGCGATTGGGTCTGTGTGTGTGTGTGTGTACATGAAGGGGTTCTACTATGTGGATTCTCCCTTCCATTGTCCGTCCTTCCTGTTGAGACTCAAACAGACAAACCAGTCTCCTCATATTCACTGACAGGGAGTCACTCTGCCCCCACCCCCCTTTCCTAGGGAATGTTCCATAGCAGGACATGAAGCAGATCTGGATTCCTCCCCTGCCTGCTTGGCCTCCACCTCCCACCTCCCTGCCATCCCCTTTACTTTTCCCCTCACAAACTGTCTCACTCTCAACTCCTATTCAAACTTTCCAAATGGTATTTTGAAATGCATTACATCTGAACGTTAACTTATTGTGATAACGCTTTATTTTATGCATTTCCATTCGGTTCTCCTTGTGTTGAACCATTTATGACCGATCCGTTATCCAACTGGGCTCATGAATGGAATGTCTCAGCGGAGGAACTAAAGATGTCATTACAACAACCTGGATGACATCATCATTGTGTTCCACCAGAGACAGAGAGACCAAATCTGCAGAGGATGTGAGACAGGGTCCAAATAGCTCTCTACAGTCGGTTCAAATAAACACCATCCACTGGAATTTATACACACAACTAGATGAGATGGGCTCTGAGGCAATTGAAGGACGAAAACAATGTCTTAGAAGTATGGAAATGAAACCACGCCATGCTTACCAAGACATTTTACGGTGCATCTATAGAACAAAAGCACATTAATGGAATACTGTTTTTGAGAACACTTACAAACCATACAGCCCCCCCCCAAGCAGACCTGTGCAGCTAGTGCTACTATCTGCTGTATATGAACCCCTAGCAACCAGCATCAACCCACATTCACAAAGGATTCCCTAACTAAATCAGCACTAACCGCCAGGTACAAAACAGAAGGCTCTTCAACCTGTTGCTCTGACGACATACATTCCACGGAAAGAACCTCTGTGTAGAGTGGCTGCAGAACATACATGATGCACAGTTCCCTGCCAAGACAGCTACAAACAGTGAACAGCACGCAGAAAACGATCTCAAGTATGAAAGAAATTGGGCAACAACAGGAACAGTCCCTTGGCTGCAAGAGCCCTCTAGTCCGCAGCACAAATAGAATGGCAGATCGTCCATTCTCCAGCTGAACCAAATTCAAAATAAATGTCAAAGACTTGATGTAGACAGCTGGCTCACTCATTTCTGACATGAGTCATCAAAACAGAAACCTCCAGAACAGTGTTTCATTGTATTTGTATTGGTCTTCATGTGAAATTACTAAAACTCCAAGATGTGTCATCATGTATTTACCCGTGGCAGTCATTAAGGTAAGTGAATGGACCTGATGAACAAATGGCTGATGCCTCTGCCACACCCCACCTGGGATAATCTGCCCCAGTGTTCACCAGTCCCTTTACCCACATCCTGTGTGTATGGGAACACAGCCAGCCAGACAGCAGAGTCAAAGCCCATTGGCGAGTTGACAACAGGGCATCGCAGCCCAACCCTAAACACTGTCTACCAGGCTAAACCCTTCACCCCCCTCCCCCTGTTCCACACACACACACACGCCCTGTCACTGGACCGACTAGTGTGAGTGTGTGCCCTGCGTGATGTGAGTGCGGTGTTTGATGGGCTTTCGTGTGCTGCGTATTGGACTCGGGCGTCTGTCGGACAGCATACTGAAGCATGTTAATAACTAATACACTTATAATCCTCAACCCTGTAATCCAACCATCTCTGATTTAACACACACGGTACTTTCCTGACCTTTCAATGATGAGAAACAGAAAGAACATTTCCAGTACAATCATGAACATCGGACCCGCTGCTTTTGTGTCGCTTGGAAGCAGCTCTGCACTGTACTCGCAAACAAAGCAGAGGTAAAAAAAAATGAACCCCAAAAGCATCAGAGGTTTGCAGACAGTTTAATCTCCACTTGCTGCTTCTGTTAGAAAAGCACACAGGTTTACCAAAATCCCCAAATCCCAAATGCGGCTGCTTTTAAACACTAGTTTCAGCAACACAAACGGACCCTTGCTGCAGGAATGATGGATTTCGTCACTTGCCACGTCAGAAAAGTTATCATTCCAGTGGTCGAAGACCCAACACAAGACAGACGTTTCCTGTTTGTTCAGAGTTGCACCACCACATGCAAACATCTTTGACATCCATTTATATAAATGAACAATTAGGAGGATGGTTGTCCATTCGTAACCACTGTCTGCGGACAATCTCTGCAATGTGGGACGTGGAGGCTTCCCCAAGGGCCTGTATGGGGTAAGAGGAGTACGGGGAGAGCTCTTTGGAAGCAGGTGACAGGGTTCTCTCCGAGCCTTCCATGCATCCCTCCTTGTGGTTCACCCTCCACACCAGGATCGCAGAGGCCAGGCCTGGCTAAGTGTGGGCTTCTGCGGAGCATCCTAGGAATTGTTTACTGGGGGGCTCTGGATCAGTCAGAGTTCATGAGTGAGACTGTTTTAAAGCCTTCTTTTTCTGATGATTCATCGTCATCATCATGGAGGAATGAATACTTTTAGTTAATAGCTAATGGGCATCACCCAGTGATCTGACTACTACACAGACACAGAAAAATACAATTAAAGGCTTTACTTTTGGGAAATTCCCTCTTGGAACAGAAGTCATGTAGAGAGCTGTCCATCATGGATGACTCACTGTGCTACGTTTGCCCTCAGCATTTTGGTATTTCATTCACAAAGCTGAGTCATACAGGTTATTGAGCAAGGGCAGTAGGGGGAAAGCACACACTGACACATGCACACACACATGTATGTTGAAACATATGTGTGTCACTGGGGAACTCATCAGAGGCAGTGAGCGTAGAGCTGATGAAAACCAGAAGTCTAAAACACAACTCCAGCACATTTCTTATTTATGAGCACTATCACTGATCTTTCCCACATCCTCTTCAACATACCAGAAAAAAGAGACACGTGGAGGGATGAGTTACTGGAAAACTGTTGGAGCACAGACAGTGTGTGTAGTGTGTATTTTAGGAAATTGTGTGTGTGTGTGTGTGAGTGTTTGTGTGTGAATGGGATGTTGCTTTAGCGGCGCCCAGGCATCTCTCGTCTATTGGCTAAGCTATGCACTCTGATGTCACCTCTTGGCAAGACTTTGTGATCTTTGGACCTGATCAGCAGTTCCATGGTGGGCAGCCAATCAGCTTGCAGTTTCTGACCCGGGGCGGCGATGTCATACAGTAGGGAATGCATACTAGTGCAGTTGGGGGGAACAGTGGCCACACTTTCCAATTGTTTGAAGAGATTGTGTGTTCTCTGGGCAATACAAACATCCAGCCCTCCAGCAAGCTGTGACAGTGTTGATTTTTCACCAGTCAAGTGTGTGTTTAGCCAAGTCAATGGAGGGAAAAGTGTGAAGATGTGGACATTTATCACATCCACAACCCACTATATTCTTTACTCTTCCTCCCAGTTCCGTATATTGTGACACCTCATAACTCTTTTGGCCCCATTTAGTGAATCTGAACAATGTCACATTTCGGGAACTATTTGACTCCTACGCCAATGAGCTGGTAGCAGACAACAGTCCAGATCTTTACCTCATTAACATTTTAAAAAGTAACCCTTTCTCCAAAAAAATAACCCAATGTGCCATTTAAACAGAAAGTCACAGCTTCTTTTTCTTGCAACCCTGTGGCGTGTCACTTCCTGTCTCTTGATATTGCCTGTGTTACTCCATGCAAGTGTGACTCACCCAAACTCTCAGCAGTCATGAGGGGTGGCAGATGGACTTGTTGTGTCATGAGCTGAGTGTGTCAAACCGTAGTCATGTCAGAGGTAGCAGAACTGATGGTGTGCCGTGGATGGGTGACCAAAGTCTTTGTTTGTATTGCTGATAACCGCTAAGCCTGGAAAGGTGTTGTTCAGTGCATAGCAGAGTGAATGGTTCTCATATTTCACTGTTTACCCCATGGACGATTTAGCTCTGTCTCAGCACTTGACATCCTCTTCAGCGGAGGAATATAAACAAAGTGGTTTGGAGGAGATGGAGGTGGTTGAACACCTGTATTCTACACGAAGGTGGGGAAGATCAGGAAATAACTGCGAGACGTAGTTGTGGCACCAAAGCAATTTTGGCCACAGCGATGCTCTTTAACAAACTCACAGGCCCAACACCCCACACGCACACACACGTGAAAAATCACAACTAATGCTGCACTCCACGGATAGCTTGAGGGTGGAGATGTAAACCTGACTTGTAATATTAAAATCGTCATCATGTAGGGAACATGGGAGCTGATCTCAATAACGGCCCATGACTTTGTAAAAAGACATTTTGTGACTACATTTCGCTTATCAATTGAACAAATTGAGATATGATAAATGGATGACTGTATCTAAATACCTAAATACCTTAGACATAAATGCATGATTCTTCAAACCCACATTTAAAGGATCCCCCAGTTTCCCATCTCTAAACTACTTTGGGTTGAACTTAACTGTTCACTAATTAACTTGATAAACCCACACATGAAAGACTCTTTATAGTGTACCATGACCAATTACTAAGGCAGTAAAGCTATTTGGAATGGATGGCGAGAGTTCAGTAACCTGAGGGTTTATATGCACCAAGAGGATGGGCTAGAACTCCAACTAGCCACAAAGCACCAGGAGGCCTTTATCATGTGACTAGGGGAGGTCCCCACTGAAGTTTCTGTCCTGACAGGGGATTCCCTTTGTACGAAGAATGGTGAAGTAGAGGAGGGGTAAGAGAGAAAGCGAGGTGTACAGAGTGAGGTAGTGAGAGAGGGAGAGGGAAGTGACCCAAAGTAGAAGTGTATGTTTTGAAGGGGAATTTACTGTTGCTGCATAGATGTCACATAATGGAACTTACTCTATGAGGCTATTCAGTGACTGGCCAGGTCTATTCAACACACTTCATCTGCATGGCCAAGCATGCAACCAACATTGATGCAGACCCATAAAAACGAACAAGGCTCATTAAATTCAACACGCGTGGGGCTATGTCACCTCTATATTAAATCCATCATTTTGTATCATCGTATTAGTAAAGTTACCGTCAAATGAAAAACCGACTCTTTTTATCTCAAGGTTTACTGGCTCATTAGTTAGCGGCAGGACATAAATGGATGAATTTTAAGCAGATTGCTCACAATAACACACAGTGACCTTACAATCATCCTGCCACAACTAATTACACAAAGCCATCATGTCTGTATCGGCCCTGTTTAAGCCTGATTTAATGGGCGTGTAAACCATTACAAGGATGGAGAATGGCTCCTCTATGGATGCTCACTGGCTAAGCAGTCAATGGACCCATACAGGTCTGGTAGAAAAGAGTCTCAGCAAGTCAGGAGGGGGATAAGCATGCCAAAGTAGGCAGCACCTGGCAACCGAAATATTCAAAAGACCATTAAAGTTTTATTTGGGCTTATAAAGAACTCAGGCTTCCTGTTTTTCCCCTTTCATACCAGCCAATATGATCCGTAAGGCGAGGAGGGCTGTTTTCTCTCTCTCTCTTTCTTTCGTGTTAGAAGATGTTAACAATCATTAGGGATGAGTGGAGTGGCAGTAAAGCCATCTGTTTTTATTAACTGTCCAGCAGCAGGACTGCACTGTGCTTCTTTTATGGATTGGTCCACTCTGCATGCACCAGTCAACTGGGGTGACACAGCACGGTTCACCCATTCACCCTTCGCTGCTGACTAGTCTATGACAATGAGACTGCTAGGGTGGCCTGGTTCCTCAATCCTCAAGGGTCAATGACAGACGGAGACTTCCTTAACAACTGTCACATCAGTCCTAACCGATGAGCCAGAACGGACGCTTGAGTTCACAACCTGCCATCCACTGTTAGGCCCCTCCCAGACAGATCCTCCTTAGGTGGATGCTAAATAATGGTTTTTACAGGCAGGAGGCAGGGACTTGGTGCAGGGATCCCAGGGCTGTCCAATCAAGCAGGGCTCTCTGAGCCTGGGTCCTCAGCTAAAGTGGCCCCTCTGGGAACAGAGATTGGTCTCCTGCTGCTAGTAGTCACATAGGAGGGGCTCTGAACCTCAAAGAGCTGCATGGCCTCTACTGCTGCCACTACTGTTCGACCCCTGGACACGCAGTGCTCTGAGAGGATGGATGTTGAGGAGGGAGGGCAGGGAGAGAGGGGTGGAAGGGAGGAGGGATGGAAGGCAGGGGAGTAGAGGGAAGGCTGTCCATGGAGGAGGGGGTAGTTGGGCCTTCAATCTCATCCAATCTGAACAGCAGGCTTTCCCCCCTTACCACACCCCTCACTGCCTTTCCTCTCCTCTTTCATTCTCCCACTCGCTCTCTCTCTTTTACCTCTTTTTGTCTGTGGATGGACAATTGCTTAGAGAGGCGCCAGCTTGCAAGAGCAATACAAAAGAAGGAAAAGAAGGTGGGCTTGGCTTGATCCGAGGAGCTGGAAAAGCAGGACGGGGATGGACTTTCTTTCACTCCCTCTGTCCATCGGAACGCCCGGTTCTTGATGAAAATGTCCTGCTGGATAAGGGCATTAGACGCCCTGTTCTAATCCCGTGTAATTTCCCACAATCCCCTTTGCTTTCGTCCTGCCAAAGAAGCCTTTAGGCTGTCCCGCTGAGCCCCTGGCTGCTGGTGTTGGCGTTCCCACACCCTGACTCTACAGACTTCCTCCTCCACAGAACAGAGAAACAAATGAAATTCTTTTCCTCCTCTTCTTCTCTCATATGTCCCTTTTCATCTCTCTTTCAAAGCCCTGGGAGGCATTTTGATATGTATGGTGAGTGTGTGTGGGTCATTGGGTGCCTGCATGTGTGTGTGTGTGTATGCCCCCCCAAAACATAACCTTGCTCTGAGTATCAGAACCAAGCAGTATTGGAAGGGGATGGTAGACCTTGGAGAGTCGGTTCAGTCATTAGTGGAATTAAACCCTGAGTCCACTCTTGGTTGACCCAAATCACTTGCGTGGCCTTGTGTATTGTTGTTTTCATGGCTGTCCACTCAGTGCACGTCTATGTGTTTTTGTATGTGGCTGTCTGTCATAATCCTACACAATCTCCTGCTTACATAAAATGCTTTATGATTATCTTTTTATCAGGCCTCATATCAGATGGTCGACCAGGGAGAAGCTTTGAATGACATTTGTCCTTTCGAAGATCAGCGGCGCTATTTTAGGCGTGAACACCCATAACCAAATTCAAATGATCCATTCATGCTATAAGCTCCAGGGTTCCCAGAATGCCTGGAACTGTGCCGGGCAGCTGGGCTGTGCTGGAGCTGTGCATTCTGTCCTATAGAGTAAGGCTGTGTATCCAATGAATGAAGGTATGAAGGGAACATGAGGGTTTCAACAATCCATTCATCACACACTGTAAACATGCAGGCCCACAGTGAAGTCAGCTGCTGCACACTGGAGAAAGCAGTTTAGATTTTCAGTGCAAGTTATGGACATACACCATCATGCCATCATCGGATTGATTGATTGATTGATTGTCCATGCTCCATGGACATTCCTTTCACTCGTTGCGGACCTGGGTTGCGGACCTGGGTTCAAGTGCAGTGCGCAGTGTCAAATGTATACAAACACCCTGAGTTATAAGACACCTGGAGCTTCTGTGTGCCGCCTCTGCGGAGGATCTCTCTTCTGCTGGAAACACTATCCTGACATGGCCTTTCTACCTTCTGGCCTGCTTTGTCTCTCAGTGTTTCCAGAACAGACATGAGCACGGCAGCCATGTTTTCGTACACGCTCTGCGAGCTGTGAACCACATGTGTGACTCCTGCGAGAGCTTTCTGCGTGCATGTGTGAATGTGTGCGTGTCTGTGTGTGGAGGGGTGTGTGTCTGTGTGTGTGGAGGCGTGTGTGGAGGGGTGTATGCGTGTGTGTTTGTCCTGCCATGTGGTAACATTCTTGAATGTAGATGTATCAGCATTTCCCGGCAAAACTTTACATGAGCGTGTTTAGTGAGTGTGCGAGAGTGAGTGTGCCACTCTAATCCCTGCCCTGCGTCCTGTTAGCTGCCTCAATGCATTCTGAAAGTCAGGCTTGAGTCTGTCAGTGAATGACACCTCGCCTGGCTCTTTGCAGCTCTGCTTCTGTAAACACAGCCGGGCGGCCAAACTGTCCCCCAGACCAGGGCCGGGCCAGAGGAGGACACAGGCCGCCACCATCAGCACTCAATACAGCCAGTGATGCGTTCAGAGCTGGCACCTTGCCAAGGGACCTCTCTGAACCCCACCCCCCCCTACCACTCCTCCTCCTCCTCCTCCCAGCACCCACCTCTCAGTGTGGAGGGCTTACTGTAAACAATGACAGATAGCGAAGCTTAGAGAGCTGAGGGTGGACCTGGAGGACTGTGCCTTGAAAGGGAACTGCGGACTGCCTGAATGTGCTCTGTAAAGTTTTGCTGGAGAAAACTGGAAGTGAATTACCCCCTTCGTAATTATTCCTGAACAAAATGACTGGTGCGATGTGAAGTCATGGCATGGATGTCATAAAAAGGAGGGGACTGATGTCATTAAAAAAAAGGATCTTACGAGTTCATGTCGACGATGCAGATTGATGGGGCACCAGACCATCTGTACCTAGTGTCTCACAGATAGAAATCATTGGTCGATCTTGGCTGCGGCTTGGTCATGCCAGGGCACAAGGAGAGCTCCTGACTCTGGTGTCTGAACCAGGAACCTTGACTGAGTGCAGAAGATTTCTGCAGGCGCTTTGCAACAATGTGGCCCCGAATTTTCCGATGGCTTGGCATTGTCTCCCATAAGCTCTGTTCAGTCTCTCCATGAAACTAAAGAGTAAATAAACGTCACGTCAGTCAAAACAATGTTGGAGGTTTGTGTTGACATTCCAATGGTCCCCTGAACCGGAAACGTTTTATAACAACAATTACTTTACAAACAATAATAAACTGTGATACAATCATTGCCATCGAAGAGCTGCGTCACCCATACTGCACCGCTGCGATTTTCAGTGAACAAAACTATTTCAAATTCATGCAGGGTTTTTACGTTTCTTAACACATCAAGATACAAGGTATCAACATTACAGACAAGTACAAACTCCATTGCCTGCGGTAAAGAACACATTGTCTACACAACATTTCAACTCCACAACTACATCCATCAGTTTAGTAGATGTCCAAGCCTGTACAATGTAAGGAGACTTTTCTCTTACAGCGTGACTGACTGTTTGGTACAAGTAACTACAGGTCAAGCAACAGAACCAAAGGTCAGAACTAGTGGGTCTTGTTTGCCTGGTCTGTTGACGGCCTGGATGCCTGGATGCAAAGGCAACAGGAAATAACTGATAAAGACAGACTCTGGGCAATATGGAAAGGTTTACTTGGGTCCAATTGACTGACAGTTCTGTCCTATCCGTCTTTGATATGTTTTCCCTTAAAGATACGGCACAAAGTCCTAGCTCAGCAAAACTAAATGTGGTATTCTCATTTCCTCTCAGACTGGCGGCACCACTGCACAAGGAAGGGGACAGTGAGATGGAGTTCAGTAACAGAGTCCAAGTCGTTTTGGCAGTTTTATGAAAATCTGTAATACCACAGTACTCCCTGGAGGCCAAATACCTTCCTCTGACTGTGTGATGCACGAGCACAGGATGGTCAGCCAGAAAACGACACTTTACATAACATGCTGTAAGGTCTTATACGAGATACTACAACGAACCAACATCAGTTCATTTGAACAAATCCTGGCAGAAAAGCAGAAAGCAATATGGACTTCAACATTGCATTGTCTCTCTTGCAGTCCTACGCACCTTCGAAATTGCAGAACAGAAAAAGGAGTGTGCATGTGTGTGTGGCAGCTGATTGGACAGTCTCAGCAGCACTGTGTACAGTCGTCCTCAGGAGACGGTGGTGGAGAGACGTCGAGGTCCAGATGTAATCATACGGCCGTAATGTGTACGGCGTGACCGTGGAACATTGGAAACAGCTGAGCGATGGCAAGGCGGCTGGGCCCCCAACACATGGATCTCATTCTCTGTGGTGCAGGACTGGGTATGGAGGGATGGAGGGTAGGTGGGGGTCCATGGGAAATCTCTCACCGTGGGTGGCTGCAGGAGTGGAGGAGGGCCAGTGCTGGTCATGAGGGGTAACCCAGAGGGAGCGTGACTCAATAGACCCCCACACCCCCAGCCCCCCACCCCACCCTTCCGCCCAGCCCCAACTTCCTAACATGCCGTGTTGTGGAATGCAAGATGGCGTCTGAGACAGAGCTGGGGGTGGAGGCCAGGCCACCGGGGGACTGTCTCTGCGGTCTGCCGCAGTGGGAAGGAGGAATAAACACACGGAAACTTGAGCTACAGGGAGGAGTTGGACGGCTCTACTGGCAGTGAAAAACCCCCAAGTACAATTCATGACACAACCAGATAGAAGTGGTTGACATTTGCCATTAAGATATTACCACACACAATCTGCTGTGCAGTATAACAAAGACGGTGCATACATCAACTAAACAAACTGCTCCAGATACCTTTTCCTTAATTAACGCCCCCCAGTGAACATCTTCTATTCAGTCATCTCTCTTCTGGTTTTCCCAAAACTCATCCCTTGATCTCCAGCCCCTTAAACCCCAGTCACACCCCTTCCCTCCACGTCAGATCAGCTCTATAGAAGGTGTCAACAGCAGACATGGTTCCCCTGCGGCTTGTGCAGTCTCTGTCTGGATATCCCGCACCCTGCTGGTCAGACGGGCGGAGGTGGGTGGGGTGTGGTGAGGGGGGGGGGGCCGAGGGAGCTCAGAAAACACCAGGCAGCGTCATCTATCAGCTACGGGCTGTGAGGTGTAGGATTACTGGATCGATAGAGGAGTCTCTGCAACCGGCACACATCAAGACACACAGGAGCGCGAGCACGAGCACGACCGCAGCTCCTCCCCCCCCCTCACACACACAAACAAGTTGAGGAGACACACAAGCTTGCCAGCGGCCGCACGCGTGTGTGCGAGGCGCTTGTGCATCTGAGCGACATGAGGCTGAGCAGATGAGAGGCGGCATCATTTTCATCAGCACGGCTACTCGTCTGCGCGCCAGCACCATCACACCCCGCCCACACTGGGTGTCACTAGATGAATAGGTCTGTCTGCTCTGCAATGAATACGGCAGTTTCTGGGTGAGGGGGTTTGAGAGAGCACCTTCTGATGGATGGGAGGCTACAGCCGACCAGGGTAGAAGGATTATTCCAGTTTACTTATGGCTGCAGTGGAGTCTCTTTCTCTTTCTGTCTCTCTCTGTCTTTCTCTGTCTCTCTCAACAGTGATGATAGTACAGTACCCCAAAGAGGATTATGAGCAAGGTATTCCATCTCTGTTACAAGGTGATGTCTGAACACAGATGAGGGAGTAGAGCACTGAATATTGATTCGGGGCTGGTTGGAGGAGGGGAAAGAGGAAAGGAAGGAGGGAGGGACTCTTGGGTCGATGGAACGACAACCTCTGGAGCAGTGTTCCGGAATTTTCTTATTTCGGAGACTGTTCTTTACAATTAGGGCTGTCAGAGATAACAAACAAAACCATGGTCCAAGCAGATTCATAAGAGAAGAGGTTCACACACACACACACACACACACACACAATTTGTTTTAGATAGCTAAACCAACAATAAATAAGGTTACACGGCTGAGCTGTTGTGGTCAACTCACAGCTAAATTAATTTCTTGAATAAAAAAAAGAAAGGGTATTTGATCAAGATCAATTTAAAATTGGTTATTGCCTGACCTCGGGAGCTGTATGGAAACATGTGATATGCTATCTTTTCATTGGCCTCATTACTATTTATTTATTACATCCTCTTTAATCTGAGTCATTTATCTGAGCCTGAGAGTCCCCCCTGCCAGAGTAAAAGGTTTGGCCTTCCTCCATTTTAGGGCCTAATCTTAATTGGAAACTGCTGTAGGAGAGATTGTGAACAGGACTGGTTATGAGAGAGAGGAGAGAGAGAGAGGAGAGAGGAGAGAGAGAGAGAGAGAGAGAGAGAGAGAGAGAGAGCGAGAGAGAGAGAGAGAGCGAGAGGAGAGAGAGAGAGAGAGAGAGAGAAAGAAAGAGAAAGAGAGAATGAGAGAAAGAAGAAAGAAAAAGTTAAAATCGAGATTCTGAGAGGGGGCCATGAGTTCATGCAGTCCACCACAGTCGTAACTTCACGAGAGCTTTCTGACATGTTTCAGCTCTGAGTGTATTCTCCAGACAGTGCAGATGTTTGGAACAGAGGGAACTCAATCAGCTTCATCAAAGTGTCATGAACCAGACTGATGCCATGACTGTCAGTAACCATTAGCTCCTCTATTGAAATCTCATACTTTCATTCCTCTTTTCCATACGCGTAATAGCTGGCTGGTTCTGGATAACACGGCTGTGATGTTGGGTGGTGGATGAGGAATGAGTTAGGGTTGCATTGAGAGGGGTCAAAGGTCATTAGGTCAGCAAAGGTCAGAGGAAGTTCTGCTCATGATATCACAGGCTCGGGCGGGCCAGCCAGATTAGGTGCTGAATGTGAGGGGGCAGACAGCAACGCAAACAAAGATTTGAAAAGACCCCCCATCCCCACTCCCACCCCACCGAGCCTGTCAGCACTGAGGCCGCCAGCTCAGAACCAGAACAGCCTGACAGGGGGGGTGGGTGGTGGTGGGGGGAGGGGGGTGGCGGTTTGGGGGGGGGGGCAGACAGGACGCCTGGGAGAGGTGCCAGGGGTGTCAGCACACACAGAGAGAGAAAACAGGAGAGGAGATAGAGAGACAGACGGACAGACAGACAGACAGACAGACGTGTGCATGACACATCTCTGTGTTTCTCAGGGTTTTCTGTTCAAAGGAAGAGGAAGCCGCCTATCGTCCTCTTTATTGGGATATTGAGCGTCGAGGCAGTTTACATTCATTTGTAAGAGTGTGTTTGAGCACGCATGCGTGTGTTGTGGACTGATGCTCTTCTGGGGGAAAATTGGGAAGGGGAGTGGGGAGGGGCTCTCTCTTCTGGTTCTCATTACAGCAAGATGTTTATGACCTCACGCCCACGACACACCCCTGTGTGGCCAACACTGACTGCGTTACGTGTAGCAAAATGAAAACACAGTTCTGAAGCCCGTGTTGTGCCTCACATATATCGAAACACCATATCTCAGCTGAGTGCGGCTCCACACATCCTTTTCGACCACCAGCATCTGATCAAATGGGCTCGCTAGCTGGGAGTGAGTGCTAGCAAGCACAACACGCCCCGGTCATCCAAAAACAGGCAAACGCTTTATTGAAGAGGTCTTCCAGCCAGGTTGGAATTCTTCACCAAAGACAGTATGTTGGGTCTCATCTGCTTTCAGTTAGGGTTGTATGCTCCAAACGATTAGCTAAGACGAGACTGGGGCCCTGGCCAAGGCCTTGGACCGGGCCTCATCTGCTTCTGAGAGGAGAGGAAACACAGGAGTCCTTTAAAACGCCTAAAAGGAATTGTTAGGGTCCTGAGAGGCGAGGCTATCTAATGCAGAGTTGTGATTGTTACATAATGCGCATTATGGCATAGCAGTGCGCCATGTTTTTTAACGCCACACCCTGTTGTTACGGTAAAGCTGGGTAATCTGCTGTGTTGTCAGCTTAAGGGCATCAGCAAATCACTGAGGTCCTCGCTCTATGTTTATGGTCCTCTGCTCATCTCATTACCAGAAAGCTTAGAGCAGGAAAATATATCCGAGGAATTGGTCGAGGGAAAACATCCCCACGAATTGAGATTGCATCAGGTGTGATAGTGCATCCATGAGCAGATTCACCATCCCTGAAATTAATTTCTGGATTTGCCTTCCAAAAGGTTCCTCGCCAAAACGAATCCACCCAGTATGAACACCGACTTATCAGCTGTTTTGATTAGCTGATAGTTGTTGCTCCTAACAGATCAAAACCCTGGCGGCCCATTCGGACAAGATGAAAAATGCGTTGGGTTATTGAAGAAGGGCTTCGACGAGAGCCTCATCAGATGCATGCGTGGCGGCAGCACGCCAGCCTGAAAGTTCACCTCTATCTGTCTGTGTTACACGGCTGTCCAACCTTGGGCTGGAGAGTAATGGCCCACAGACACCGAGTCATTCCCAGCCATTACCACTGGCAGAGCTAGATGTTGGCTCGATATGTCACTCTACTCTAAGCCTGGCTCGGTGCCAGCCTGACACACCGAAGGCTGCGGCCATGCATGGAGAATGACTGGGGATCCTGTCCTCCACTCTCTCCTTCCAAGTCAGAGAGACTATCGATTCCATTTAAAAGCTTTATTGTCATGACTGTCGAGGCACCTCACTGAAAACCAATGGAGCTCTCCACACTGTGATGATCATGATAGTTCAGAGAAAAAATGGCTATTGATGTTGAACAGCAAAGAATGATTTGCTGTAGTATGACATATTATCCTGTTTTCACCGACATCTTCAGCTTGTTTATCTCCCTTGCCCTGGTGTGATGTTTGGATGGATGATTGGTGGTGGAGCCAGGGGAGAGGTGGAATGGTGGGGAAGGGGGTCACAGAGGAGCCTGTTTGTCCAGGACGGAGGTCTTTCACAGGCCCGTCTATCTGCCCTGCCCCAGAGAGGCCTCGGCTGCTGCAACCGCCACAGAGGGGGGAAACCAGACCTTGCCAAGGGTCAGGAGTCATATTCTCCACTTCCTGTTTCCAACTAGGGCACAGCAAAGCAGACTGGGATGGGAAGAATGAGGATGGGTGGGTGGGTGTACAGGGCCTCAATGTTTGATGCAGCTGCTAGCATGTTTTCTACTCTCAGTTGTCCAAACCCCGCCTTCTCCCTCTTACCCCTCCTTCCTCTCTCTCTCTCTACTCCCCAGACAGACATTACCATAGGGTCATGGGTGGAACATGAGCTTGTATCCTCCGCCTGTGCCACTCTTCCCTGTTGCCCGGCC
The DNA here is from genome assembly GCA_036571765.1 of Plecoglossus altivelis. Taxonomy (NCBI): domain Eukaryota; kingdom Metazoa; phylum Chordata; class Actinopteri; order Osmeriformes; family Plecoglossidae; genus Plecoglossus; species Plecoglossus altivelis. Next base: position 13,409,867 of record BROE01000009.1, on the reverse strand, counting down.
TTTCACTTCCCCTGTTTCACCCTCTCGCCCCAACAAGCAACCCTCAAAGGGGCCGCCCGGTGTCAATAGTTTCCCCAGGCGGTCGCCAGCTCGTCTGGGTCTCTCTTCCCCCTACCCGGTCCTCCGGGACAGAGGGGGGGGTGGGGAGTGAGAGCAGGGTGTTTCTCACAGGGGCCTCCCAGTGCTGTCCGATCCCTGGTGAGCCACTGCGGATGGAGGTGATTTAGCCTGCGCCCCTCTGTTTGTTTTCCCTGGGCCTGGTGTTGGTTCTGCTAAGCACCCTGCTTAGCTACTTAGCTGTCCAGGGGGAGGCAAAGGAAGGGGGGGTTGCTGCTGTTGATCCCCCTGCACTGCCCAGTGAGCAAATCCATCATGGTGGGTGAGGGGGGGGGGGGGGGGGGGGACAGGCGCTTGGGGAGAGGTGACGTCAAGCACAGTCAATGACAGTGGCCTAACAAACCCCAAAAAGTAGGGAGTCAAAGAGAACGAGGAGGCACAAAGTGTAACGGTATTGATTTTAGTCGAGAGGGTAACCATGGACACGCCAAAGGGGAGCTGGCCGCCTCCTAAGCTGTTTGGCATTCTGTGATGCAGCAATTATAGCTGTGGGTGTTGTGGCTTGACATGTGGCAGAGACAGCATCTCCAGAGCAGGTGGCAAGGTCTCGGCCCCATAAGGGAGCACACAAACACACACACACCTGCTTCTACGCTCACGCTCACACACACACACACACAAACACTCACTTGCTTCTACACTCACACACACACACACACACTGACACACATGCACAAACACACAGACATGCATACTCACAACACGCTCTCATTTATAAACACTCTCTTTGGTAACCAATTATACAGCATGCCCACGGCATTGGGAGGTAGGGGCTATACCTTGACTGGTCACTTAAGCTAATTAGAAACGGTGTCCTACCCCTTCAGAATGCACCTGGCAGAATGACTACAACGTGACCAGGCTTGAAACAGATACAGACACGCACGCATAAAAAGTGCAGCGTAGCATCCATCGCTGCACAGGACCAGGGGCTGCAGCGGGCCCACCCTACCCACAATCCCCAGCGGCAGACGCCACATTATGTGGAGCACACAGGTCAAGCTACCACGGTGCAACTCAGCCCTAAGGACCGCCAATCAACCATGCATGAGTCGGCTTTAAAGGAGCTTTTTGAAATAAGGACAAACATGAAAAACTCCCCCCCCTTGCGCAGTAGAGCACATTGTGGAGCTTACTGATGCATATGATGGTAAACATACCTTTCTGGCTTTGAGTGAGAGCGGCAGGGAGGGAGGGAGGGAGGTGGAGGCGAGCAGGGACAGGAGTTGGAGCTCATGCTTTTAAAATAAACATACAAAAGATAACAAAACACCTCACATACATCCACTACTTGTAGCGACATTTCTCTCTCTTTCTCTCTCTGATCTGGCCTTCACCGATTCCTTCTTGAAGTCACATCTAGTAAACGTCTCTCTCCCTCCTCCTCTTATTCTTCAAGGTTTGCGCAAATCAGCACATCACTCCTCTCTCAAAAGATGAGTGTTCGGAGAAAGGCAGCGTAATGGATGAACACTAGAGCAAGTAATGAGAGAGACAGAGATAAAAGGGAGACAGCGGCAGTTCAGTGGAAGGTGAGGGCACCGAGGAGACTCTGAGGCAGACAAACCAAGCTAACTTTGCTGCTCTGTCTGGGTCTCCTCTCCTCCGCTGTCCATTCATGTACAACTCAGAGGGAGATGAGGCCAAGAGAGGATATGACTGCCTCCTCTCCTCCTCTCTCCTCTTCTCCTCTCTCCTCTCCTCCTCTCTTCTCTCTCTGCACCACAAAACCCAAAAACGTTGTCTGCTTCACAAAACCTGCTCTCCCTGATAGGATACGACATTTATTACAGTCGGTGTTATAGGGGAGGCAGACCGAGGATCGAGGGAGGGAAGGAGGGAGTTTTCACCCCAGCCCCTCTCTCCTCTCCTCCTAGGATCTCTCAAGAGGGTTTCAGTGGGAGGGGCAGGACGAAGGGAGGAGGAGAGAATCAGAACGAGAGGGGGGGGGGAGAGGGGGGCAGGCTGAAGCTATGGGCCAGAGAAGGGGAAGGAGTCTGGAGATAGTAGCTGGGAAAAAATGGACTACAGAGGGCTTTCTGGATGAGCTTGGGGCTGCAGCTTGGGTTGGGGCTCAAGCCAGAGGCTTGAGTAGAGTCGAATCTGAGAGGAGCTGGAGCAGGAGATAGGGTAGGGTAGGGGCTGGGTGCCCGGGGCCAGAGCCGGGATCTGTGTTCAGGCTGTTTTGGGTTATTGATGAGGCTGTCTCGAGGACTCATCATCAGGTCGAGCATGGGGAGGAGGGGAGGATAGGGGAGTGGCAGACAGGGTGAGAGGATGAGTTTGGCTTAAGGTCCACAGAGCCAAACACAGTTCCCCAGACAGCAGTGAATAATGAACGGAAGGGTTGAGACAGAAGGAGATAAGGAGAGAAGAGCAGGGAGAAAGAGCAAGAGAGAGAGTAAAGAGCGTAGAAGAGAGAGGAAAAGAGAGAGAGAGATAGCCAAAGGGGGAGAAATAAACTGAAAGAGTTGGAGGGGTAGACAGAGAACTGGTGGATAGAGATAGGGGAGAGAGAGTGACAGAAGAAAGCAGAGAGATGGGGTGAGTAAGGTGCAAGGGAGAGCAGTTCTAGTGATGGAAGGGTTAGAGAGCAGAGCGACTGAGGAGGATGAGAGAGAGATGAGGAGAATACCGAAAAGGAGGGGAGCGAGAGAATGATCTGGCAATTTCATAGTCTGGCTTTTTCCTAGTTCAATTCTTTTTTTCTACCACCTCTGTCCAGAATATATCAGGTACATTCAACTCGAAAACAGCATTATGCAAAACCACACCTCAGGGCTAATATGTACTTCATTCATCATGAAGTGCACAACACAATATGACAACTCACACTTCCTGTCTGATTTAAAGAATGCACTGGCCCTATACATCACCCTATAGACCACAACATACTCTCTCACACATACATCAGCCTTTAAGCACATGAATACCATACATGACACAGGGTGAGTTCCCCTGCCAAATGCCTTTAATTTAATGCCTGGCAAGGACATCCACATGCCTGTGTCAAGACACTGAGACAGAGTGTTGTTCCACAGCAATGTGCCATGGAAAACAAAGTCATCTCGTGGGCAGCTGGATAGAAATGGAAGAGAAGGGGGTAGGTCATTCCATTTTCCTCTCTGAGAAAAACAAACATGGTCGACTACGATTACGATTATTGCTCTGTGGAGGAAAGAAGAAATCTGTAGCAGAAAACTGGGAAAAATGTGACCTATTTTTCCCCCTTTTCCCTCTCTTCTTGTGCCCGATATTTAGGTCAGGAGGGGCCAACGTTTACAGATGGAGGATGAGCAGGGGTTTATAATGTACAACTTGCTTTCCACAGCCACATATGTAATTGAAAATATACAAATGGATTAGCTGGACAGAGTTCTGGTGGCAGACATCTATGGGATAAAATGGGAACAGTAGGAAGATCAAACCTTCAAAATCAAGAAGTTGGGAAAGATAAGGTGAGAGGGAGTGATATATTTCAGAATATATATCGAGTCTTCATCAGAGGGAACATGTTGACACTAGTGTGAATTCCAACATGCAAATATCGAACTTGCACACACAGTCAAACACACACCAACACGCAGTACATTTGGAAGAATTGCACTCCTCTGTGTGAAGCAAAGCCATCCCAACACATTGTTGAGCAAAGAGGAGGGAGCACAGAATCATCCCATGTAAACAGCATCGTCCTTTCTCATCCTCAGCACCAGCCCAGTTGGCTGGGCGGGACTACCATGCTGGTAGCTGAACCACAATCCCTCTGTGAACACTCCACAAGGTCACGCTCTGCCAGGGCATGATCCTAATCATGCTAGGGGGTCCTGGAATGACCAGGAGCTGCGCTAACGACGTGAGCTTCTCTGTGACAGATGGTGGCCAGGAGAGCCATGAGTCAGTGTCTGTGAATGAGCAGACTAGTCTGGGCTAGCACACGCTGGACGGAGAGGGAAGGTTAGAGCTACACATGCTGTCGGCTGGGCTTTCACTGGTCCCTTTTCCAGGTCAGTTGGAAGCTCTGGAATCACGGTTGTGTTTCATTGTGCAGCTGGGAAACGATACAAGCACGAGGATGAGGACTAAGACGGAAAAAATACAGCGTAAAAAATGGGAGCAAAAGAATCACAAAAGAAAGCTACAGCTAACAGAAAGAAAAGATGAAAGATAGATGGGGGGGGAAATAAGAGTGAGGGGAGCAGCGAGAAGCTGAGAGCCGAAGATGAGAGGAGAGAGGAGGGGAGGAATACAAATGAGCGAGCGAGCGAGAGGGAGGTGGGGGGGGGGGGGGGGTGGAAAGCAGAGAAGAAGGGGAGGAGGAAGAGGGAAAGGGAGAGCGGACAAGAAATGAGATGAGAGAGAAGGGTGAGCAGAGGAAGAAGGGTGGAAGATGAGTGGTTAGCAGGAGTGTGAGAGGACAAAGAGAGATCGAGTCAAGAAGAGAGAGAGATAGAGAAAGAAGGATGGGAGGGGAGTGGGGTCGAGAAAAGAGTGCATGAGCGAGAGAGAGAGAGAGAGAGAGAGAGAGAGAAGAAAAAAGCTTGAGCAAGAGAAAGGAAAAGAGAGAAGGAGAATATAGTGAGTGAGGCAGTGTCTGAGACTAGCCAGCACATCCCTGACCTACATTCTTGCTTCTCCCCAGATCCCACTCTCTCATGAATGTTTGATTACGCCTCCGACAATAGCTGTATTTACGCCAAACGCTTTTTAAATTACAAGCTCGACTGCAGCAGCAAAAAACAATCCATTCTAGATGGAGGGAAAATGGAGGAGAAATTGATTTTTAGATTTCTCACCTATAGTAGAGACCAGACTCTAGTGTCTCTAGGGAGTTGGAGCTGATTGTTACCAGCCAAGCTGGCCCTTCACTCACATACGCACACGCTGTGTTCATCAGCATACACACAAATGTGCATTTACACCAAGATCAAAATTCACAGGCGCATAGACGAGTAGAAGCAATGCTGATTAAACCCAAACCACAAGGGAGCCAGTCACTGACAAATGATGAATGCTGCTGGAATTGTCTCTAATCGGTAAATAATGCGTTTGATTGGAGAACCTAGTAGTAACAGAAACGAATATGTTGGTTGATGTCAGAAAGCCACATGTATTTTTTGCACACTTGCCAATGTAAGGACAGCTGATTGCCTGAACCTCACCCCACATCTCCAACCCCCTGTGCGACACTAAAACCCATCACACTGCCATCTACCATTCTCTCTCTCTCTCTCTCTCTCTCTCTTCTCCCCTCGCCTTCCCTTTCCCCAAACATGGCATGGCAGATCTGGATGCATCATCCGTTGTCATGGGCACAGATAAACCTTCACGGCTGTTTCCATGGTGACCATTTCAGGGAGTCAAGCCTGACACTGCAGTCGCCAGAAAAACAGAGAGAGAAAGAGAGAGAGAGAGAGAGAGAGAGAGAGAGAAAGAGAAAGAGAGAGAACATAGAGGAAGAGAGATTGTAAGACAAAAAAGGGGCTGTAGGCACCAGACGACAAAATGGCGGCAAGAATGGATAGATGGGGCTGACTCATGACAAGCAGTGTCCACGATCAAGCTGTAAATGCAAACAAACTTTCCATCTCTGTTTCTCTTTCTTTTCCTCTCCCTCTCACTCACACACAGACACATGCGCATGCGTACACACACACACACAGCTGTTAATCCCATTCCAGTAACCAGAGAGAACTGGTTCAGAGGCAGTAATCTCCAAAAAGCCCAGTTTTTGGCGACGTGGTGACAGCTGGCTCCAAGTGGAACAATCCAACCAGCCTTCATTTAAATCACCAAATCAAATGAGAGAGCAACTTTCTAAAGAGCAACAGAACCATGACAGGAACACAATACCCCAAAAAGTGTCAATGATCCCATAGGTCAAGCCAAGAGAGGCCAGGAAGGAGGAGGCCATCTTCAACACAGCCTTTTCCAGTTCATTCATAACAGTTGAAAGGCTGTGTGGCATTTCGAGACCTCTAGGTCTCATCCGATGCTGAAATAATGACTCAGTTAAAAAGCGCATACTATGGACACACTAAAAGGCCACGGTATAGCTGCTGTGGTGTAGAGAGTGGACCTCTGTGTCAGACTGCTGTTCACTGAGATCCAGAGAGTCAAGACCTCCTGTCTTTCTCATTTCTTCCACTCAAATGCTTCCTCCTCTACGGTCCACTAAGTCTCCCCCCACCCTTCCTCTGTGTCTGTCTCTCTCTCTCTCACACACACACACACACACACACACACACACACACACACACACACACACACACACATACACACACGTAGACCTGGTGCTCATCACTTTAGTCTGGCTTGCTCCATAGACCAAATCATACTGTCTACCCCCTGCCCTGCAGTTGCCACGGAAACCATGTGTGTGTGTGGAGCTGCTGGGGGATTGGTTGCTGGGGGCGAGACGTTTTCCAATCAAACCTGTTACTGGGCGTAGGGGGTTGGTGGTAAGGGAATTGTGTGTGTGTGTAGGGGGGGGGGGGGGCAGGGGGCTTTAACGTCAAAGTAGAGAAGGGGAAAAGTGAGAGGGGAAATGAACAAGAGTGATGATGCCGCCTTTTGGGGTTGGTCGGTTGTAGCATTTGGAGAATTTGGTGAAGAATGAGAAGAAGTTATGGAGATGACAGGGTAACCCAACCGATTATACGAAACACAACAGCAACACAGGATCAATTCAATACGTTAAACTTTTCCCTGCAGAAAGTGAATTATGTCCACTCATCTTGTCTCTTACAGGGTACATTTCAGTTCAACTGAGACCTCTGATTCACCCTTCTCTCATCCGACCCTACCACATGCTGCCTCACCCTTAACCTCTGTCATGACCCAATCACACAACACGTCCACGGTTTCATCCTGATGTCATGGCTACAAAGACAACTGTGTTTGCTCTGTACTGTACTGTACTATGATGTCCTTTTCAAGACTTCTTCTCTTTGTCTCAGGACGAACACGGGTGATGACATCGTCTTGGAGCCAAGAGGAGCTGCAGCCTGCTGGTCTGCAGCCAAACACGTCCACTCTGCGTCCCAGCTGTCAGAAACACACAGCAGAAAGGATGCAGAACCTCCACCAAACCGAGCGGAGCGTGTTTGACAAGCACATGGGTTGGTGACTGGTTCCGACCCGAACCATGGGTGTGACCAATGCAAAAGCAAAACTTTGGAAATCTCCACGTTCTTATTTCTGTCGCCATAGATGTGGTATATAAGGTAGCCTGTTGAACACTACTGAACCATGTTACACATTTTTATGATCTGGTTTCATGCTGGCATCATGGTTCTGTCTGCTTGTTCTGCTCCTAATCTGTTCATCCGCAGGTGACCATGGTAAACATTGGATTCGTTTGCACTGTGCCAACTGTCTAGCCGGCCTTGAATGTATGTCTTGACGCTGCGAGTAGAGGACCCTCCTTTGGGGACCCTCCTTCGGGGACCCTCCTTTGTCCTTGTGGGCTGACGACATGACCTTCTTGTGGCCCAATGGACTTTCATTCTTCTTGTCTTTTTCAATCTTCCTACCAGTTCCTCATCCCCTGGATCCTAACCATGTCTCTGTCTGATTGCAATGCTCTCCCTTGGTTCTGGCCTCTCCCTCTCTCTCTCTTTAGCTAATGACGCCTGTCTGTTTCTCCCTGTCTCTCCGTCTCCATCTCTATCCATCCATCTCCGTCTTGGGCCCGCAGCCTCCTACAGTATCCTAGTGTATCTTCATTTAATCAACCTCTCAATTACAGCGCAGGCAAGATCCCCAGGGAACGTCACGGCCCACAAGAGAAGTGGGAGTAGTGGGAGAGAGGAGAGCAGGAGGGGAGGGGAGGGGAGGGGGGAATGACAGAGATGAGAGGGAGATAAGGCAATGAGAGTGGGATAAAGAAAAGGGGGAGGCCATTTGCTACTAAGACTTGTCTTAATTAGATGATTGATGCTGCACAAAAGAGCATGGGAAGACGATATTGATCCTTGTAAGCAAGAGACAGAGAAGGAGAATGGAGGTGAGGGAGACACACATGAAGAGAGGGTGCTGATTGTCTCAAGTACAGACTGATTGTGCCGTCTTGCCTTGTGTGCGGTAGTGTCAACGCACATCTTTCTTTAAATGCTCCAGCACTGCACAATCATACAGACATCCAGTCTAGAGGGTGACAACCAAGCACTTGGTAACAGGTTCATAGGAGGCACTTTCAGACTCTCGCATAACCCTGTGTTTCAACTCTCTCCGTCTCACACCTGCTTCTACGTGACGAGACGCTCCTCTGGTCGTGTCCCAGAGCTCCATCCTCTGTCTTCTCAGTCATCAGAACCAGACGAGAGTCGCGCTCCGACTGCTCTGGAACGTTGCGTTGCCAGGGGCAACCGGCGCTGAAACAGCTGGGAAGGGCGGCAGCGCTCGGCGCGGTGACGTGCCCCCGTAGCGATCCGCTAATTACAGCTGAATAATAGATCTCTTCATTTCTAATTCCACCTGCTTGGTGGGGAGGGAGTGTGGATACTGCCAGCAGGACGCCTCCCTGCAGAACCACCTGACAATGTTCAGGTCCAGCTAGCACAAAACACCCCGTCACCCACATCTTAGGTAGTCCAACACCATGGATTCAAAATTAATGTAATGAGTGTTTGGCACGTTCCTGTAATAGCTGCTAATTAGTCGATGCATGAATGCTATCAGGTCTCTGGCGTTGGCAGTCCAGTGCTAGGCTGTTCTTCTAACAGAGGGGGATAGTTCTGTTTTTCATCACCAGATACGCACATAGCAGACACTTTGTGACATCTTCTTTCAGCTTGGGGGTCAAGGGTCAAACAGTCCAAGACTTGTGCACGGTGTGAGTGCTACTCTTGCTGGGTTCAGGCTGTGGCCCAGGTCACTGGTACTGCTGACAGCTTCTGGCATGGAGAGAAATCAGAAGCATACTTGCGGACGACAACTTGACCTCCATTACTATTCCGTCTCTTCAGGATATTCTCAATGGAATGTAACGCCACACGGCTCTCAGTCATGCCAGACTCATGACTCACTCATGCATCCACTCCATTCACAGTCGCTAAGCAGTTCTTGTCCCAACTCTCTAGGGTGACATTCCAGTCTGCTGGGTTCTAATCCCTGCCCAGAGTTGTGGAGTACCTCTGTCCCAGGATGGGTCCTTCCAAGGCCATGGATGGCCAGCAGGACCATATGGCCTCCTGGGCTGAGCCAGCAAGTCAAGAAACACCAAATTAATTCTAGGCACTGAAGGATTAAATCTCAGAGCCTCTGTGGCATTAAAGCTAGTGGAAATGTGGAGTTTGCTTACGGTTTCTCAGGCCCAGACAGCTGCATGAGCACTGCAAGTGCACGCACACACACACACACACACACACACACACACACACACACACACACACACACACACACACACACACACACACACAAAGCACCAATAAACACACATTACACATAAGCAAAAACAATCCCAGCAAGGTCACATCAGCCTACTGCATATAGCAGCGTCACGCACGTTTGTCCTATATGAGCGTGACCCGTTCATCCAGCCAGGATGGAAGTCACCACGTGAACCACTGTATTCTTCTGGCACATAAGCAAATATGCACATAATTGCTTTGTAGTTAATCTTCAACAACAGACATGTGCAGCACATCGACTTATCCGCAATCGATAACAACTATTTGGTATGCTGACAGATCCTAATCTTCAAACCATGCAGATGGAAAGTGAGATAGCGGCAGTTGGAAGGCCTGAGGGCTGACAGGGAACCAGTCAGTCCGGTGCAGATCCTGTGGAGGAGGTGGCCAACGTCAAACGAGCAGCCCTGTCCCTTGTCCTCGGGGGCCCCTGTGTGAAGTCAACATGGAGTCAGACCGGGGGCCGGTTACCGTCGAGGAGGATCTAGTGGTGCATGCCAAGCTCTTATTAATCGCAGCCCTTCGGAGGCAGCAGAATGACGTTAACAGTAAAGACAGAAGATACACCATGCAGAGTCTGGTTTGACTCTGTTAATGCAGGAAACGTACCCGGTCCACACAGAAAACATGAAGGCAGAAGGACACAGAGGAGAAGGAGGAGCAGTGTGGATGTGGGGGTCGAGGGTCGAGGGTCACGAGCGGTGTAGCTTCCTGTTCTCTCATGACCGTCACTTCTCCTTGCTGGCTGGTGTGAATGCCTTGTTGTTTAAAAATACCCTGGGGTCTTTACCAAGGTAAAGACTTTGGAAGCTGATTGATTTAGCTCTGCGTTTAGTTCTGGGTGTGCTTTAGAATGTTAGAAAGGGTCTGAAGAAAGGATGAATGATATGTGAATGAATCGTAAGATATGGTAAATGAACCGTGTCTCCATCTCAGCTCCATACAGATTGGAAAATACATTTTGCTCAAGAAAGAAAAAAGACAGATCTTACTGTCAAGTCACAGTTTGAATCCGTCTTCCCCAAAAAAACAATCTGGATTACGTCATGCGATCACAGTAGAAGTGTTGACAAGCCATTATGCAGATGTTTCTGGGCTTCAAAAACATACTTCACACAGCCCATGTGAGTCATTCCATCCACTTAAATAATGATTTGCTGCTCGCGCCCCACATTAGAGACACACTAGAGAGGGAGATTTTTGCAGAATATACAGATGTTTTTTCTTATCTTCTGGCAAAGGAAGAGGCCAGAAATCAAATAACAACGAAAAGAGCCCCAGCCATCGTATTGGCCCTGCATGCTGACCAGCCAATCAGTATAATCCAATCTATTGGTATGCCAACGATTCGTAACCCAGTGTTATTTTCCTCCTTCACGTAAATGAACTCACCCTCCTCCCCACCAAGACAGCAAGGAGACTCAAGAAGGGGCATCCATCGATGGGAGGAGACAAATGGAGGGAGGAACGGAGAGAGAAACAGACAGAAGACAGAGAGGGGGTGGCTGGAGCTGGTGCTCTCATCCTCAGTGCCGGGACCCCATTGGGCGTGACAGGCCAGCCAGATGTGTTGGTCTCTAGTGCTGCTATCAGATCTGACGAGGTGGGGGGGAGAACAGCTGGAGAGAGGCCAGTGTGTGGAGATCAGGGACTGTGGGGAGCCTAAGGGAAGGGCTGGGCGGGTTGAGTCCATGCACAGATTGGCCCATTATTCAGAGTTAGCTCATAAAGCCGCCCAAGTCACCTCCTGCTCCCTCCCTCCTCATGGCCCCCTACTCCAGCTGTGTGTATGAGGCCCAGCCAAGGCAGGGTGGGGTGTGGGGAAAACGTCAGAGAGCACATTCCTATACGAGATAACCTGAGCCTTCACATAACAAATCATTGTTTTTTTCCCCATCTGAAACGAATCTGAAACCCCCCTTTGAAAAAACAGAGGGGGGGCAGATTTGAAATGTTCAGGAGTGTCTGTAGGGGGAAGATGTTCTGAACATTACAGCATCACTCCGCCATCAACCTCACACAGATCAGGTTCTAGCTGACCAAACACCAGGTCTTAAAGACAGAATCCACCTTTCTGCTTCCAAACGAACCTGTTTTAGAGAAAACGACCGCACAGAACCCCCCCCATCCATCTCCATCCACCCTTGACCAGCGATGAGCCCGTTGAGACTGTGGGTGATGGATGCCACACTTGGTCATGGCTGTGATGACCCAGGATAAACGTACTCAGCGGAGGAACAAGAAGGACACACAGAAGCTTTGTTTCAACAGGGTCCAGTCAACTCGAAACATGCTTTAGGTACGGTGGCTGGACAATGTTGCAGCCCAGACAGGCTAGCAACAACGTTCCACCCTTCAGGTAAATCAGTTAGGGATCAGATTAGCATGACATTTCCCTGCCCTGCAAGCAGATAAAAAAAGCCATGCTTTTCATTTGGAGACAGAGCAGAGATGTTGATAACTGTAGGATTCCTCTCTTCTTCATGTGAAGTACACCACATCAAGGGGAGATGGACTGAGAAGGTGATAACAGCAGAGAGCAGGACTCTGAACGAGGCACAACTCTGAGGCCAGGACAGGGAGAGAGATAAGTTTCTTTTGACGTTGAAGGTATCCTGAAGACAGGAATGAATGAGTGCATACCAGTTAGGGAGGAGGGGGGAGAGGTAGAGAGTGGAGTGGAGTGTAATGCAGAACACATGCAGAGTTGAGAGATGCGGTCAGAGGGGAAATGTGTCTTTACGAGCAGGTCCTTCCATCATTTTGTTGTGTGAGAAAATGCAGCTTTTTCCTCTCTATTCTTCATATGACTGCGGCCTCGTGGCTCGGACCCAAACATATTTTTGTAGAATGTAAACACTTCCATGTGTTTCTGTGTGTGCGTAGCCGTGTGTATGGTACGCGCGTGTGTTTGCGTGCGCATGGAGAAGTGGACTCCATGGTATAGGCTGGGTACAGGAAACACAACTCTCATAAGAGTAAAGACTGCCAGCAAACCATCTGTGAAGTTTCCTTTCCAAAATCTTTATCATGCACACTTTACACATGGGATGGATACTGTGTGGGTATGCGTACGCATATGCGAGTGTGTGTGCGTGAGACAGCGAGAGGCGCAGGGATGGGCTGGAATGAAAAGTGTCTTGTCGACCAAGCAAAATATCTGAGGCTTGGCAAGAGACCATCTGAAAGCCAGGGAGAGGCAGTAGGGGCTAGTCCAAAGGGGCTTTATTGTGATGTTAGTGTTTAGAGTTCCTCAAGTGTCTCAGGGAGCGGTTTGGAGGAATGAGGCCCTTGTTGGTTGTAGGGCCGTGGGACTGCCGGTCTGTTTTACACCAAAGAATGTGATATGTTAGGCAATGTGACAATGGGCTGTGTGGCTTTGATACTCGGTGTAGCTAAGCAAAGCTGGGCAGAGACAGTGGGTAGACAGAGCATTTAGCCCAGTCTTTTAGAGTGAAGTCTGAGAAAGGATGTTTATGTTGGGTTTGGCATATCCATGGCTTGATTGTTGGGGAGGCCTTTATGAATGTGCGCGCGACGTCTTTGTGTGAGGACTTCTTACGTGTGTGTGTAAGTGTGCGGTGTGTGAGTGTTTAACTGAGTCAAGGGGGGGGGGGGGGTTGGTGGATTAGTATGTATGTGAATTACACTGTGAGAGAGTGTAGGAGGGATTGGTAAGTGAGTGTTTGTGAGGGAGAGGTCTGGCAGGGCTGTGGGGAGGATAGTTCACACGTTACTGGCCTCCATCAGTTCCCAGTATGTCTCAATCGCTTCATCTCCAACCCTGAAAGGACTGGATTTTAGAGGACCAGAGGGAGAAGTGAAAGATCCTCTCTACCTCCAGCGATATACAGTATGGTTCAAATGATTCATGTATAGGGTAGGGAGGTCTGGGACTGCATAGAAGACCCCACCCTAACACACATGCACATCCACAGACACACACAAGCACACACCACCTCCCCCATTATCATCGGGCAGAGAGAAAACATAACTTATGACCACAGCGGCCATGTGGCTTGTGTAATGTGGTTTCACTTAAGACAAGCCAGCCACCCATCCACCCGTCTCCCAAATGGAGTCTCCCATTGGTCCTGAGCTCCCACCGACTCCCCCAGAATCCCTCCCAGTCCCCCGCTAAACCTTTCCGCAGGGCGAAATCAGATCAGGCGTGTCGAAGGATTGGAGAAGGTGTGGGGCTGGGCCTGGTGTAGGGGTCGGGGAGCAGGGGGGGTTGATAAAAAAATGCTAAAAGAAAGGTTGAATTTCACACCATCATCCATCAATTTTACAGTTCCAGTCTTTGGCCTTTGCACTCTTTACTTGTGGTGTGTCTTGTGTGAAGAGGGAGGGGAGCTGGACGAGTGTGGAGAGAGAGAGAGAGAGAGAGAGAGAGAGAGAGAGAGAGAGAGACAGAGAGGAATGTTGGTCTAAGGGCCTGTAGACCGAGGTTGGCAGGAGGAGAAGGGATGTCAAATGCAATGATGATGGTTGTCAAGATTTTCACGAGGTGAGTGTGTGTGTCTGTGTGAAGCAGTGAGGCATAACGTGGGTATCAAAGGCTGGCCACACCGTGTTAAGGATGAAACCTAACACTCTAATAAGGCCGGCGAGTGCCATGCAAAAAACAGGATAGAGGGAGAAGAGGAGAGACAACTAGGGGAGGGGGTGGAGGGAAGGGATGAGAACACTTCTGTCCCAAAGTGCCAGAGGTATCATTTGCTTTCAATTTCACTTGATGAAACCCATTTGGCTGGATTCGTTTCATACTCCAGACCCCTTGACCCCACCCCCACAACCCCCCTGCCGCCCCACACAGAGGGGAGCCTCAGGATTAGCCTACAGTCGGCAAACCAGGACAACAACCTCTTTTTTTTTAGCTCCTCCCACGACAAAGGCAGGCATCTGTTTTTGCTGACCAATAGGGGCGGAGCCATCCCGGTCATTAGATGACAGATTCATATGAGTCCAACCTTTGGAAAAGTTGAATGAAGGACAGTGATTGGTCTTGGCATATTGTAAGGGGATATTAAATGTAGGATAAAAAAACTCTTAAAAATCAGATTTCTTTTTTGTGACGGCATGTGTGTATAAAGTGTGTGCATTGGAAAGTTTCGTGTGTGTGTGTGTGTGCGTCGGGGGGGTGAGGGGTAAGGTTGTTATTAATGTGCTTTCAGTGTGTGTGTGTGTGTGAGTGTGTGTGAGTGCATGTTCGTTTGTGTGTCCACACCTGCGGGCTCAGTCATCTTTGCTCCTCATTATCGATGGTACAAATCAGCGGTAGGTGGTTACCATGGCAGCCGGAGCCAGGCTCTGTAGCGGGTGAGCGAAGCAGAAGTGGGCCACAGCTATTTCATTAACCTTTAAAGGACTTGGTATTTATTTTAGTGGCAGCACTATGAATATAAATTTGTCGTTCAAGAAAAGGAAATGGCCAGGTAATGAGAAGTCTGAGAACAGTGTTCAGGAGAAGACCCCCCCCTCCCTTCACACACACACACACACACACACCTCTGTATTATTACATATAGTTTGAAAATGCTTCAGGACTTCTTAAAAAATCATTTTGGGAAAAATTACATGACGAGTAAAAGCCAGTGCTGGGCAATGCCTTTGGGGTGACAGGGGGGGGGTGGTGGTGAAGGAGTTCTTTGTGTGCCTCTATTGGCTGGTTGAAAGGGGCATTCTCCACATGCCTGTGCGTTAACCGAGGCCTCTGTTGCCACTGGTAATTCGATTGTGCCACATGATTACTTGGTGAGTAATCCAGAAATGGGGAGGAAAAGGAAAGGCTTGGCAGCTAGAGTATAATGAGACCAGGGTTCCTGGGGGGTGGAGGTGAGGGGGCAGCACTGCATGTGTAGGTAGCTATACTGGGAATGTATAAATCACCACCATGGGGTGAGGGGGGGGGATGACGTAAAAGAGAAAGAAAGTAAACAGTGCAGTGTGATGTGATTTATGCTTGCAGAGAAGAGACGGAGTGAAGAGAGTGAGAGAGCGATACAAAGACAGGCAGTAAGCAACAGAGAGAGAGAGTGTGTGAGAGAGAAACAGAGAGAGAGAGAGAGAGAGAGAGAGAGAGAGAGAGAGAGAGAGAGAGAGATGCATGAAGTCACTGCAACCATCATCATGGTAAAGCATCGGTGGCCCGTACACAAACGCAGACAAAGGACCCTAAACATGCATGACAGAATGACAGCACTACAAAGCTTTGTGACACATTCAGAATGATGCAACAGCACCGGACGAGCAGTCGGAGGGATCAGACACACTAGCTCCAACAGGGCATGAGCTGCACTGGATGAGTCAATGGAAAGAAGCAACACACACAGTTACTGTAGGAGTCCAATGGAGCCAATTAAATTGGAGCCATGTGTGTTGGAAAGCTCTGAAGGGCTTACAGTACTGGGGTATCTGGACTCTTTCAGACAGGTGAAGAAAGTCCTTTCTGAGTAAGCCAAGACCTCTTCGCACCCAGCTCCCCAGAGCATTCACATCCAGGAGAGGACTTTCATTCATTCACAGGAACAGAATGCTTCAGGGCATTGATAAACGGAATAACAGTTCAGTCAGGACGCTCATGTGATTGATTTCACCATTTCTTTGCATACATGAAGGGAGGTTTGGAACAGATGTGCATGGGGCAGCTCTCCCTGCCTTCCCTGCAGCATGCACAACATGAGGCAGGGAGCAACGAGTCAAATCCCCCAAAATCCCCCAATAGAGAGAACAGACAGACAAGAAAGGGGAGAAGGGGAAGGTGGTGGGTGGCAGCAGTGCAAAACAGCATGGTTAGAGAGGACGGGTGTGCGTGCACGTGTGCGACTCTATAGCGCCGCCTATTGAGCGAAGCCTACAGGCTGACAACGCATGGGTGTAATGACACGCTCTGCCAGAGTGCCATGCCTGAACTAGCTTCGCTCATATACTAAGTGCAGCACGGTGTGTGGATGCATACGTCCCAGACTGGGCAGATAAAATGGCTTGTCAGAACTGTTCTGATTCAACATGAGGGGCTACAGGTCCACCCCAGGTTCCCTAGCAGCTGACTAACGATGCTCCGTCATTACCGAGAGTAGCTTTGGAGAAATGAGGCTTCTAAATGGTATACATCAAACTCATTAGAATCTCAAGGCATGATTGGCAAGTCTGAAGGTGGTATTGGCACATTTGCGAGAGCCTCACTGATGAGCCGCTAATTTGAAGTTAATGGTGCCAGCGTTCACTAAACAGGAATCACTATGCAAAAGAAGAACTCACAACATTGTGGTAATCGGTCCAAGCCCACTCGGTACGGACAGAGGGGAGGGAGGCGCTAATTGGTACCATTACAGAAACACGCGTGTAGCCAAACTGGTCGCGAGGGGAGGGAAGAAAAAGGTAGTTTCCATGGTAACCGTTCTCCTCCGAAGTGCTCGTCCCCAGTGGCTTTCTTCCAGTTTTGCGTTGTTTCCTTCTCCTCTTGTTCTGTACCTAGAGTAAATCAGGCACCAACAGGCTGGCTTAGTAGGAGCTGGGAGATCAGGAATGAGGCTGCATGTATTCAAGTTTAAAGAGCGAAGGGTAGTGCAACGGGCTGGCGGATTGATGATGGGCCATAACGCACACACACACACACACGGAAATAAACTCTGGATGAAATCAGAAGGTGACAAACACGCTAATCGGACTGTTTCTATTCAAGGCATGCTTCAGCCGAGGCGGGGCAGAATCCCAATCGTAGCCTGATGGAGGGTTGGAAAGACAAACACAGCAGTTGCACAGAAAACACTAAAGACATGGATGGATCCACAGACAGTATACACATGCACCAGCAGTCATTACTGCCCTATATTTCATATTTAATCTGGTCAGCTGGTAGATTTCTTGGCCCACTGGTATGTAATCTAGTTGAGGGGCAGATGGCATTCTCCGTCTCAATCAGATCCCCTTGATTGAGCCAGTCGAGGGCTGGAGGTCTCCAGGGACGGCCATGTCTGGGATCAGCAAGCTCACTCCTCATCAGCTTGCAAGAGGCCTGACTTTTAACCTTTCAGTGTTGCAACACGACAGATCAGAGGCCACGCCTCTGATTTAGCTCCTGACTTTGGGGGAAGTGAGTTCTGTCCCAAAGCAGCATCTTCCAACACCTCAGGAGAAGCCAGGGGACACAAAGATGATCTCTGTTGGAGTGATTAAATGATTAACAGGTTAGCTTGGAGGGAAGATGCTTTCCTCCATAGGCGAAGAATCAAATGAATGCCAAGCCTATTTCTCCCCAGCTGTCTAGACACATGGCACCCCTGAACCACACCCAAACACCAGGCTCTGTCTGTCATTGTGCACACGCGCACAGACACACACACACACACACAGACACTCCTGCCTCCAGAGATAAGGAAGGTGTTGTTGTGCCACTCTAGACAGCTCGCCAGCTGTCCATGTAGTCTGGGTGGCCCCTCACCATGCTTGGTGCCAGTAGCAGTCCTGCGTGATTCAAGAGAGCAGACTGGCACAGATGTTAGCCCTAGCTCCATTAGCATGCGATTCAGCATGGCAAAACTTGCTAAGGTAAGAGCATGAATGCCCAGACGAACAACTGAAACCATCCTTGATCGAAAGCGACAGACGGCCGAATTAATGAGGCCTGTTGTGTTTTGTGCTAGGTGGTCTCTCGGTTATTCTTTTTCAAGGAGGCTATACGGAAGAGCCTCACAAAGAACAGTCCCAGAAAGACAACTCACGGATCGCCCGACGGCGTCCTAGCCTCTTTCCCATCAAACAGAACAGCACTTTATGTTGCAAATGTATGTAATAGGCTGTGTCAAGCTTAATTTGGGAAGTAATGGGTGTGATGGTAAGGTTTTGACAGGTTAATCCGCCTGGCTGGGGCCGGTGAAACCAGGCTGGACGGGGCCCTGCTCGTTGCTTCTGTATCGCTGTTACACACTCATCCTTAATTACCCACCGGCTGATGAGATGAGCGACTGTGTGGTCTGTTGATGAGCCCACAGAGTCTGTCTGTGTGCGCGCGGGGGTGTATGTGTGTGCTAATGTTTGTCTGTGCGTGCGTGTTTGTGTGTTAATGTCTGTCTGTCTGTGTGCGCGAACGAGATGAATGGTTCACAGAAGTGTCTGGGGAATGACAAAGTGCTTGATAAATGGGAGACTAATGAATAGAGGAACTTGATGTTCAGACTGACCACTAGAAGAACTGGAACAGGACCGAGTTCACAGGCCAGGTTTGAGAATAATGGCTGTCACAACACACACACACACACACACACACACAAGCAAATAATGTAGAGATGATCAAGCGACCAAAGGACCGATTAACATTATGAAGTAGCATTGAGAAGTTCTGTGCTTGCTCAAAAGACCACAATGATAACCATATCCTTGCATGGGCCTCACAGAAAACCATGTCGTTTCCACACAGCTTCTCTTTACAGGCTGCAGTAAAGCTGAACCCACTTCCCCTATATGATGGGAGAGAGAGAGAGAGAGAGAGAGAGAGGGAGGGAGAGAGAGAGAGCATGGAACATAAAGAATAGAGAGGAGTTTTTCAAGTAAACATTTGTTTTGGCAGGTCTGCTCGTTCGTGTTGGAGGATTGGGGCGCGGGGGGGAGGGGTCCATCTCTTCTGGTCCCCTGACAGGGTCCGCACCATCAATCTGAGCGGGGCGGGCGTTATCATAGCTCTCCCACCCCATCCCTCCTCCATCCCTCCACTCCCTCTCTCCCTCTCCCTTCGCCTCCCTTCTCCGGCTCAAGCCCACATTCCTCTCCGACACCGCTGAGCACAAACAAACGGGCCATTCCCACCACCCCGACGTTTGGGAACAGAGATGTTTGTCATGGAAAAAGGTCTGAGGCATCTCGAGGGCCCTTCAGGAGGTTTACACAAGAGCGGCAGGGACCACGTTCAGCTGGACCCTCGTCCTTGCGATCGGACGAGAGGTACTGCGTCACAACTCGCATGGGGTTCACCAGAGGTAATGACTTGTTTACACGGCAGAGCGTCTGCTTGTTTCGCAGGACATACCTATTCCACACCGGGTGAACGGCACATCATGCAAACTGCAAATGATTAGAATCTAGCCACAAGATGAAACACAGAATGCGAGTGGGGGGGGGACAGCGTGTCAGTGCTTAAACGCGCACCGATGAACAGGCAGGCACACACGCACACATATCTGTGAGAATCTGGAGGTGTAGGGGATATACTGGCCCTGGTTACACATTCCATAGGACCCCACCTCCTCCCCCCTACGGGAGTCTTTTGTGACCACTGAAAGGCAGCGGGGTTACAGGGTTTCTCCCTTTAGGGTGCAGAGAATAATACTCTCTCAAGACAATGACCTCACTCTGTCTCTCTCTGTGTTTGTGTGTTTATGTCTTGGTGTGAGAGAGAGAGAGAGAGAGGAAAGAGAGGAAGACAGCGAGAGAGGGGGAGAGAGATAATGAGACAGCGAAAGAGAAAGGGAAACCGAGTGACAGAGAGACAAGAGGGCTGAGAGAAGTTCAGCTGAGATTATGAGGGGAGCCATCACACTGGCCCATTGTGCTGGCAGTATAGAGGTTTACAGCCATGTTCATTTGTATTCCTGCACCATTCCTGTCACTTCAAACAATCCACACATGTCCTTGTTAAGACTAGTACAGCGCCGAAGTACAGAGTGTGTTCTAATGTAATACACACACACACACCGTTAAACCAAGGGAGCAATTATTCCCTACAGGAAATTCCTACACAGCACTTCTGCTGACTAAGGGCTCCAAGTGGGAATAGAATGTAGCCTATACACAGACTACAAGAGAAGGAGAGCAGTTGAGGCAGCATGTGAGGGAACCCAAATTCAGATGGCATTCAAGCAACAGTGACTATACAGAACAAGGTTGTGAGCTGAAATGTTTTAGCATCAGTATCAGCGGAAAGATTATTGGCCAAATACATTTGAAAAAGACGCAAGTACTGTAGGTATTATTGTAAATGAACGAAAAACTCGGTGTCATAGTGTTGTCTCTGCATTACAGGGAAAATTCAAGACAGAAAACAAAAAAACAATTTCGCCAAGCCTTATCCCTCCACAGAGAAAGGTAGTCTTTGTTGCTTTGACAACATCACTGAGATAAGAGAGAGGCGTGTATTATAGAGAGAGAGTCAGTTGGGGGTAGGGGCAATCAATGACTACATCAACCATTTCTATTCTCTCTTCCACCATGACCACACCTACCGCACTGAAGGACCTCCTATTGTCTTTGGGGAGATGGGTAAGATACCAGTAATGCAAATTTGAACGAAGACCAAATGTTTCATCATGGATGGTTGTGTATCTGTAAGAGAGAGTGGGGTCGGATGGGGGGTGGGTGACAGAAAAAACGAAAACAGGGAAGAAAGACAGAAAATATATACATGGATTTGTCCGCTATTGTTTAACATCCTTTTAAAGATACATCATTTCAAACAAGCTACAGGTGTGATGCTTCTTTCTTTGACATACATCAACAATCCAATGTTACAACTGGACAACATTAGTACCACCATATCAACTCTGTATATGAACAATTAGATTTTTATGAGACGCATTTAACAATCCACACTAAAATCATCATTCTGAAAACCACCAACCACCTCCCAACAAACCAAGATAGAAATTGCTGTTATCCAAATCCCAAACGGAGACAAAACGTGAATGCTTCTTATGAATATGTAATCTGCTATCATTGGCGGTGTGGGAAGGCATAAAGAAGAATTCCTAGCAGATATGATGCTTCTTTGTCAAAATTGTATCCCAAGGAGTGGCAAGCGAGCCACTCCGGGGTGAATGGAGAAACATTGCCATCTGGTGGTGTAAACTAGATAAAATGTGCCTTTACGTCCCAAATTCAGCGGAATTGCCAAACATCGTGACTTGAACGAGAATGGGAAAGTTTCACATCTGCATTTAAATTCTAAAAGCTTTCACTTGTGCCTGAAAAACGGTTATGACACCTTTGTCATTTGTTTCACGTGCCTTCGGTCTACATAAGGTCGGGCCACTCTCTTAAGCGAGATGTCGATTTCGGACACCTGTGCAGACTTTCGACAACATTTTAAACCCAACAACAGTATTATTCGAACTCCTCTGTTTTTATATATATTAACTGTGCAAATTGTTCGTCTGGTGTCCTGGCGTATCTTACCTAGAAGGGGAATCGTCCGTTTCAGTTGACGCTTGTATGCTATATTGAATTAATCTTGCAAAAAAGGAAAAATAAAAAACATCTATTTGTTTGAGTCTTCTCGGGAATTCGTATTTCACATGCATTTGGGTCTTGAAAATTGTCAATTAAAGGAGACAGGTAGGGTCCATAACACAAACTTTGACTGCTTTGATATGCCAATTAGTATGCCGTCCGGTAAATTATTTTATACCAGGTTGCTCACTCCGTGGCCGTTTACAATTTTCTGCCTTTTTGGAATGGAGGGACACAAGTAGCTTCGGAAAAGTGCACATCATTATAATCCTCATCGTTCAATCAACGCCATGGAAAAGGGTTTCATTACCCCCATCTTAATTGATTCGGGGAGGGGGGATCAGGGATCGGTTTGTGTGTGTTGGTTAGTCACACAGCAATGTTGACTTTGTGCCGCTAGGAGGCAGTCTGGTCACTGGCTGACCCAGGAGGGGAACGCAGGTCAGCAACGTCATCATTTTCTCTGGCACGTTGGTTTTTTGAAGACTCGAAGAAAGCAATAGAACTATAATACTTAATGGTGCTTATTGAAAACAATGAAGGTAAGCCCTGTTTGGGTTTCAAAAATGACGCATTTAGTTATAATAAAACAAAATAGTTACATTTGAAAATAAGAGTATGACGCTGTAATGTTGCCTTAAGCCACCTTCCAGGCATGGTATGCAAAGCACATTAACTGTAGTGGAATATGTTCTATTTCAGAAGACAAAAATGACATGTTATGGATATGGCATATTAAATTACTGCTAACCCTTGCTTACGCTAACTATAATGATCACTACAGACTAAAGTTATATTCTGGTGGTACATTATAATGGGTTTTAAAGTGGGGTTTTTTTACAACATAAACAATTAAGACCAATACTCCACAGTTTACACATAGACAGTTTTGCAGCCTTTTTATTGTGTATTGATTGGCTTGTTTTGACAATAAATGAGCTCCCTACCCCCACAAACAATGGAGAAACACAAAATGAGGAGAATAGATGTGAGTATCTGAAGCCAGAACATAGAGACAGGAAACCTGTTAACATCAACCACTTCGCTGGAAAAGACAGCGAAGAGAAAAAGATTGAACAATTAAAGGACGCACATCGTGGATTAGTTGTGTTTAGAATCATATTGGTTCGACAAAACATAGCATTTACACACCGCTGTGTGTCTCACAAGGCCATTTATCTAGAGTTCGGAGAGAATCCCTAAAAGAATGCATTCTATGAAGCCCCAAATATTTTCCATCAATAATATTTACTTGCAAATGATAAGATGAGTTATCGTTCCATTCCGTGGGACAAAAAATACACAGACAAGGGCTGAGTCAATATACACCGTCATTCAAACATCGCTTGTGAAGTATCTCATCTTGAAGTGATAAGCAGCGTTATAATTTATGGCTATTCGGCAGCCTGAAGGTAAAAAGTATTCTCTCAACTTCCATGTACTTTAATGGCATAAAAGAAAAAAGGAATACCGCATATTCCCCTGATGTGGTGGAACCATTCCCAGTCTGCCTAGTCAATGGATCTGATACTGGTCACTATAAACTGGTATCATTTCTCCCTAGAAATATGCTGCTCAGGTTGGAACCAGACAACATCACTTCCTTCCCTACAGCGACCTGTATGCGTCAGCTGACAGTAGGGTGTACATCTTTATGGCCTTGGTTGTCCGTTGCTGTAAGCCAGGCAGAAACGAGGCCCAAACCCGGCGGACATTCTCTTATGGACAAACGGGACATTGTGATAGCGTGGACAAAGAGTTCAAACACAGTAAGCATGGTTCGTCTGCCGAGAACTTGTTTTAATGACACTGTTTCACTCTTCAGTCCCAGTTCTCCCAGTCCTCATCCAACTGGAAAACAAATATGAAAAAAGCTATTTTAGTACAAAACAACAAACATAACAAATGGATGTAAAAACGTGTGCGACGATATGCGTTCAACAGCGCAACATTTTTTAAGTTACAAGAAAAATGTAAGCTAGCAGTGTTTTACTGTCCTGCTCATGCCACCCACATCTCCAGAAGCCTCCACTTTAGACAGTGCCATTTGGACCTCTTCCTCTGTCATGTCCAGGTCAAAGTCTTTCTCCCAGTCCTCACTCACATCTGTACTGGACCCTGCATGGATTGCAAATCATGATCCTGCCTCAATATCAAAATGTCTGTTAGCTATCAGTGACCAAACTCAAGCACACACTGATTTGCCTTATCTTTTATTTATGAGGACCAAAGTCTCAAAAGGTGGCCTACCTTTCTTTCCATTGTTTGACGGTGTTGACTTGCCACTGTCAGAGTTGAGCTCAAATACCCTTAGATCCTGCGGCCCCTCCTCTCTGGCTGGTTCTGGCCTGGTTGTGGTGGGCGGGGCCTGGGGAGCCAGGCTGTCTACTGGGGCTTCTCGCTGGGCTGCTGCTTGTGTCTGAGATCCAGGCTGTGAGCTCTTCCTCCCAGGCTTCTGCTCCTCTGCCTGCCCCTGCTGCTCTCTGTCCTCCAGGCTAGTCTCGTTCAGTTTCTGGGTGACCTCCCCTGCAGCAGGTTCTGGAGCTGCAGGAGCTGGGATCACCTCCACCTGCGTGGGCTGGCTGATGCTGTCGCTGCTGACTGAGAGGGTGGCGTCGTGCTCCGTGTTCGGAGACAGGATGGGGCTCAGCGGGGTCATTCCCGTGGGGACAGTCGGGAGTGTGGGGTGCTGGATTCCAGATTCGTCCAATGGGGGAGTGAAGTCAAGGCGGGATGAGGATGTGACACCCAGGAAGTCATCTGGTGTTCCAGTGAGCAAAAGAGACGGACCAGTGAGTATCCAATAGACCAGGGATCAAACTGATCGAACTTCTGTCAGTTCAAACAGCAAATTGGACATTTTTGTACCAATTAATTTTCTTTTAGTTCAAAGGGAGAGTCATCTCCCTCCCACCATTCATACCTTCATCCTCCTCCTCCCAGCCCAGAGCCTCAGTATGACTGGTCTGCTCTGCTCTCTGCTTCAAGGCTACTCGTCTTGCCTCCTCCTATTGGTTACAAAAAAAAGATTTGCATTTCATACTTTCCATTCCAACTAGTGTTGACCAGCAGATGGAGAAGAAATAGGTTCTTCCATCTGGTTATTAAGGCAGGAGTTTGTGTGTGTCTGTTTGTGGCTTGATGATCTCAAGGACTGGGCCCTGTGTAAAGCGTGGCAGGTGTATTGCTCAGGTCAAATGAACATGCAGCGTCAATTGTCAAGTTCCTAGGGTTGGCGGTTTGCAAGCAATAAATATAAACGTGTTCGTCGCCATGTCAAGCTGCATTAAGAGATGCGTCCATGGATCACTCCTGTATGATATGCTTCTGTGTGCTACAAGAACTCCATTAGCCAGATTACAAAATCGACTTCCTGTAAATGGGCTTTGCACTGGTTATAGTAACGTGATTCTTGTGAAAGTGCAAGAAACAAAAATAACAGTGTATTACCTGATCCAATTGATAGACTTTGTAGAAATACCGTTGCCAAAATTCTGAATGGGCTACAGCTGCTGGAACCTAGAAAAATACATTCAAAATGAATGATTTGGTTCATTTCAATGTTAAGATGTCATAATAAGAATGACAAACGGTACCATTTTGGTGTACAGGGCTCGTATAGAGGGGCTGCTGACCAGCAGGTCTGACACTTCCCCTTTCCTCTCCTCCATACTAAAGGTGGACAGCCAAGCATCAAACTGCTCTAGGGGCCCTGGAACAAGCAGAACACACACAGGTCAAAATACACGACAACACTCAAGTGCTGCTGCAGGGCTCCAGACTGCGGTCATTTTGTGACGATGTGCAAGTATGACCCGTTGTTTCATATGTTTGAGTGCGCGATTGTTGTGTAAGATCGGTGTGGTTCGTAAGTGTTGAGAATGTCCGAAGTGTTGGGGAGGCGTGGAAGGGAACGATAACATCAGGGCCAGAGCCGCCCCTAAGGTCCAGACGCTGGCTCTGAAACTGGCTCGGAAACATCGCTAATGGGAAGGTTTATACTGTCTTGAGTTTACCATCAGGTTCGTTGCAGTATGTTGCGGGGTCTGCCTGGAGACTGTACAGCCGAGCCTGGGAACACAAAGACGGACGACGTCATGGAGCCTTCAGTTCAACAGCAGCTCTGATCCCATGCCCTAGGACACTTCCACATCACCTGGCTTATCTCTCAGAGAAATAGACCCCATCCTCAACCCCATCCATACTTATAGGATCAGAATACTCCTTATTATGAGATAACACTACCTATATTAATACTTCTATAAGTACGGAGAAGCGAGCACACAAGTAATCCGTATGACTCCAATAAGAGTAACCCTTTACAAGATAAGACACATTCGCTGCTGACCCGGCCCTCCTGTGCTCACCTTGGTGCTGTCATAGACTTCTGTGGTGCCCGCTGAAGTCGCCACCAGTGTGATGACATCACAGTCTATGGTTTTGTCCGGGGGAGGAGCTAAGGTGTCTGTTATGACTCCTAGGAAACTGGACAAGCTTTTCTTTACCTTCTCTGTGGTATCGGACGTACCTTCCACCTAAAGAACCAGACCAACGTGTTGTTGAAAGAGGTAATGTGACGAGTAAAGATCATAGTCACCAATATTGCATTAAGAACTTACTGCCAGTTTACTCCTGACAGCACTGGCTGTGGCCACAATGGAGCATGCTGTGTCATGTTGCACCACGTTGGAGAACTCTGTCAGGTCACGTTTTATAAAGTCATAAGCCTCTGCCGACTGCAAAATAGATTTTTATTGTAATGCAATAATTATTGAACAGCACAGCGGTTGTAGTAAATATGCAAAAGTCCGGATCATCATTCAAATCAAGATGTCTACCTTGTCTTTGACGGCCTGGAAGCTTTGCTGAAGCCAGCCTCCCCACCAGCCTTCCCTGTTGAAAGATCCACTGTTAACATGCGGAAGCTATGCAACTCGCAGTAGCAAGAGGTCCAACCATTCCGTCACAAACACTTACATCAGTATTACACAGGTGATATCGACTCAAGTTGGCAACGACCTTATTTGAACAGTAAATTGCTTCGAAAACAATGCAAAAACCGCAAGAGACGCTAACAGGTTAGGCTACTTAGTTTTTTTTTTTAAAGAAAAGAGAAAAAGAACAACATCGTTAGCCAATCAGTAGAGCTAGCTACCAAACGGTTATCTCGTTTGTTAAATGTATGGTTTCCAAAAGAGATATTTCGCAAATTACTTGGATCGTTTTTCAAGCTGGAATGGAAAGACAGCTACTTAGCTAACAATCCACCAAACCTTAAGGCAGCTAAATAGCTAAGTAGCCAGCTAACCAGCTGCTGGTGCAGTGTTTTGGTAAACAAACCCCCGACGGACTCTGATCAACGAATTTCATCGTTTCCACAGCAGTGCATCAAGCGAGACTTAAATAAAGACAAAGTAGTACTTTAACTACAGCTATTTAAAATGATCAGTTTTATATACGATGAGACAGTAAATTAACTAAACAAAAAGTATTTTGCGACTTCACTCTCACCCTTCAGCCATCTTCAGACGATGACATCATCAATATTGACTGAACTCTAACCCTGACTCGCTGTGCTTGAAAACATTGTTTTTAGAGTATTTATCATCAAGATTATTTGAATGCAAGGATTTATGTTGTAAAAATAAAATGAATCATCACAATGTAATAATTTTAAACGTAAACGTAAAAGAACATTGCAAAACATAACAGCGATCGTTAGTTTCTTGGCTACGGTGGCTGCAAAAGATCTAACTGTACGAGGGGTCCAAAGTATTAGTATTCAAATCAAATCCACCTCACCCTTCAGCCATCTTCAGACGATGACATCATCAATATTGACTGAACTCTAACCCTGACTCGCTGTGCTTGAAAACATTGTTTTTAGAGTATTTATCATCAAGATTATTTGTATGCAAGGATTTATGTTGTAAAAAAATAAAATGAATCATCACAATGTAATAATTAAACGTAAACGTAAAAGAACATTGCAAAACATAACAGCGATCGTTAGTTTCTTGGCTACGGTGGCTGCAAAAGATCTAACTGTACGAGGGGTCCAAAGTATTAGTATTCAAATCAAATCCACGCCTTTGAGACTTGTAATCAGTGCTTAATTCCCATCGGACACCCCCAGCATGGAAACTGTGTGTGTGTGTGTGTGTGTGTGTGTATGAGAGAGAGAGACAGAGAGAGAGAGAGAGAAGAAGGAGAGAGAGAGAAGGAGAAGAGAGCAGGAGGCACAGAGAAAGAGAGAGACAGAGAGAGAGAGACAGAGAGAGAGAGAGAGAGAGAGAGAGAGAGAGAGAGAGAGAGAGAGCCAGAGTGCACAAGCATATGTGCATGCGTGTCCTGTGTGAATGCATAAGCGTCTGTTTATGTGTGCATGCATTATCACAGCGTGCGTGTGCACTGACCCAATCCCAGCTGTGTTTCCCCCCTCATCAATATGCAGAGTGTAAAAGAGCCAGACTTTACTGAGTATTGAGTAAAAAGGTCAGACTGTGAGCTTCTGGAAGAGAGTTATCCCTTAATTGAAGTCCCCCAATATCCAGACGCTACACATTGTGTGCGTATGTTCTGCAATATGTCTCCTCTGCCCAGTCCCTCAATGCCACTAATTGGGTCCTTCAGTTCTCTAATTAACTCTGTAGATCCTGGCTCTGCTGAGCAAAGTGTGACACCCCTCTATTTCCCCTCAGTGTCCCCTCCGGTTATCTTATCCATCTGTTACAATGGCTATGGATTGTTATCCACATGCAGGTCTGACCAAGGCTTTGGTTTATCAGTACATTTTATGGCAGAGTTCTTGATGAGTTTACGATCTTTCGACACATTTTCAAACTGTTACGGCGACTTCATGTTTGATTTGATACATTTCTGTTGCTTTTGTGGCCTTTACTGCGTTGGGTTAATTTATGTGCTTACTAAAGTATTCCTCAGTTACTTTTATTGTGTCCCGTGTCCTGTTTATGCTGTTCCAAATGTACCCAATTCCACGTTGTATATGTCATTGTAGATGACACATCCGACTTCACCTACTCAAAGTCCAACATTATACAGGACCCAAGTTTCTGGCACATTGTGAATAGCACATGACCTCTTACCTTAAAAGCAGGTTAAACATATGCTAAAAGTATCAATGGCATCAGGGACTGAACAGAAAGGCTGGGAGAGGCACAGGCCATATTGTATGATTTAGGATACATATCCATTAAACACCCTACACCCAGACACACACATAGTCCCCATCCTGCTGATGCTACGCTGTGAGTTAACACCATCTGGTCCTGATCAGGAAACACCAGCTTTGCACAAGTCAATGTCTCCAATTATCCACCTAGACGAGGGAGCGAAGCAAAAGAAGGCTGATCCCACTAATCCCCACAATGTGTTCAGCTTCCCATTCCCACCTGTGCCCAAATAAAGGGGGGCCATGTGGGAGTACCCTGAGTCCCAGTGTCAGAGGAGCAGGGACCAGGTGACGCCGGCGCGCCTGTCCCCAGCACAGAAGCCTCCTCCATGGGCAGGGCTGGCAGCTGCTTCCCCCCACTGGGACGTCCCACAGCTGACAGTCCCCCAGTACTGACAGGGGCTCTTTACAGTGTCAATAGCCCCATAAATTAGAGCTAACCGCCTTTGTGGCGAGCGAGGTGTCAGGCCTTTTGGCCCGACGGGGCTTGTTACCATGATGAAATGTAGATTGAATGGAGGGGGTCTGTGTCCCAGGCACGAGAGCTTGGCCTCCCCCAGTCTTTGTGTCCCATGCACGGCTATTGTCTGGGCCTATTCAGACCTCTTAAGGGGGAGAAGGGGGAGGAGGGGGAGAGGTAGGGGACAGCGAGGAGCTACATCTCTTCATTTCTGCCCCTGATCTCCACCTCATCCGTCAGCCGTGGGAGGATAAGCATGTATTTTTCACGCTTGATTTGTTGCTAAGTGAGGGTGAGCCATTGTTGGGGGGTGTGAGTAAATACATGTCCAGCGTATCCAGCCCGCATCGTATGCTATTGTTTTTCAGTGTTAGCTTAAGTTGGTTAATCATTGTTTTCATTTGTGATCCAAGAAAGGGCCCTGATCTATAGTATATAGTATTTATATAAATTAATGGCTTTTATTTGAAGAAATGATAACTGATAACTGTGATTCCCAAATCCACCGTGTTCTACGTCTACTCTTTTCCTTAACCAACCTTAATCTCACCTCTCTTTTCCTTTTCAGAGTTCCCCTTACATGTAACACAGGAGTCAGAGCATCCCTGTCCGTACGGTACAGGGACGAATCCCCAGACTGTGAGATGAGAGGGACAGGGCTGTGTCCCCTGCCTGTGCCAGACAAAAGTGACGCGCCGTCCTGGCGCCTGCGTCCCCCTTTCATCTTCCACACCCCTGTTGAGGTGAAGATGGATGGTCCCCATGTCCTGAGTGCCACATTCAGCCTCCACACCGCAGCATTGTCTGGCCCTTCTGGCCCTCTTTAAGGCAGGGGTTGGCCTCCCCAGAGCTGGTTAGCAACCACTCCCTCTCGTCCTTACTCCCTCCCTCCTTTCCTCATCCCCACTCCCTGCTCAGTCTGGACCCACTGTGGAGAGGCTGGGTTGTACAAGTTAACATCTTGTAAACGTTTTATACTTTTAAATGTTTAGAAGGTACCCAACATGCTGATAGCTCAAGTATGCTTCTGTGTATAAAACAAAGTGATTCTTAGTCATTTTATTTTTAAAAGTTTAATTTAGGAAAATAAAACATAGGCACCAATAGCTTTTTCATTTTGGCATTTTGTTCAGCATCTTGAATTCCCAGTAGCAGGCCCTGCTGCTGTTACAAAAGAAATGTAAAGATTGGTTCTACAGAACACAAAAGATAACCAAATGAACAGAATTTTGTGAAACAGCCACAGTGCGTAGAGAGTTGAATCTTTGCTGTAGTGTTCACAAAAGCATATAACATTCATGAAAATAGCAGCAGCATACTTAACGGAATATATATACAATACATTTACAAATTTTTGTGCTAGGAAGTTCATAAGTTTTTTTTCATAGTTAAACAGCAGTCCTAGTCCATGATGGGGCCTAATTCAGTCCAGTGTCTCTCCTGCCCATGGACAAGCTGTGCAGGGTTGAGGTGGTGGTGGGTAGAGGCTGGCACAGTGAGCATGGGCAGGGCATGCCTGGGAAATGCCTGTAGGAGCTGGTCAGATGCAGAGGGTCTTTCAGCAGGCTCTGGACGGGTGCGTGGAAGCCCAGGTAGCTGGCGGAGGGGGGCGAGTGTGGGGCTAACGCCATGCCAGGCGAGGGGTGCTGAAGAGCAGAGGGCGTGCTGCTCACCAGGGAGTGCAGAGACCCTGCCAGGGGGTGCAGGGGGAGATGGGAGCCCGGGGCCGGGGCGGAGGGGTTAACCCTGCTCGGTCGGCTCTGAGGGCCGCTGCCTCCGTACACGTCACCCACCAGCTTCTTCATCTCTTCCAGAGAGCTGGACAGCATGAGGATGTAGTTGCGGGCCAGCATTAGGGTGGAGATCTTCGACAGCTTGCGGACGGAGGGGCCCTGAGCGTAGGGCATGACCTCTCGCAGGCCGTCCATGGCCTGGTTCAGGTCGTGCATCCTCTTCCTCTCTCGACTGTTGACTTTCAGGCGCAGGTCCTGGCTGTCTTCTTTTGGGAGGTCACCCTGACGTTTCATCTTGCCTCCCCCAGGATGCTCCATCCTGCCCTGGATGCCCACCCTGGCAGCCCCCTCCTCACGGCAGTAGGCCTGGAACATCTTGTTAGAGAAGAAGCTTCCCATGTTGTCATCAACAACCAGGTCTGGAGACGAGGAGCGACTGCTGTTGGAGCCGGCGTCGGAATCCATCTCAGCAAGTGCAGATCAAAAAAAACAAACAAAGTCTCCCAAAACTTGGATTTTGAAAAGACGTCCACAAATGATTGTGTCCTCTTCTTAGATGAGGTGAAAATCAGCCTACCAGGTTGCCTCTAAACACACAGGTTGATGGTTTGGCTCTCACACTCTCACTTCTGTCTGAGCAGTCCCTTTCACTGATACAGGCTTGCGCTGTATTCCTCTTGTGGACTCAGTAAGACTTCACCGTCCCTCTCTCTGCCTGCTGGGGTGCATTTATACCTCCATCCCAACAAAGGAACAATGAAGCGCATAATGACACACTTAGATCCACTAGCCAATTGCAGAAGGGACACACTTTCACCCCTTCGCAACCCCCCACCTTCCCCATTTAACACACCCCCTGTCTGATCGGGCACTGGCAACACACATTAACCAGAGAGGGCTCAATTTCAACACATATGTGTTAAGCCATACAGAGCATTCGAACAAAACACTCAAGACATAATAAAGTTATTTAATCAGAAGCAGTGCTTATTTGTAGTCATGTTTATTTGTGAAGATGTAATTAACACATTTTGTCATTAGTTCATTTCCATCCTTAGTCTTATGGAAGGACACACCAGTAGCTGAGAGCAGAGTAATATTAGGGAAACTGATTTCATCAAACCTTTAGGAGTTTAAACTTTTTCTGGCTTCACAGGGTCACAACATTCGCTGTAACTAGATCAAAAACTGTCCATGCAAAAGTTGAGACGTGTGTTCATCTCCGTGTACACGGCACATCTGCAGGAGTCATTTCGCATGTGTCCAGATGACACAGTAGTAAAACCTTGAGGTAACCATGACATAGTGAAAAGGAGGACTGTGGTATGAATCCCTCCATGTGGTGTTGCGACACAGAGGTGACCGTTAATGGCAGACTAGGTACAATTCAACAGGGGGGGCTTAAAACAAAGGGGTCTGATTCAATACAACCAAGCTCCCAAACAGTCTGCGAAATCACTCTCTGTGGAAGGGGATCCTGGAGAGGGGAGGAGGTAGTTAAAAATGTACCAAAGAGTGGGCTTAGCATTGTGTTCCCCTCATTCAGTCGTAAAGCTCTTTAGTCCGAACCTGGTTAACTTTCTAAGATCTTCCGTGGTGTGGCTCAGCCTCCAGAACTCTGCAGTGGCCTCAGAGATAGCATTAACATCACTATGACCATGTGTGTTAGTCTGTGTTCACGGACAGGACAGAAGACTGAAGCGATGGGTGAGAATGTCGCGTCATCCGCATTTTGGACTGAATATGATAACCCGTTTCTAGCAGAACACTCTGTCCTGTTTTCCCTTGTTGTTGTTGTTGTTGTTGCTTCCAAAGAGCAGATCAACCTCAAAATCCAGAGGCCACATCTCCACATCTTTATGCCGAGCAATGCTCTGCATTTTCTCCACAGCCCTCCACAGATGTTTTCTTAAGTGAATTTCTTTCTTCTGCTGTGGAATTTCCTGTCGAACGTTGCCAAGAGAAGTACTCACTGAGTAAATCCATTGTGGGTGGGACTTTATGCCAGGAAATCTTCCGCAGAATGTGATGTGCTAGAGTGTTGAGCGGTGCATAGCACAGAGGCTTACTTCCAGTATCGAATCTTGCAGTGGTTTGGTCTTGTAGACTTGAGATCAGTCCATAAACAGCAGTCTCCAACCGTCATCATCGTGTGATACTGCCGCTGTGTGCAACCGCATCAAGCGAATAACTTGGGATCTATTTCTAAAGGTATATCAGAAAAGTAATGGGTAACTCTTTCTCCCTCAGGTCATAGTGAAACCCTAACCATGTCTCTGTTTGGTTTGGCTGACTGCTGCCCAGTGGGAAACCCTGGTATACATTTACTCACCTCCAGCTGTGGGTCTGGTCTGACCGTGGGTGACTTGGTGTGTCAACATTCTGACAATGTTTGTGGCGATGTTAAACCATACGGTATTAGCAGCGGCCTGTTAGCACACGAAAATGTGTTTGTGTTTTGATTAGAGTTTCGACACACAGACGCACGTAATATTTATTCAGGATGAGGACTCAAGCGAGTCGACAGGACCCCCCATCTCGACACCAACAGGAGAACCGGCAGGGTTCCTTGGCTGGGTTCCCTCTCAGTGATATTATAATTGGATAACCTTGTGGGCCAACTCGAGCCATTTATAGGGAGCATATGGATTTTCCCATCGTTAGGCTCCTGGCCAAGATGGCTGCTGGACCCTGGGTCTCCTAATTGGGTTTGGGCTTAATTAAGTGAGTTTGACACAATGGCTTCAATTTCACTCCATATGAGTCTTACGGACTTTTTAATGGCTGATTTGATGTCCGAGCTAAGCTTGAGCGACACATTTAAAAGGAAAGGTATCTATTTTTTTTAGTGTATTAGCAATTTATGAATCATCAGTCTGTATGTATCAGTATGTATAAAGTGCACCATGTCAATTTGACAGATTGACGTTCGGAATGGACTGTAACATGTAACATCATACAATATTTCCATGCCACTGTTGTCCTCCATCTGTGAAGTAGGAAGATAATAATAATATGAGGAGAATCTCTCTCCTCCTGCTCCTGACAGCAGACAGTTGGTCGGAAACACTGATACAGTAGCTCGACCTCTCTTATCAACAAGCCAAGAAACTCAAATGAAAAAAGATCCGTCCTCCACCAGACAAAGTGATCAAACTCTTTCCCTCTCTCTCTCTCTCCCTCATTCTTATTCATGTGTTTGCAGAAGCGATAGGCCACACACAAAGGCAGAGGGAGCAGCGACCGATGAAAGAGTAGCCACCCTCCATGTTTCGGTATAATCCCTCTCTCTCTTTTTAACTCTGAATTAAAATGTTTGACTTTCCTCTCTGGACGGCATCTTTCAAAGGCCCCTCCCGTCTTTCAGGAGGCTGCGTGAGTATCCATTTTGGGGTTTAGGGACCCCCTTCTGCCACCTCACGGGGTTCACGCCAATGAAAGTGTTCAGGTGACCAGAAAATGAGTGCATTATCACAAGCATATGCTTGTAGTGACAGAGGATCAGGGCAGATTAGGCCCATCATGGCTCAATAAAGCGCTAAGCTGGAAAGCAAACCTTACACTGTGTACCGTAAGGCTTCCTTCAGTCTTTCCCTCATCATTGTTTTGCTGGATCAGCAGGAGATCCTCTGTTCACACACACAAACACACACGCACGCACGCACCCTGACCAGGGCTGGTAGTTGAGAGGACTGGCTTACAGCAGAGGACACATCATCAAACCACTGGAGAACAACAACAGCAGCGACACAGAGAACGCATGCCTTGATACGTTCTCTCATCTCTTTATCTTCAAGCCATTTTGTTACAGAGACTCGGAGATGAAAGCGGCCTCGCTATCAAGGGAAAGATAACGGGATTTCAAAAGGGTTTATCACACAGTTACAAAACACTGGAGAGCGGAGATATAAAGTTGTTGCGCGCAGTCTGATGAACAGGGCGACAAGTGTTCTCAGCGAGGGAGCTCAGTCCTTTGTTATCATCCAGAATCAGGGTGAACAAATGGCAAAATGATTTATTAATTTACACCACCTTGAAACAATTGCATTATCTCAAGCGCAACAAAAGGGGGGACAAAGACACAGTGAAATTCCCCCAGGAACTTTATGAGTCACTAAAGAGTCCAATAACTTTCCCCTGCACGCCTGTCCTTTTGGCTAGCTTAATCTTTAAGGGTTAGTGGTGGTGGTGGTGGTGCGGGTGGGGGGTGGGGTGGGAGGGCATGCTGCAGGGGCCAGGAGGGACTGGGTCCCCCAGCCCGAGCCCAGGGAGGAAGCCTGATTATGGGGGCAGGATGAAAGGGAACCCACTCCTCTGGGGCTGAATGGAGCCTGGTCAGCAGGCCGTCCCATACACAGGCCTGCTCCATGCTGCTCTAGCTTCATAAATTACCCCCACAACTACCCCAGGGGGGTAAGAGGGAAGAGAGAGAGTGGGGGGGGGTGTAGAGTGACCAGAACCAGGAAAGGAGCAGATACTCATCAGGAGAGAAGAGGTCTGGTCCAGAAGCTCACCATCAGGCACCAGAGAGACACGTTACAGCCCCCTTCATGCCTCTTCTTCAGGCATGGTGGGAGAGTATTCACATCCAACATTGGACATCAGGTGGACCAATAAAGGTTCAATACTGACACCTTCAGCACAGTGCCTGGAAGCCCTGTTTGTGCTTAAAGACAGATTAACGCGTAAATATGTTTCTTTTCTGTTTTATTAGAGACAATGATCAAATCAGTTACTCCTAACTAAGGTTTTCCAGTCCTTGTATGCCACAGTAAGATATAATAAATGTGAATACAATATTAAACTGAGGAAGAGGATCAAGCTTATTAGACAGATACAAAGTTTCCCTTAATGCAACGTGTGCATGAGCCCACACACTTAAAACACAACACACACTCCTATGTGACAGTTAGGAAACACTGCGTCTCTGGCTGCCATTGTTGCCGGTCACACTTTTGAACAGTTGGCCGCTCACTGGTGCATGTAGATGGCTTTTGTGTCCCCAATCTGCACACTTCTGCCACTCCTTGGCTGCCCCCCCTCCCCACCCACCCATCCCCCATCCCGTGTCATCCTGCTTGGTAACAAGGGGGACTTGCCACCTCCGTATAATCTGCCTGTCCGACTTGCAGGCACGGACCCCCTGTCTGTTCATCAGCCGCCATTGTTTCATCCCAGGGCCCTGGTTACCTCCGCTTGTGCTCACTCACCACGGCAACCCCCTGCCCCCGACCGCCTCCGCCCCCCCCCCTGCCCCCCTGTACCTCGGTCTCCGTCCCATCTGTGGATAGGCCTGCCATGTGTCCGCTGAAGAGGGAGCGCCGGCGGCAACGCCACTGTATGTGGAGTACATGATGCTGTCCTATTGTGTGTTGCTCAGCCCCGAGCCACTTACCACTGACCCTGGGGTCAACACACACAAAACCTGAGTGTTGGTGGCCGCTGGGGCTCCTCATTGCCCCCAATGATTGACGAGGTGATTGAGTGTGTGTTTGTGCTAGTGGGTGCATGTGTGTCTGGCTTTCTGCGGGTATGAGCTCGTCCATTGAATTGAGTGTTTCTCCTTTAGACCATCAAAGCTTTTCATGGCATCAGGGTAGTTTAGTGACACCCAATTGAGCTCCTTAGTTATTGGTTTGATGAAGGGAAATGAATAAGTGCAATTCCCCTGAAAGGGCACATGCCTGGTCAGTGCATTCAAGCCTCTGGAAGACAGTTTATAGACCTGTATTACTGTTATGCTTCACGCCCAGATTATATACCTCAGAAAGACCTTTGTGGCTCCTCCACACTTCATACTGGGGATGTTAATTGAAAACAATACAATAAAACTGTTTAGTTGAAGTGCAATTGGATGAGGTCTCATGAAAGGCAAAATCCTCTCTTTTTCTTCTCTCTCCTCCCCTTTCTCTCTCTCTCTTTCCCATGCTTTCAATTTCCTTATTTTTCCCTCTCCATCCATCCATCTCTCTCAAACATGTATGCATGTACATGCACTGAAACACGCACGCACACACACACAGGCACACACAGGAACGCGCACACACACACAGGCACGCACATACACACACACAGGCACGCACACACACACACAGGCACGCACATACACACACACTCACAGGAACGCACACACACACACACACACACAGGCACGCACACACACACACAGGCGCACACACACAGTCTGCTCAGAGGGCTCAGGTGGGAGATTAAGGACCTCCATTAAATCTTAATTTGTATATAAGCAGTTTGGAATTCTAATCATGGGATCAACTCCTCCAGCTCATGTCACAGTCCTCCAGGTTACACACAGGAAATGTAGAGGATCAGGGAGTCTCTGCCCGCACTAACACACCCACACACACACGCCCACACACACACACACAAACTCTCACTACCCTCCCCACCTAAATAGGCCTTGTTCCACTCTGCCGGGTTGACAATACAGAGGCCGTGACCCTGTGGTCGACATCCCTGCTGTTGTTTATCTATTGGAACAGGACTTACTGAGTAGAAGTGAAGGGGCCGCTGTCTCAGCCCTGCCCACTCCGTTCTCTTGGAGTCGGCGAGTGCGTCATCATTCTATAGAAATATCACAACTGTTGACACCATTGTGCTTGCAGTCTGTGACTGCTGATAAGTGATGATAGCACAACAAACAGTCACAGGATTCCTCCTCTCATTTACCTGAGTCAGGGGATTCTGGCAAGAAATACTCTGCTTAAGACTCAAACAGAAAAGGTCTCCATGAAAATTTGGGTTCAATACCCTGGCTATCCTCAGGTTTTTCAGTCCAACTTACACTTTGTCCGTGCGTGACCCTGTTTCGCAGCGATATAAGGGTTGGCCATTGGTTTAAGGCACCTTTGTCATTGATATGATTCTTTGTCTATCCCTTCCTGTTGGAGAGACAGCGAGATGAGAGGTTGGCCCTGACAGACCTGACCTCCTGAGCGTGGCATTAAATATCAATACATGTTTATGAGGGCCAATAAACACAAGACAGAGGGAGAGAGACAGAGACAGAGACAGAGAGAAAAGAGACAGTAATAACAATAAAGAGTCATGAGAAAAAATACATTTTGGAACTTGTATCTCAGTGGTGTCTACAGAAAGAGTTGAGTGTAATATCCATAAGAATGGTGTCAAGTGATCAGCCTTTCGAGTTGTAACAGTCGAACCACTTGTTGCACGCATCAACGAGATTCTTTCAGAAGTTTGCTGTCCTTGCACTCTTTTGTCATGTCCACATTTCAATATCACTCGCACATATTAAGGCGGTCTCAAAGTCCTTGCAATATATCAGATAGTGCACGATCCCTGACAAGTGGAAGCCAGTCAGGGTGATCAGGTCCATTAAGCAGTGTAGATTTAAAGGCAGGAGTCACAGCAGTAAGACAATAGACCAGATCGTAAAAGTACAGCTCTAGTGACTGTCTTGCAGTATATTTGGGGGTGTGTCTCAGCCAAGGCCCTTAAAAGATTAACCCTGAGCCCACAAACGCTCAGGGGGCAGCGGGGCCGAGCAGGGGTGTGAGTGGGTTGGGCGTTGGTTAAACATTGCGGGGCCACAGGCCCACGCCTGTTTTGTCTAGTTAGCAGCTCCATCCTGATCCCTGTTAGCAGTGCGGTGACAGGCCTTGTCAGCTGGAGTGAGCCACTACAAAAGGCATCGAGGACCAAATGGCGCCGATGGAGATGTATAGGGGTCCAGGGTGGGGTAGGCGCCCCGTGGAACCCAGGGTCGTAAAGCCTAAAGCAGGACAGATTGGACAGCACAGACCCCCTGGTCCTCGTCTTTCTGTGTGTCTCTGCGTCCTGACAGTGATGAACGGGACATGCGGGCTTCCAGAACAACAAACAGACAAGGCCTCATTTCCCCAATGTTGGTGAGGGCAGGCACAAAGGAGGTGCCAGCCTATTAGGACCTGGCCTCAATACCGTCCAGGCAGGGATGGAGGGAGGGGGGCCCTTTCACTGCCCGCAGGGCCCTTCCACCAGGGGCCCCCAGAGCAAGAGGAGGGGGGTTGGGGAGGGGTACATCTCTCCTGTTTTGTTTTCCCCAAAAAGTGTAATAAAAAAACTTCCCTTAATTGATGCTCAATAAAATTTGCATTTGCAAGCAGATAAGATTTCCTCTCCTCTCTCCAGTCATTGTGTTTGGCGGTGACCCCATCCCTGTCATTCACTTTCATTCTTCAGCCAGTTTTATTGGCCATCAGAGAAAGAGGAAATTCATGTAAAATTGCACCCTTCACCTCTCAACATCTCCTCCCTCAGTTTTACTTGACCGAGTCTATGATCTCCTTAAACAATTGCCTTCTGCTCCGCCGCTGAAAGCCTTGCGATGATAACACAGGCGATTGTGTCATGTTAAACTGGCCAGAAGGGATGGATCCCCAGATCTCACTTCTATAATTGCAGTATTTTGGAATATCGACTGTGAGGCAAGTAATTAGACCGAAAAACATGTTTCTCCACCAACTACCAATTTACATCTGTCCTGAAAACAAGCTGCTTATTGTCTCTGAACCTATTAGATGTTTGCACAGTGATTTGAATAACCAGGAGCTAAACATTAGCCTGTTGAAAAATGCATTGAAGTTAAAGGCCTCAAGGTTTCCCAGCACAGGATCACACAATCACACATTTTCCCCAATGTATTTTGTCAAAGCTTTTTCCCAGAGCAAAGAACTGAACACACACACACGTCAAAGCGGAGACTGAAATATAATCCTATTACGTTTGAATGGCAAGTCTATTATTCTTTTGCATAATGTGTCTGGCATGCAATGCAGCATCACAAGACTCAGTAGAAGACACGTCTAGATAACAGGATTTGTGATGCTTTGACATCTTTATGAATGTTCTACTATGGCTGATAGTGGCTCAGGCTGACTAACAAAGTTAGACGTGTGCAGTATTCCCACCAATCCAGAGTGACATCTAAGCATGACCGATGCCTCAAATAATTGAACTTTCCAAAGTGACGTGACGATTCCTAGTATTTCGGGGGACTGTTACATTCAGTCACTGTAAGTCAAATTCTCCAAATTCCGAAATCCAAAGTTTGAAACGAGTGCCACGAACACTTGATAATGTCTGCAAGGTATGCCGCAGGGTGTGGAGGGATGCTTTTCATTTAAGGAGGAGAGAGTTCAGTGCAGTCAGGCTCTCTCTCTCTCTCTCTCTCTCTCTCTCTCTCTCTCTCTCTCTCTCTCTCTCTCTCTCTCTGTCTCTCTCTCTGTCTCTCTCTCTCTCTCTCCTCGAGAAAGAGAGAGAGAGAGGAAACTACAAGACAATGCAGGTCTCTCAGCTCTGAGAACAAGCAGGCTCTATATGGAGATATATATATAATGATGAGCTTTAGGGTAGGTTCTACATCAGGAAGGATGGAGGGGTGGAAAGAGGAGTGGAGCCAAAAGGTGCAGACATCACTGTCCTGTCTTGTGAGCAAAATGCTACAGTATTATTTCTCCCTTTCTGCCCAATATGAACATGCTACATTTATTTGAATGCTATATCAACATGATAAACATCTACACTCAGACTTCGAACAAAACGTCCAATCCGACGGTGTCATAGATCACAAAGTTTCCAACACATACTAATGAACCCAACCAGAAACATTCCATCTTTCAAGGTCGCCATACTGAGCGTCTCTGGAGATGAGTTATGGCTCTAAGTCTCAAACAGTGCAGTGACCTTTTCACCAGCAGGTCTCTCTCCTTGGCAGTGGGAAGGGCAACACCATGTCGTTAGAGGAGGGATAGATGCGCATAGCATTGGGAAAGTGAGTGCTAAATAGTGGGAACATACCCTGCCTTTGTGATGCAAACCCCATGAGAGGGTTGACTCAGGTTGTCCTCGGCCCCCTGACCCGTGGCTCCCTTTGATGCCAGGGGCGTTCGGGACACGGTCCCCTCAGGGCCTCCCCTTCGTGGCCCTGGGATAGTAGGCTGGAGCCAAAGGATGGCTCACCAGACACTGTAGGGGCCAGGCAAGGCCAGGAGACAACCTTTTGTCCTTAAGAAAATGAACGTGGCTTTGGGCGGAGCCAAGGTGGGCTCACAGAGCGATGCACACAGAGAGCATGGCAAGATCAAAACAAACAGGTGATAGATTGAGTTCATAAACACAGGCTCAGGCCATCGGTATAGTAACAATGCGTCAGACGGCTTTCTTTCAGAGAGAATTCGAACGTGCATTTGAATCTGAATAAACGAATGCTGAATTATGAACATAATAAATCGTGCCATTTCCCCCCCAAAAAATACATAGGAGCTGCTCTGCCCCCTAGTGGTGCCAAAGACAACGTTGGCTCAGGTTTGTGGTACTCAAGGGTTGGAGTGTAAATGTTTTTTATTCAATGACATGAAGGATGTAATATACAAATTCATACACCCATACTTAAATCAGTCTTTCCCCCCAAAGTCCATTTAAAACACTCTGACCTGACAGCCAAAGCTTTTCAACTAGGACCTTCCTGCTTCATCAAAGACTAAAAAATGAATCTCAGAAGAGGTTGGTGTCCCTCATTTCCTCTCGCTCTGCATGAATAAACCAGCAGACCCAGAGCTGATGAGCCACTGGTGAGGCAGCTTGGAAGTGCTGTTTGTTATGTAAGACTTCTCAGTACTGATTCTGCAGGAGCAAAAGTGTTAAACGACAGCCTGATTTCAATCTCCCGCAGTCTTTAGGAAGCAGAAAGACCTCACGACAGGGTCAGCTCAACTTCACCGCGTAGCCTTCAGCAGGGAGCATCTGTATCGTTGGTGAAGGGGATGGAAATCCAATGAGAGGCTTTTTGTCGTTTTTGCATTAAAAGTACAGATACTATTTACATTGTCATATGTTTTTACCCATGTTTTTTCTTTTGTTTCAGGCTTTTTGGGCCATAAGAATTTGAGGAAATGGACTGAAGATTTTTCCTGAAAACTCTCTTAAATCTTGCTGCTAAAACATAAGACATGCGTTGACTATTATAAAAGGTCTTTTTTAGGTGAAATTCACTCTACAGTCCCAATGTGGTTGTTTGGCCATCTCTGAAATATTCATTCTTCTGGAGGGTGTCTAGAGGGAGGGGATACATATCCAGGCATTCAGCAAAAGGATAAAAATGACACAAAATCCTCATCTCTCTCCGATCCCTCCATCTCTCTTCTCTCTCTCCCTCGTCTTCCATCAGTGCGGTGAAGCTGTGTCATCCATATTTAATGATCCCAGAGGTATGAACACAGGGGTCGGGCGGGGCAGGGTGAGAACACGTGCTTCCTCTAACATTCATGAATGTAAATGCACAAAGCGTGGGGTGCGGAGCAACCCTCCTCCTCATGGGAGAGTTTGCCAGCAACCCACAAATCAGGACTACAACAACCCCCACCTGACTACAAAGCGGCAGAGAAGAGGCCTCAGTGGTGTCATAACTTCTGGGTAGTGCTTGTCAGGCTGATTGCTGCCTGATGAGGCTGCGTGAACTCCCTGACAGGTGAAGTGGAAACATGGTGGGAAAAGCTCCAAGTGGCTGACATCATGATTTGATTGTCAAAGCTGTTTTCTTCCATTTTCTGCCAGTTTCATGCACTTGTTTGCATGAGATGTTCTTTTGTATCCAGACCGCAGTGTGTCAAGTCAATTGCCCAATTTCAATGACAAGTGACGCCATCAGGTCAGTCTGACTCGGGGAAAAAAAGAAAAGTTTGGTCAAACTGTAGAG
Source organism: Plecoglossus altivelis (assembly GCA_036571765.1). Taxonomy (NCBI): domain Eukaryota; kingdom Metazoa; phylum Chordata; class Actinopteri; order Osmeriformes; family Plecoglossidae; genus Plecoglossus; species Plecoglossus altivelis. Next base: position 13,367,017 of record BROE01000009.1, on the reverse strand, counting down.
TTGGGGGAAAAAATGAGATGGGGGAGAAATTCCTGCTCACATGGCCAACGTCCTTCGCCCAAAGAAAGGACACAAAGCCTATCAGCTCAACTCTAATTCCCTCAGCTTTCATTTTCCCTCACATTCTCTTCTCAAATTTCATTTGGCATTGAAACAATCCTCAGCCCTAATATGACCATTACCAATATTACATCCCAGTGAAAATTCACTCCATTCTTCAGCGGCTGCCGGCAGTTGGGGGAAGCGGATTAGGAGTCCCACTTGAACCAGGCAGATAAATTGTCACATTATCGCCTTTCATTTCTTTCCAAATCGGCAGCTCTAAAGCTCCTCAACTTTGGGAGAGAAGGCAATCGTGTCCTGGGGCTCCGGAAGCCTGTTCGCTTTCTTTCTTTCCTTCCTCCCTCAGTCTCACTCACACTGAACAGTGATGTAATTCTGCCATCCAGTGAATGTTAAAGAAGAGGAGGAGGCGGAGGAGGGGGAGAGGGAAAAGCTAGTGGGGATCATGGTAGTGTTAACTCTGCTCCTCCTCCTGACATTCCTCTGTCAAAACACATGAGTTTGCGGTCTGACAGCAGGTACGCTGTGAACACCGCTTAGAGCTTTATTTCAGCAGGTTTCTGTTTAGCCTAATGAGCCTGGCACCAGTGTCTGTAGGCCTGAGCTTGTCTGCAGAACCCTCCGAGTCAAAATACTGCTTCATTATTCCATGTTTAAGACATCTGGGAGACAAAAAGATGTGCTTAACCTAATTTCCATGTAGCACTATACTATATTCAATGGGAAAGGACTGGAGCCAATCCTGTACAACCACAGACACATCAAAACCCTTGTTCGTCTGAGGCTAGCTAGAGTGTGGGACTGGCTACAGTGTGAGGCTGGCTACAGTGTGGGGCTGGCTAGGGTGTAGGGCTGGCTACAGTGTGAGGCTGGCTACAGTGTAGGGCTGGCTACAGTGTGAGGCTGGCTATGGTGTAGGACTGGCTACAGTGTGGGGCTTGCTAGGGTGTAGGGCTGGCTATGGTGTAGGACTGGCTACAGTGTGGGGCTTGCTAGGGTGTGTGGCTGGCTAGGGTGTAGGACTGGCTACAGTGTGGGGCTTGCTAGGGTGTGGGGCTGGCTAGGGTGTAGGGCTGGCTACAGTGTAGGGATGGCTTCAGTGTGGGGCTGGCTAGGGTGTAGGACTGGCTACAGTGTGGGGCTGGCTAGGGTGTGTGGCTGGCTAGGGTGTAGGGCTGGCTACAGGTAATGGATGCTGATATTATTTGGTGGGATATTCATTCATAAGCATGGAGAGAATAATCTCTATGGTTGATCTACTCTCCCACACAACAATGTCATGGTGACTTTGGAATCAGGTCTCCTTGTACTGGCCATCAATTTTTGATCATTGTAAAGGTTCGCCAACATTACACACCCTTCAACTAACTTTCAATGACTGGCTAGTCTGGGTCTGTTTGTGTGAGAGAAAGATGGAGGATGAGTGTGTTTTCCCACACACACCACAAGTGCACGTACATGGGCGCGCGCACACACACACACACACACACACACACACACACACACACTCCTCCCATCTGCAGCCTTCCAGAGAGTTTTGACATCGCAACAGTGTTCACAACTTGAACTCTGAATACATGGATGAGTCAGACTCATAAGACAACCGGGACAAGGTCTTTGTGTGAGGAAGGGTGTGAGTGTGCTTGTGCTTGTGTGGATATGCATCCCTGCTTCTATTGATATTTACAGTCCCGATCCTCCACCAGGCTTTGTACCACTTCCACACTGCCGTGAGAGAGTATGGCTCAGCTCTGGGTCCAAGGCTGGGGACACTGGAGCTGAACGCAGACAGGATGTGACAGAGCACCCAATCTCTTCCAAAATGAAGGGCTAGGATTAATACGGCAGGCAGGGGGCACTGTGGAGCTCTGTCTACATCTGTCCGCCTCAGCAGTTTGGTTTAATGGAGGATTCTAGGAGCCTGACAAAAAGAGATACATTTGTGGCAACATGGAACTATGACCCTTCAAATGTACAGATACATCCATTTATAGGAACATTCGTAACAATAAATAACACCAGCTGCCATATTTATGTCCCTTGTCTTTGTGATTCTGATGCAATAGTTGCAGTCTGTGCCATGATCAAACTGTCAGGTAACAAGTGTACCAGGTGACAGAGGAGTTCTGAAGTGAGGGTTATAGGTTACCAACCATCCTGTTACTAACCAGCTCTGCGGGGGCATTATATTTCCCAGCAGGCATTGCAGGGCTGCCGCAGCATTGGAAAGCCTTCCAGCATCTCCAGACACAGTGTTCCTCCTAAGCCAATGGTATTTGCATGAACACACATCACTACTGCCATCACTGATATAGACACAACTCTCTCGCACACCCAACTGAGAGACAGAGCGCAGAGAGACAGAGAGACCTTAGCTGAGGACCCCAAAGCCTGAGAAGCACACTGCGATACCAGAATACTGTGTAGCTAAATAGTACCTAAATGAGGCTCAGTTTATTGCACAACTGAAATGTCCAGTAGCCTAGCCTACATCAAAAATGTGAATCAAACCACGCATTAAAGGCAAAAATGTTCTTAATTTACAGACATATTTCTACTGGGCCCAGGCTGGGAACTAGGTATCTCTGTCAAAGCTCAGATAGTCTTAATCTGAAGTTAGTCCTTGTTCGCACTGAAGGGAAGGCCTCTGACTCTGCAGAGGTGATAGACTTACGACATATGTAAAGCTTTTTAGCCAGGCAGTTCTCAACCCTGGCGGTCATAAAGCAAGCCGACCTGCGATCGCTTTGGCTCCTCCATAAAACCCCACACTGTAAACGTGCCGACTCACGACTTCTTTACAACCTTGTTAAACACCCTGCTTTTCCTCTCCTGGGGGCACCGTAATGTTTCTCAGAATCCAGAGGGATGCCTGGCGCGTGGCACTTCGCCCGGTCGAGCTCGCAGACGAGCGAAAAACAAGGAAATTGTTGGGAATTTGTGCCACGGATTTACAGAAAATATGAGTCGCTATGACTACAGGGACGTTCTTGTGCGGAGAAGCGCTCGGGACTCGTATTTTTCCATGGAAGAGCTAGTGAGTGGAGAGGAGGCGTGCGTGATGTTGCTTGTCAGTTTGAATTAGGAGCTGTGTGCAGTTTCTCATGCTGGCTCCAGTGCACTGACACACACACACACACACACACACACACATAGGGCTGTCCTGCACAGGTTTTTTAAAAATGCACTCTGTTCTCCTTTAATCAAATAGGTCTACTTTTTCCATTGCTTCCATGTAAAAACTGTCAGACTGAATAGTCTACACTGTTCATGATGAACATAGGCGTCCTTCCCGCTGCAACAATGGTGCTACAGCCCATTGCACCAATGACTTATGAATGGCATTCAATCTGGGAAACATTCGTATCAATACACTTTGCTTAATACATTCACTTCCCCGGATCGGTTTTGATGAAAGAGTGTATGTGTCTTGCCTACGTATGACTCATTCTCTGTTTCAAGGGCCTTGTGTGGAAGACCAGCACTAAGACGTGCATTGACTGAACTCCTGAAGGCACTGAATCTGGCCGTGTTGTCAAGAACTGTGTGGGTTCGTACAAATGTATACGCAAGTGAGACAATGTAAAGTTTGACTCGGAATGAGATTCTATTGCCATGCAAGTTTTCACAACACGGTCAATTCTGTGCTGTGAACATGTACACAGCAATAAAACCAAATGAAGTATAATGTAGACGTTCCATGCAAAGGATCAAACGCGCAGACTCATCAGCATAAACATGACATGAGTTCCACCACAGTACTTCGGGTGCCTCAGGAATGAGGGAAGGAGAGGACGCCAGGGACTGAGAATGCAAGAACTGCCTGGATAGTGAGCGGAAAAAACACACGTGGAACAAGAACAACCTTAATGGGGGGAAAGAATGAACGAATGAGAGAAATGTGGTCAAACTTGAACAGAGGAATGTAACGTAGAGATAAAGAAAGAGACGCTAAGGAGAGTATGAACAGCCTGGTGAGGTTTCAATCTGAGCCAGTCTATCTGCATGGGCCTGCACAGCGGTATCTCTCTAGAGGCTGGGTTAGGTAGAGGAAACAAATCAGCATTTGAAGTCCTGCTTGTCTGCCTAAAGTGAGATTTCAAAAGAAGAGAGGAGGAAGGGGAGGATGGGGAAGAAGGATGTGCGGAAGTTGATCAGAGGAACCTTTGAAGACTTTTCGCTCTCTGGAAGTAACAACTCCCCAAACCAAGTCTGGGAGAAGCATAAGCAGCGAGAGGCGATCCTCCCTGCTCCTCCGGTCATAGTGCCACGATGCCACGGAGACGGACGAGAAGACGAGACTGAAACGCTGAATTTGGGCGAGTCTGTTTCTTCTCAGTCTGAGGGATGTGGTGAGCACTGTTTGGAGAGAGGGAGAGAAGGACAGATGGCGGCAGGGGAGCGACATCAGTGAGTGACACACTTAAGCTCCGTGCATTCTTCTAGAAAGTGGCGGAGGCTTCTTATTGGTTCAAATGTTTCCCGGACACATGTGCCGGGAGCAGATGGCTCTCCTGCAGGCATTCTCAAAGTGAGAGACGGAAGCATCCCAGGCCGAGATCGCGACCCGGCCGTATGTGTTGCGTTCCCCAGGGCTGGGGGGTGGGCGGTGGGGGTTGGGTTCCCCAGGGCCGGGGGGGGGGGGGGGGGGGGGGGGAGGGGGGCTGCTTTGTTCTAGTCCTCCACAACAGCACAGCAGGGTGTGTTCTGTGTGATGCTCAAGTATAGTGGTGCATGCTGGTGTGACAGGGAAAACACACACACAACCCACGTCCCAGCCCCCCCCCCCACACACACACACACACATACATACATACATGCATGCATACATACACTCGCACAATGCCTATCCTTTCTCTCTCTGTCTGACACACACACGCACGCAGAGCCTCTCAAAACTCAGCCCTGAGAAACACACATCAATGTGTCACACTCTGATCCTCTGGTATCTCGTGGTGTGTGCTTCTGGCTGGTGGGGCCCTTTTAATTGGAGGAGTATGTGGACAGAGAGTCTCTCTGGAGCTTTCAGGGGGTCAGCTAGGCTACGGTTCATTAGTGCAGCACTGGGAATCCTCCTCCAGTTCCTCCAGGAGCCACAGGCTCTCTGCTATCTCCACCTCCACACACACTTTACATGTCACCTGCAGACCCAAGAAGCTAGTGGCCGTTTGAACACACACGCACGTACACATACACACTCACGCATACAATCAATGTACTCTAGTAATACGTCACTTCACTTCACTAATACATTCAACTTTTATATTACCTCCATTCTACTTATGAGACCAGTCCAAAGTCAATTTTGAATTAAATGGAAGACACACACATATTATGCGTGCAGGAGCATATTATGTTCTTCAAAGATGTGGCATTTAAAGACTTTATGCCTTGTTTGATCTTCCCTTGAGTTCGACTGCTAGCACAATTGAAGCGCTTCCTCTCAGAGTTCTAGAATGTTACTTCCTCCCTGGGTGCTAGCTGGGTTCATCTGGAATCGCTGGGGCAATAGGGCTGTAGCACAGTTTCTGTGCAGAATAACTGAGACCAAACCTACACACCAAAGCAGGTAAGTGCGCTAATGGTAGGGATTTTTCATCAGTATTGAAACCCTGCTTATTAAGTGTCTGAAGACCTTGCTGACGAGACAGGCTACATTACTGGGATTTCCTGCTTCTCACAATACCGTGAATATTTCATCACTCCAAGAGAAATCAAAGAGGTGTAATTGTCATCTCTTCTTCAGTAAACGCTTCCCTTGTGGACGTCTCTCTTCTCCCTTCCTTCCCCTCCGCTTCCGTCCACTCCTATTGTGTTGAGATGCAAAAAGAGCCACACAGGAACTTGAAAAGGAGAGATAAAGATTTTTTTGAAGGATTTTGACCGTGCTCCCACTCACAGCACCATACAGCACGCTTCTCTGAAGATGTAATTCTTCATTCACCTTGAACTAGGAGTACGCCTTCTGTAGATAAGACAGGACTTACTTGGGCATGAAGAATTTTCGAACAGCGGTCCAAAAGAAGAAAAGCAAGTCCAAACGGAAGGAATTAATTTTTCATTTCTGTGTTTAAAGCACTAACATAATTCTAAACTGGGCAGAGGAGAGGGATGAACAGAGTAAGAGGAAAGACAAAGAGACAAGGACAAAGAGGAGATGAGGAGGAAGGAGTTTCCATCCCAACACCTCTGATCCGCACGAACGTTGCCAGGGGATATTAGCTAGACTGGGCTTAGCTAAATCCATTTGATCATATGTTTAACAGGGTCACAAATTCCCCCTGCATGTTAACTAGGCCTTCGGACTCCCCCTTCCTTCCCCCCCCCCCAATATCCCTTTTCACCTCTCTCTCTTTAAATACATTGATTATATTCCCAGATGCCTCATTAAGGGAAGCTTGACAAGTTGTTCCGATCAGTCAATATTTATCATCAGCAATAAAAATAGACAGCTCTCATGTTTCAGCCTGGGCTAAAGCTGCTTTCCTTTCACATTAAAAGGAAAATGCCAATATAATCAGTCGACTGTTGTGCAGTTTCCACTCATGACGATATGTAAGCCAGAGCACCAGCACCTTCATTTCCTCCCACACTCTGGCACGTCTAATAGATTGAAGAATAGCTCATTGATTCCATATGAGAGGTGAGGTCGCAAGACTGCTCTGTTGTCAGGGCCTACTGCCTGTGTGTCAGCGCGGCTGAGGGTGCAGGACGCTGAGATGAGGAGAGGCTGGAAGACTAAAGAGGCCAACAAGTTTGAGGCCATAGGCTGCGATGATGAAAGCGAAGAGGTTGAGAGGCTGAGGGTTGGAGAGGCTGGGGGTTGGAGAGGCTGGGGGTTGGAGGATACAGGTTGGGGGTTGATGGCTCGTTTAAAGGAAACCTCAGAGACTAAGAAACTTAGTGTGTGAGGTTAGGTGTGAGGCTGTGGTTGGTTACATACTTTAATACAATACTTATTCTCTCCCTTTGGCCTTGGCCTACCTCATCCATCAACAGGGACCAGGCCAGAGACAGTGTGAGGCCACAGTACTAGCCTACAGTCCCAGCACAAATCTCTGCAAATGGGAAAACTAATAATAGGTCAGACTGTGCTGGGAAGGACACCGAAGGGGAATCTACGATGTGATATCTGATATTCCATTAGTAAAAAGTTGTTTTATATAACCCTCTGACTCCTGTCTTCTAACTGACTAGGTCACGTATGTCCTGGGTCGGACCTGGTTAAGCAGAGTGGCAGGGTCCAAGGTTTCACTTTATAGCCCTCTGGGAGCTCTCAGTGGCTTTCTGAATATGAATCAAACACATGACCTTCTCTTCAGGGATCTGGGCTTACAGTGAGAATCTGGATGGGGAAATGGCCATGAGCCTGCGTGTGTGTATGTGTGTAGGACTTAAATCATGGTGGTTATTAGAGAGGCGATGAGGCGATGGGGCCTGCTGATGGCTGTTTATGGGTCTGAGCCAGCAATGGCCGTGCATCTCAAACAGGACGATTTAATCAGCCCACATCCACGACAAGGACTCTCATTGTCAGCATTGCTACCTTTCTCTTACCCCCTCTCCCTCTCTGCCCCCCTTCTCCCTCTTCCACTCACTCTTACTCTCCTCCTCCCAGACTAATGAAATGACCAGATAATGGAAAGCACCTCATACCCTGCTATAATAGAATTATATACATCATCTCATTCACCCTCATAACTCACTTATACTGTGCACTGGACACCGGACATGCACCCTGTAATAGGATTATATTGTATCCAACAGCTAATGTAAAGTTTATTTTAATGATACAGGTGGTACACATACCAACACACATACTGTACTCTCACACTCCCACACACTCTTGCTAACACACACACACCTTGACAACAACTGTTGTAAAACAAATGTCATAAACACGCTCAATTAAGTAATTGCAAGACTAACAATAGGTGCTGGTAATTATATTGATAAAATATGACACATTCCATAGTCGTAACTGACAGCGCAATAATGTAGCCCATCATGATATTATTGTCACCTCTATGACAATACATTATACAGCCCAAACTAATAAATAAGACATAATTTAAAACCAACCCATATAACTATCCCAGGATTTACTGCTTTAGCTAGGAGAGCGTTTTAATTACTTGTAAAATAAGTTGTAAAAAAACAAGTCTTCATCACATTCTTTTTTTTCTTTCTCTCCTTCTTTCTTTCTTTCTTTCTCTGCCTGTCTATCTTTCTGTCTCTCTCTCTCTATGTCACTCTCGGTCTCTCTCTCTGTCTATCTCTGTCTCTCTATGTCTCTCTCTCTGTCTCTCTCTTTGTTTCTCTCTCTCTGTCTCTCTATGTCACTATCTGTCTCTCTCTCTCTGTCTCTCTCTGTCTCTCTATGTCTCTCTCTGTCTCTCTATGTCACTCTCTGTCTCTCTCTCTCTGTCTCTCTATGTCACTCTCTGTCTCTCTCTCTGTCTCTCTATGTCACTCTCTGTCTCTCTCTCTCTCTCTCTGTCTCTCTATGTCACTCTCTGTCTCTCTCTCTGTCTCTCTATGTCACTCTCTGTCTCTCTCTCTTTCTCCGAAGCTTCTGATCCTCGGATCTGTGATACTGAGCAGCTGGTATAGTTCTATACTGATGAAAGGGGTGACAGCGGGATGGAAGGATGCTAGGTAGATGGGAGGAGGAGTGGAGAGAGGGAGGGAGGGAGGAGAATGGCTCTATCAAACAGTTGTCTAATGAGCCATCTGTAGTGGTCCTTTGGAGTCCAACACACCCTTTCACTCCATCAACATGCATCAAAACAAGCCATCAAGCCCAACACAGCCATGAGAGAAGGAAAACACTGACACCACCAACATTTCACACTCTGTGTCCACGTCAGCCCACCCGCACCGCACACAGAAATAACTCTGTCCAAACATGAGTTTGTAGGGGGACCGTCGAAGCGAAAGAGTGAGGCGTTTCAGCTGATTGTTGTTCTATTAGAGGCCTAATGGCTCATCAGTGGACTGGAGCTAACTGGTATGGAAGCCAGTTGGCTCGTCCTTTTCACTGAGCTCTGGGAGGGCTACGCAGGGGTCAATTACAGCACCGTGAACACACCCTGGGACGGACCTTTCCCAGTGCATTCCCAGCAATAGTGTCAACCCATGCACCAGCAGCTGTGGCAGAATCTGATCTGCCAGGGCTGATGGATAACTGGCTGGTTTATTAATACCCAAGGTAGTTTGTCTCTTGGATCCATTGTAAGGCAGTTTTCGTTCTCTTAACACAGAGGAATGCAGCGGTGGCCTCTAAAGCAGGTCTGCTTCTCTGTTACTATGCAAACATCCACCGGTCAGCTTTCCTGGACTCGTGCGGGCCATCCATCTCCTGGGTTTGTGCACACGGAAAGAGAACGGGGCAGCTTCTTGGAGGGCTCGCTGATGAATGGAACAGAGGGAATTCGTCAAGGTAAAAGCGGAACTCCTTTTTTTGTTCCCAAAGTCTGTTTTGAAAGGCTTACTTTAGCTATCACAGTCTTCCCAGATAAGGGACCAGCCAGAACGATGGAATTATCCATCTCTACAGATCTAAGAGATGGATGAGCAGAATTTTGTGGAATGGGTGTTGTGGGGTGGGGGGGGGTCGCGGGGGGGGGGATCCACCCCATACTGCAGGACAGATTTCGTCTGACTTCTTTTCATCTCTGGGCTGCTGGAGAGGAAGTAGTCAGGGGGCGGGGAAGTCGATTCGTCAACGAGGGCTGTGAATGGATGGCTCATTGATTGAGGGATTATAATGATTATGGGGAGCGCGCGGGCCTGTGGTAATGCTATAGAAACGGCCATTACAGCCTCTCCCACTTTATCAGACTCCATGATTTAGATCCGTCCCTGCTAACAGCATGAATCCGTCCATCTCAAGTGACTAGGTATTAATCAAACATATCAGTCAAACGTGCATTTAGAGGAACACACTGACAAGCAGGCACACGGCGGCAGGTGTCTCAGGCCCCAACAAAGTACAAAACTGCATAAGCCTGCCTGTACACACACACACACACACACACACACAAACACGCATAGCCTTATCAGTGAAATTAACGAGACAAGAGGATTTACTTTCTTCAAGCAGGATATTTGCCGATTCTGCAGTTTGTCTCTGAAGGGGTCCTCCAACGTTGTCCCACTCCACATTGAGTTATAGGATGATAGGATGGAATGAGGGTAATTTAGAGTTCGGTAAATGTGATTGTGTATGTTTTTAATCAGGCTTAGCATGGCCTGCCCTTACAACTGCAGGATACATTACTGTCAAAGACAGTAGGCCCAGGACCCAGTATGTATGGAATAAAGTGGGGTAGTAATTCAAATCCCTTCCCCCATCCAGTTTTTGGCTTGATATCTACAGTGGGCTTTATGATTAAACACACATCCATATTTAAGGGTCCAAACTTAAATGAACCAGTCGGCCGTGAAACCCTGTAAGTGCTCCCTAAGGAGAGCCTGCAGAGGGGGAGAGGTGCGAGGGGGAGGAGGGAGTCTGGAGGAGCCAGGTGCTAAAAAAATGACAGATCCAGCACATTGCTATTCATGGTTTGGTCCTGTCCATTAATTACATTCCAAAGCGTTTCTTGAAAAGGTGCTCCTGTGAAGGCCCCCTCCCACCCGCCCACACAGACACACGCTAACCCCCCCCCCCACACACACACACACACACACACAGCCTGGGATAAAAGCAGTAACTAGCCACCATCCACAAAGTCATTACAGCGGCAACATTAATAAATCCTGAGAAAGGGATGGAAATGAAAGGGAACACGCAGAAGATTTGTGTGCTCCACTCCAACAACTTCAACAAGTCCTCCCAAGCATGAGCTCAAACGTGGCCAGACGGGTCTCACTAGTAGGCTTCTTTCACAAGAGGAATCCGAAAGGTTCAGGATCTTTAAAGAACAGCAGGGGAAAACATGTCGTCTTCTCCCTGCTTTCTTTTCCTGGCTTGTTCTGGCGATTCCCAGGATAGATTGTTCTCAATTCCACAACCACAGCGCCTCCGTCTCTCAAGTTAAAGAAGACCACGTAGCTCAACGTAGCTTAGCATAGCCTAGCGTAGACGTGCATGCGGCGTAGCCTACTGTACATGCGGCAGAGAGCATAGACTGGTGCCATTGGAGAATGGGCCCTCCGATCCTGCTTGTTTTCAACACAGCCGATTGTCAGGCCATCTAGGTGTGCCAGTCCAACCAATCAGTGTGGATAGTTTCTCCCTGAGGGTTCCATTAGCATTCCAGCGCAAGCCCTGGCAGAGAGAGGTTCAAGGGGCCAGAGTACTGCAGATGATGAGTGGGAGAGCAGGGAGTGGAGGGCGTTACAAGATCTAATGGCTGCTGACACCATGACAACAATGAGGGACTGATGGCATTAGGTGACAGGAAGTTTGGGCTTGTAGCCAACTTGCTGCTGTTCACAGGTGAATGCACACTCTCACAAATACACGCTGTGTACAATACAAAGACCGGTTGTGTTTAATCATCACTTAGGAAGATACCTTAATGCATATCAAATCTGTCGACCCAAACGCCTCAAGTGACAGATGAACACATTACCCGTCACACATCTTTGAAAGGGATGCAAATATACCATAAGACAAAACTAATACACACAGGAGTCAATATGCAGTATTGTTAATTACTCCTGAAACCACATTCGAACATGCATGCATTGTTCTGATTAGAAAACAGCTTATAAAATCATTCTAATTAAGCAGACAATTATTCATAATATCCTCGTTAATGCTTTGCATGTGCATGCGTCGCCATCTGATTAAACAAAATAAATCATTGCGGAGAGCTTCTCATCGGCAGATTGATCCGTTCTCATCATCTAATATTGTTTGTTCCGGGTGTGTGTGAATCTGCGGGGGACCCTCAGAAAACCTTGAGTGAATCTATACAAGAGACCGAATTAGTAGACACGTTCATCTGTTGAATTACTGCGCACCTGAGAGAACGTCCTCTCCATTCATTCCCCCCCCTGAGAGAGCGTCCTCTCCATTCATTCCCCCCTCAACGCAAAACAACAAGACAAGCCACGTATCCCGTCTTAAACACAGCCCTCGCTCAACTCATCATCGGCAACATTTTTTTGTCTCCCCAGCAAGTCCTTTTGCATTGTGTCACCCTTCCAGAACTTCCCTCTGAGCCGCAATTAACAAAGCAGGGCCATACCACAGTGCTGATGAAATCATCAAACATGCTCTTTTCTAATTGCCAATGTGTCATTAGGCTCAGCCAGCTGAATGCTGGGGGGACATTAGTATTGGCCAGTGTGGACAGAGGGAAATCTACAAGGTATGTTTGTCTCAGGGAATGTGTGAATAGACATACTTTATCAGACGTTTATGTTGTGTGTCTGTACTTGTGTGTGTCTGTACTTGTGTGTGTGTGTCTGTCCGCATGTCTGTGGGTTTATGCACTAGCGAGTGTCTCCTGGCTGTGTGTGTGTGTGTGCGCGCGTGTGTGCGTGCGTGCCTCTGTAATAATCATTCCGTCTGCCTCGTCGGCTCATATTTTTCCTAATAATGCATCAGGTTAAGAGCTGATCCTATTCACATCCTTTACAAGTCGCTGCCATTCGATTAGTAGCCCCTGCCAAGCCCACATTTTTGAAATTCACAGGCAGATCATTTCTCTTTTTTATTGATCCGTTCCCCCAGCGCACGGAGCCCATCAATAAGGAGCCACCCATCAGGTCTCCATCTGGCCCCGTGGCCCTATAAAGTGGGGAGAAAGTGACTCGTCCATCTGTGTCCTCCCTCTATGGAACCTGCCACTCTCGACTCTCTGACACCAGGGCTGGGCTCAGGTGTCGCCCAGGTGGGGGAAAGGGAGGGGGACCACGGTCAATGACACTGAAAAGGATAGATCCACGATGAAGATTCCAGCTGTCGTGTGTGTGTGTGTGTGGCTGCGTGTGTGTGTGTGTGTGTACAGGGTGACCTAGAGAATGAAGTAGACAGAACACCATTGACGTTCACACGTCTCCCTTCCTCGGCGGGCAGGCGTCGCTCAGACCGTGCCTCGCCTCATCTGTCAGTGGCGTCCACTTTATAAATGGCAGCGCTGCGTTTCCCTGCCACTTCAGAGGTCGCTCCTCCTCATTCCTCATATTTCTCCCACCTTCCCTTTCGACTCTCGCTTCATAAATCATCCTAAGCGTGAGAGAGCGTCTCGTCCACGCCGGCGGACGAGAGCGACGCTGCTCTTGCCTCGTCCGTGTAATCCCTGCGCCAAGCGACAACACGTTAAACCAACTATTGTGGCTTTGTGGATGATTTGCATTGGGGAATAGTCTGTGTCTGTTGCATGTGCTGGCAGGCCACCGCCCCGCTGTCTCAGGTGTGGTGTCAAGCAAAGCTGTTACACATGGCGCACTGAAGGACAACGTATTTACTAGGAAGACATGGAAACACAAAACTATAAACAATTTCCACTGTAAACCTAAAGGAGAGTTATAACGCATCTCTATAATGCATTGAACTTGCCCATAATGCAAGACCAAAATACATCTCAACAAGGTGCTGTGTACATCAAGTAATTAGCAGTTGGGATATATGATGTGCTGCTATAAAACCGATCTGAAATGACAGGAAAGGACTTTCTCACAGCAGATTTTCGGCTGTCTTTCTGGCCTCGTCCTGTCCTGCTCAATTCGCCTACAGCCTCGAATACGACAATACACCATTTCACCAGGCACACAACACTTGAATAGGGGATAACTGAGAGCCTGTCAACATCAAAAGACACGAACAATGGTGCAGCATCTCAGAGGTAGGCTGGTTGATCATCCGTGCACCTACCATTCTGACCCCCTGCTACGCTGCCTTCGTTATACCGTTTCATATCTGAGACGCACACTGGGCCAGCATGAGTTTGGAACAGCCCGCTTCCAGAGAGGGTTTCGAATTCTCCACGTCAATTGAAAATGTAAAATAGGTTCGTAAATGGGCTGCGAGTGTGTGTTGTACAGGTTCGCGTCGTATGAATGTAACGAAGCACGATTCTTGGATGCATCAGGCTACGTGTGTCTGCGCTTTCTTGTATGAATGTCACGTGGCACACGTGCATTTGTGTGTGTGTGTGTGTGTGTGTGTGTGTGGGGCTAATCAGAATGAGTTTAACTAAGTTTGCACATAAAAGCGTGCATGCGATGCTACATGTTATGCAGAGTTGTTTGTCAGAGTGTGTGCGACGTCTGCGACTGTGAGTGAATGTGTGTGTGTGTGTGTGTGAGGGGCGGGGGGGGGGCTACTTAGTATTAGAGCTGCGAAGTGTTGAGAGCAGCGTGCAGCTGGAGGGGACCAGATGGAGAGTGTCCTGTACCAGTCTGCTGGCTAATGAGTGGAGCCCAGCCAGCACCACTGGCAGATGCCACGCCAGAGGGGAGAATTCCTGAAAAAGCTTTTTGGGAGCATCACATTTTAACCTCGACTTGTGGCCAGACTGCGAATGGAAACTGTGTGAGCCCAGGCGGGACTCAGGAGCCTCGGTTACATGCTGAACATTTCCCTGTTTGTTCTCTTTCTAACATGGTACTGAAGTGGAGTCTCTTCCATTTGCTGACCTGCTGTCAGACGGCTTTGCACGGCTGGAAAATAGGGCTACGGAAGATTTCCACAGAGTAAAACATCCTTGAAGGCTCCCTATTGTTCAATTTGTGATTCACCGGTCTGACATGTTCCAATATTGATATTCAGGCAGTGAAACCCTTATCTCAGAACATCATCTATAATCCACATCTCGGTGCACAATCTCCAATTTTCCAAACTGGCCTCTTAGCCCCTCTGAATAGAATTGTTGGGCCTTTGCTCTCTTCCCTGAGATTAAGTTTGGCGTCGCATGCTGTTTTTGCTCATAAATCACAGGCTTTATCATTCCTCTGGCCTCAATAAAACTCCTCTAAATGTAAATGTATTCATATGCCGCCATCTTTGCGGGCTTACTTTAAGGGAATAACTGCATAAATCACATTTGTTTAAGAGAAGAACGATCGCGAAACAGTTTTTGGACCCTAGACCAGCAACGCAACAGTTTCGAAGGGATTGAACACCGCCCTGTAACATGTGGAGATATGAGATATCCCCTCTGGCGTGCGTCTATAAAAAGAGAATATGATGAGTCCCCCCCCCCCCCCCCCCATCAGGGCCACACCAGACTGCAGGGGGAAAGCCTCTGTGGACCCCAGGATGTTGCGTCGGAAAGGCTTCACATGCTCACTTACAGCATGGCAGAAACCACACTGAGTCTGGGGGAGAGACATCCTGAAAGAGAGGGTGCTAGTATCAGGCAGAACGATAGCTTGAAATGGAAGAGATATATAGATAAACAGATAGACGGCAAAGAGAGAAATGAGGCCAAAAATGGAACCTTAGTCCACGGGGGCTGTGAGGTATTGAATGATTAATATTCTTGATTATAACATTGAAAGTGTGTTAGAAACGTTCTCAGAAACCAGGCCTCAGAAACCACTCAGTGATTTCTCCCTCCAGTCAATGGTGAATAAGTGATTTATCTACGGAATTACGTAACCATGGGCAAAAATAGAGAACGTTTGAATTTTTACCCCATCCCCGCCACTTCTGACAAGGTTATCTGTATTCAGCTGGGAAGGCAGTCGTGCTTTCATCTTGGAAGTTCAACATCTGAGACTGTGTTGTCTACAAAACACATTTACAATGGTGTAGAATGAGAAGGGAGGTAAAGGAAGGATTTGGAACATGGAAATGGAAGACAAGCCAACATCCCAGAGCTGAGTCCACACCTCTGCTCAGTTTGGCAAACCTTAACACAAGTATCTTTACCCCAATTTCCTTTTTTTTTTGAAGCAGCCCCAAGATATCTGGGTACTCGGTGAATCTGACAAGGTTTCAACTAGTGGCTGAAGGTTTGGCCTGTGAAAGGTCGGCATCTAAAAAGAGAGAGACAAATTGGTCAGTTGTTCTATAGAACAAATAGTGTGATGGAGAGTGGGGGCGATGACCTAAGAACATGAAGCACAAAGAACTCAATCAATTAAGATGAGAGAGTAATACTGCCTTGGCACACAGATAAAAATAAAACAATCTCCCAAAAGGGGAAATAATTTAGTGCTGGTGCATTTATCAAGCTCCTAGCCTCCAAATGGTGAACGTTAAAGTGGTCTGTTGGTCCGCTAAGCTCTCGGAGCGTACAGAATATGAACAAAAGGGCCCTTTTCATTAGGGAAAGAGTCTCTTCGTTATTACAAAGGGCCCGGCTCTTTGTTTCTCTGCTTCCTGCTTTCCTGCCCCTCCCCACCCCCCACCCCCCATTACCCACTCCCGCCTAGTGTTCATTAAGGGCTCCATGTTGATGAAATGGCCTATCTGGGAAGAGTCACAGCCCGGCTTGCTTTGGTTGCAGCCGACAGGGCGTGAGGCTCTCAGGCTGATTAACATGGTAGGTGGCCCTCCAGGACTCTGGGAAGGACGTGCTTCATTAAGACGATTGGAACAGATGGCTGGAGGGGGGAGTGGTCAGCCAGTCCATTGGCCTGTCTGTCTATCTTCCTGCTAGTAGAAAGGTAGGTCAGGGCTCTGGAGGTGACCGCCCAGGCTGTTTTCAAAGTTTCCTTCCAAACTAGTTCGAAAAAAATGGATGGAGATTTGAGCTTTGTAATTCTACCTGTTGTTTGAATGGAGTTCATCGAGATGTCGCCCTCCGTTAATTAGACTTCTCATTTGTAACTTCCCAACTCTCTCGATATCATCAAATCCACAGGCCATATGTAATGATGTTTATTCAAGCACTTCGGAGTTCCATCTCAGAGACTGAAATATGTGAGTTTATTCAGTCTGATGTTTGCTTTTATTCTTTATACCCACAACATTAGTTAAAGGACCCTACTCTGGAGTAGAGTGAAAATTACACGGGATAAAAAACACATTAAAAAAGCTAACAGAAAAGCAAACAAAACAACTGTACCGACTTCAAACCATGAGTCATTCGCTCGGAGAAAAGGTTCATCAAAACATCAAAAGAATCCATGGGGTTTTTTTTGCATTCAGTCATTAAATCAGATGACTCGCTCGACAATCTGTCACTGTCAACATAATCAAGTCCAACTCTAAAATGCTCCGACAAGTACCAGAGGAAATGGACCCAGAACGTCTCTATGGGTAAACAAATGTTCCAATGACAATCATTTCCTGTTTCCCTCTCATCCAATCAGAACGCGAGAGCGCATCATTAACGCAATCCGCATTCTTTCTGGTCAGCACCTCGGACCGTAACTATTTGAACTGAGAAAGAATGTTATGGACACTTTGGCCTCGCTGAAGACGTGTAAAGTTCCAGATTTTATCACTGTGGTCCTTCCATGAGGTAGTAGGTGAATGAGGGTTGAGTGGCTAAGTGATGGATGTCCTTTTAACAGTACGCTTAGTCTGTTTATGAGCGATATTAAAGCTGTGCCGTGCTTCTAATGGTTAAGAACACTCTCTGTCATCCATCACCATGCTAATGAACACTTTATGGAGTTCACACACTTATAATATACTGGGGCTTCCTAAAGGCATCGATCAATCGCATACCTACAAACTTTGGAGAGCTGGCCTGCTTGATTTTCTTAATTGGTTTATGGCCTAGGTTATTTATTTGCATATTTATGAACATTATCCTTTCCCATTCCATGGGCAGTGAATATTGCCTCTTAATGGTAGGGTGTGGTGGTATGGTGTTGATGAGAGTGGAGAGGAAACCATGCCACTGGTAAAGAATTCCTTGCAGCATGTCTGAATTTAATTACATATATTGCGGTTTCGAAGCACGTTTAAAAAGATGCCAAACTCATTTTCTGTTTCTCTCGCTCTCTCTCTGAAAGGTAGACTTGCGTGCACATAACCACACAAACAAACACAGGCAAACGTACTGTTGTCCTTGCAATATACCTGTACAAGCCCCTGAAATCGAAATGAAAAACAGGCAATTTCAGGTTTGTAGTTAAATTGCTTGCTCTAATACATCCATGAGTGAGAGAAACAAGTGGGAGACAGAGGCCACCAATGACGCATTCATCCCTAGTTAATAATAAAAAAAAGGCCATCGAGAAAACAGGTCATTTCAGACCCCATTTGGCTGCAAGCCCACGTAAATAATTGTTTTTCTTTTCCCTCTCTTCTTAAGTGCTTTCTCCTGAAAGAGGTTGTGCTACATGTGACATATCCTGATAAGGGCAGAGGATGCAGGGATGCTGCTGTGCTGGAGGGAACATGTCTCCTGCTGCATCCTGCATGCTCTCACCACGTTAGCAGACGTCAAGGACGACGTGGTTGTCTCTCGCTGTCTCTCTCCCACTTTCTCCCGCTCTCTTTCTCGCTCTCCCTCCGGCTCTCTCTCCAGTTCCTTTCACCTACAGTAGCTCTCCATAAACACCTTTTGCGGTTGCTCTGGGTTTCTTACACTCTCTGGTTTCGAGTTTACAATGACTGGACTTCACATAGTAAATATAGTGCGTCTTTGTCCTTCAACTCTCTCTTTGCCTGCGCGGTTAAAGACAGAGGTTAAGTGTGGTCAGGTCTTATACATTCATACAAACAGCCTCTCTCTCAAACACACAGCACAAACCATACTTAGACTGTGTGAAGGCCTCGGACAAACTGGAGTTCTGACCAACGATGGAGCCAGGTTTCCACCTTCATCCTTCTCTTCCCTCTCTCATTTCCCTCTCTCTTCCCTCTCTCTTCCCTCTCTCTCTTCCCTCTCTCTTCCCTCTCTCTTCCCTCTCTCTTCCCTCTCTCTTCCCTCTCTCTCTTCCCTCTCTCTTCCCTCTCTCTTCCCTCTCCTCTTCATCCTTCACTCCATGGCCGCGTCCCATCAGTATGTGTCACCTGAAGAACAATTCCTTTCCTCTCATTCTTCAATGTCACACGTCTTCTGCATGCATCCATCACTGTCGGTTCCTCCTCCTCCAAACTGGAGCGATCTTTCTTATGGAACCCTCCGATCTATACTTTCGTTCTTCCGTCCACTGTAATCTACTACCACTCCTTGTCCATAGTCTTACCCCACTGTGGTCTTTTCCCTTTGCATCTCTTGTCGGATGGCTCCAAACAGTGAATTCTTGAGCATTCTGGTCAGGATATTCATCAAGAGGATTGATTGGATGTGCTTGGGTGAGTGTGTGTGTACCCACACGTGTACTGTATGTACTTATGTGTGCATACATCTTTGCCTGTGTGCTGTATGCACAAGTGTTTACTGGTTTATTGTTTACATGTGTATGTCTGTGTGTAAGAGTGTGTATGTGTACAGTATGTGTGTGTGTGTGTGTGTGTCTTGAGACCAGTGGCTAAAGCGGGCGGCGTGAACACTGTTCTGTGGTTGTATCAGCATTCAGCAGGCAGGGCCATGTCAGCCCCATGCTGAATGATGGCTAATAGAAATGACCTGTGTCCAGGGATGGGAGACAGGCAGAGAAAGAAGGGAGGAGAGAGAAGAGAGAGAGAGAATGAGAGAGAGAGTAAGAGATAGAGAGTGTGGGAGAGAAAGAGGAAGAGAGAAGGATAAAGAGAGAACGAGAAAGAGGGGGGGTGTCCAATTATAAAATACAGCCTGATAGTGAAAGCGGAGCGGAGGGGTAAGTAGCTTCACAACCCGCATGACCATATTAGGGGCATCCATTGCCTCAAAGTCAGTCAATGTCTTTGCCTGGCCACAGCATGAAGTAGCTTTCTGCTACGCTCAGACATTTCAATAGAACGTTCACGTGTAGAACATCGTCACGGTTGAGTCTGTTTTAAGTGTAGTCCCTCTGAGCGTGCAAAACAATCAATATTGTGTGTGACAAGAGGGAGAGAGAGGGAGAGAGTGGGAAGGAGAGGAATGCAGAGGGCAATCATTAATTCCAGGACTGACGATATTCCTAAATGGTCTCTAAATGTTGCCCATTAATTAACATACATAAATAATAAGACTACCATAAGAGCTCTCTATTCATCATAGTGACTTATGGGATCTCTTTTTACACTTAACACACAACTTCCTGACAGATCGCCGCAGCAGCATGGTAGATCTTCATTTATGTCCGACAGACATTTTAGCAACAGCATGAAAACAATTCCGATGCAATTACACATCGGACGATATTTCCCGATCATCGTCAGAGCTGTGGGTCCCCGGCGATCCTCAGTCTGTCATGAATGTGAAATCAACTTAGCTGCTGACTTTGAGGCAGATTTAGAAATAGAGTCGTTATCAAAACCGAATGGAGGAGTAGTTTACGCCACTGCATGGCTCACTGCTTATCGCATGTATTTACTGGTGAGTTTGAAAGGGAGCTGTGTTGTTTTCACCAGCGTGAGAAGGGTTCAGACCTGGGCGGATGTGAGTATTACACATTGATCGGTTTAATAATCTACAGTACAAAAGCAACAGCTAATCAGGTACCGCTCAGCACCTGATGACAGCTTGATTAAACGCACACTCTAAATAGATCTGTGTGTCACAGCTCCAGACGTATGACAAACGCAAAATGCAATTCCCTCAACGCCAAGACCAGACGCACACGGACTTGGCTCAGTCTTCTGGCTGGCAAACGGCTACTGCAAGCTGTCAGTTCCCTGTCATTTTCCTTGTCGCTGAAATTGACTTTATTACCAGCGCAAGAGATGTTCTCAGTTCAGTACCCAGCCTTCAAATCTGCAGTGTGTGGCAGGAAATCTTTTCTTTGGATATTAATAGTTGTGCTTAGTGGTCCATTTAATTGAGCGGGGCCCTTGACTGACAGGTGAAAAGGATGACAGGCAGGTTCTTGCCGGTGCGTGGGGTTTACGTGGGATTCCTGTACTGCATAAATACACTCAATTTCCTGAGCCATCACTGCAGGGTGGGATGTAGTGGGCCCATAAAGAGTGAGGAATAAACAGACAGCGGTTTGTTGACCCCTTCCTCCTCTATCTTGTTGCTTTCGCTTGAGGAAGAGAGGAATTCTTTCTTTTTTCCCTTTCTGCTTCGTCTTTTAAGGCTAGATCTTTGTCCATCAATGACGGAACAACACAATCATTTTGACAAGAATGTCCATTAGCAGATAGAAGAATCTGTCTCAAGGTTCAACAGCAGTTCAAGTCAGCTAGTTACTTTATCAAGGAGGTGAACTACTTTGCAGTTCATGTACATCCACTCGCAAACTAACTATTTTCTACTGGCCTGAAGAACATCAAGCGTGCAACGACTACTCTTCTTCCCTGCTATTTCTCTTTTCTATCTCCCCTCCCTCCCATTATCGTATATTCTCTTCCGTAAGTCACGTCCAAATTGACTTAAAAGGACAATCAAGAGGTCGAACAAGAACAGCTGACAAACGTGGGCAACATTAAACCCAGGCTGCAGGATGACGTCAGAAAGAGGCAGGTGTGTCTGTGTGTGTAGTTCAACAGTGTTGCCAGCTCACTGGGCAAAAGATGAAGTGTAGGAAATGGGGAAGGATGAGAGAGAGCGAGAGCGAGAGCAAGAGAGAGAGAGAGAGAGAGAGAGAGAGAGAGAGAGAGAGAGCGTGAGAGAAAGATATGGAGAGTGAGAGAAAGTGTGAGAGAGAGACAGACAGACAAATCTCAAGCGATCAAAAAGCAGATCAGAAAATGACAGTCTCTCAGCCGCTGATTGGAGAAACCATCACATGTGAAAAAAACTCATCATGAAAACTCATATGCAGCTTCTGCCCCAGCAAAGAATCTCTGCAGAATATCACAATAGCTGGCAGACATGCATAACATTGTGATAGTCAAAAAAAAGCAAATTAGTTCTGTGGTATGGTAATGATGCACCCCGGGTGACCTGGGGCAACTCCCAATCCTCCCACACAACAACAGTCTCCTGAACCTGCAACGCGCGTGTGGTCGGCAGGAGACGGAGAACGAGCGAGCGAGAGAGAGAGAGAGAGAGAGAGAGAGAGAGAGGGAGAGACAGAGAGAGAGAGACCACAAGACAGAGCGTGTGTCCATGTTCATTCAAATCAGGCAGACTGAAAAGGCTTCAAGAATACTGGGAGAATTTGGCTCGAGCTGTACTAGCTAACTACCCTCTCTCCTTGAGACAATCAGTGATCAGATGTGTTCTCCTTCTCGACACAGACCCCCCTCTGGGAAGCCTCGAGGGAGATCCTGCCCGTACTGCAGAGAGGCCACACCATCCACCCCTCATGTCCGTCCACTGCCATCAACACCACCGCATCGTGCATATTCATGAGGCATGGACAGGGGTGATGCAAGTCGTTTTATCCACTGCAGTGGTTTTTCCAGAGAGCACTGCTCAGTGCCATGGAGCAACAACCTCACAGCCCAAAAGCAAGGAGCAACCGCAGCCAGATACAAGCAGGGGATCTCTCTGGATCCATCTGTGGGATTCATCTGAGCAAATCTATAAAGTGAAGCTTAGAGAGACTAGGAGTGATTCAATAACGTTTGATGAGGGCTGGAGAGAAATAGAAATGGTGGTTTTCAGGTGGCATTTAGATGGAATGTTAAGACCTGTTATCGTTCAGCTGTAGGGTGGTTACATTCTTATCAGAATCTGTATTTCGCTTGTGTCGTCCAGTCATGTCTTCCAGATATTACTATCCAGCACCAGCATAATGCAGATTCTGATCAGGCTCAGGGCCCTGACCACTCGCAGACATCGTGAGTTGGGTTCGGCTTCTTGGTGTGCCTGTGGGCTTCTTTTGGAATGTCTGTGAGGTGTTTGACCCTAAACGCCTCGTAAATTCCAACAAAGGGACCAAACGGACATCTTGATTCTCTAAGAGCTCTTTGTGTTTCAGTTGATCTGAAGACAGACCCCGGTGAAGAACTATTCTCTGAATGAAACATGAACACAGCTTTCCACATGCATTTGCTGTCTTTAACATCTTTACCATCTAGTGTGAAGCTTTGTCTTTTGACAGGAAATCTTTCTAGAAAGGGCTTTGAAAGAACGTCAAAAGTTTCAGCGTCATGCAAACGCGGCTGGGGGTTTTTTTTTTTCCAAATAGAGGAATATCAGTGTACTTTTTTCGATTGTGTTTTTCAAGGTCTCAAGGCTGGTCACTTCCCTACCAACCATTTCATAAAATCAACATTACTTCACCGCAATTAAATGGGAGCTATTCTAGATGAATCGTGGCACTTGAGCAGAGCGCGGCGCCGTATCCCAGTGAGGGCTGTGAAACAGTCTCATAAACCCAGGCAGCCAAGCTCAGTGAAGCGAAACAGCGCAGATTAAATTGACTTCCTTAGTAAAGCCAATGTCCCTTCACACACTGTAACAGCGGAACCAAATCAAATCATTTTAACCCCCCTCCACCTGCAAGTCAGTTCCTTCCATGCTCGGTCCAACAAACAGGCCTTGCATTTTTACTGCTGCTGACAGGAAATGAACACCAGAAGCTCTACTGGATGAAGCCCTGAACATGGTGCTTCCTTTACTGCTCATCCTCTTCTGAGTCTGAATCATTGTTATAATTATTCGGGAGGTCTGTGTCTCCGAAGCAGCTCTGAGCAATACAGTAGTTCTGATTCTAATTGCATTTTGCTGCTGTATTGTGGATCAATAGGCATTGATGGTGAGGAAAACCTGGTTTTCCTGAATACAGCCCTACTACTTTACTAAAGGGAGAGACAGAGAGAGGGAGGTGTAGAAATGGCAATAGATAGAAAGAGAGAGAGAGAGAGAGAGAGAGAGAGAGAGAGAGAGAGAGGAGAAGATATAGGGACATGGAGCAAAAGGGAAGAGTACCAGAGAAGCATAGATTGGTAGAATGTCCTGCATGGTCAACTAGAATAAGAAAAAAAAAGATTGGATTTCATTAATGGACCTGTGATTTCTCAACAAAGATCAATGGCTGAGGGTGTGGATTCTGGAGAGACTGCTGGAGGATGGGGAAGAGGGGAGGGCTGGAGAGGCAGGAAAAGGGGAGCGCTGGGGCTGGAGGATGAGAAGAGGGCTGGGGGTGGAGGATGGAGGAGGAGGGGAGTGCTGGAGAGGTAGGAGGAGGGGAGAGCTGGGGATGGAGGATGGAGGAGGAGATGAGGGCTGGGGCTGGAGAATGGGGGAGGAGGGGAGCCGTGGAGCTGGAGGATGGGAGAGGAGGGGAGCGCTGGGGGATGGGGGAGGAGGGTAAGGCTGGGGCTGGAGAGTGGGGGAGGAGGAGAGCGCTGGAGCTGACAGAACCAGCTCAGAGCAGATGACTGTGGGTTTATTCTTGGCCAGGCTCCATTCAGGTGTCCCACAGAGAAGGAAGCAGTGTCCTCCACAAAGGAGCTGGGTCAGTTCTGCTGCCTGCCTCCCTGGATTTAGAGGATCCCTGCTCTCACCCTCAGAGCATCTGGTGTGCACAATCAGCACATGGCCATGTTCTCACTCTACCCCTCTCTCTCTCTCACACACACACACACACACACACGAGCATACACACAGCTGAGTGAAAATACTGCTGAAGTCACTCATGCCCTCACTCAATAGATGCACTTGAGTGACTTGGCCCAGTACTACAAAATGACAATATGGTGGCCCTCACTTAGTCAATGTCAAGTGCAAAAGCATTTCCATGTGGCAATTCGAACTGTGTGAACTCCCCTTGGGTTAGAGTATGACCTAATGTTAGACCTTCACTTCTGCGTTATTGACAGTGAGTTACCTTAGTCTTGACGATAGTCTTCCTAAAATGACGCAATTTTCAAACCAATTAAGTGAACACACGCTGCAGCAAAACATTGTAAACCTAAGAATAGAAATGGGACAGGTTTTACCATAAGTGCATTTAGCTCACCATGAATTGCGTTCATAAGAGTCTTAGCGCGAAGGTTTAAATTTGTTTTGTTTGATTGTGGTCTCTAAAACGGTCTCGTCTCTCGTGCGCGCCCGTAAGAAGCTTTGTGAGGTGCACTACCGTCAGTTCAGATTTTCCAGTTTCCCAACGAGAGCGTTACTCGGCACAAAAGCGGCAAATTAACTCGGAATCCGTAATGGGATTATAAATGGGGAAGTCAATCATTCGACTCTGCGTGTGAACAGAGGCAAGAACTGTCCGGACTGAGAATGAACCAGGAATGTGCCAGTCAAATTACTCTCACATTTTATATTTTCACGTTACCTCCAAGTGAGAAGAAATCACATTATCTGTGTGAAATTGTGAGATTGAACACTGAGGTGAAGATCAATAGTTTATTTGTGTCAACATTTCCCGTGAAGTAAGGTTACCATTCAAAAGGAAACATTATCATCATCATCCTCATCCTGCCCTTAAATCTACATTCATAATTTGAAGTAGACCTACTTAGGTTTCATACCAGCCCAACCTCTCCTCCAAGCCTGGCCTTATCTCCCCACCCAGCCCTCCTGGTGCTCCAGCCCAGCCCTCACATCTCCTGGGCCACAATCCCAATCCTATCAGTCAGAGACAGGCACAAAGGCCCGTCTGCCTCTCTGGAACCTCCATCTACCTGCTGCACCCTCCTCACCAAACCTGACAAGCCCCACAGACACCCAGGACCCAGCGCTCACCTCTTCTCGACCTCTGCAATATGAGATTTCACACCTCATAATCTAAACTCATTTGGAAGGGTGGAAAGTTCCAGGCAGAAAGTTTAAATGTCATTCCAGGCAATATTTGTGTGAAATATTCATACTTTGGTTACTTGCTTGCTTTTAACCCCCTCTGAAATGTAGAGTCAGGGTATAAATAGGAATAAACTTAAAATAAATCCTGTTCTGTTACAAATGATTTCCTCGCCTCAGCTACTCGAAATGGCTAGATCCCCTCAAACCGCATTCAAGACTGATTGTCTGACAAACATTTTCTTTAAAAAATACAGTCCAGTTTGTGTATTAGGCCGCGGTTCAGCCAAGTGCCAGACTTCCCCAGTTTTAAATCCCATCTGTCATCAACATTAAAGAACAGCATGTTATCAGATCAATAGCCTCCCAGCTCATGGATTGACGTGTAAAGTCATTCCGAATGCAAACAAGTTTATTGAATCCCACAACCAACTCCTCACAGACATCACATTGAAAAACTGAGATGGCTGGATTTTAAAACATAGCAATTAGACAAATACTGTCTACACTCCTCACCACTAACTACCTCACCACTAACTACCCCCACCACTAACTACCCTCACCACTAACTACCTCACCACTAACTACCCCCACCACTGACTACCCCCATATACGCACAAACACACATACTATTTTTTCAAGAGTTGAGCAGGAATGATGATGGATACCGGACAATGTCCATACACTGATTTATTCTTGATTTTCTGCTTGATCTGCATTTAATGTGGCGAGCTGTGAGGTATCACTGAGACCTTTTCCAAAAGCAAATTACGCGCTTGGGCTGAGTCCTTTATGTGTTTGCTGAGTGGTGAATTTAAAGCCCATTAATATTCCAATGGCCCAAGATTAGAGAGATCGCTTACAATTCCCGAGTTTGGGTCCACTCAACAATCTATCGGGCCGTCTTTGTGCTGCCTGTGCGTAAATAGAATGAAATAAATGATGTGAGTTGGATGAGATCGTATACTGTATACAGCAGAGGACTGCCAGGCCGCGGAGGCTGACACTCAGCTCTTCCGCAATTCATAAGCCGAAGCCCATGTGTAGCAAACCATCAATGAATAACTGCCAGGTATTGACTTTGTCAGCTGAATACTTTTTCACATGAGACATTTAACCAAACTGTCCAACCATTTATTTTTAGTTTTTCAACAAAAGAAAATGTAAAAAAAATATATATATTCTTTGTCATTCTTTGTACTCACTTAATACCCAATAAATAGCAGAATCAAGAACTGATTTGAATAGGGTTAATGACCCACGAAAAGTCGATCTTGAGAACATAAATGTTTATATTGGCGTGGCCAAAATAACTTGGTGTGTGGGTCGTATATTCTGGAGATAGTTCCAACGTCCCGTACACACTTATTCACCCGTTCTAAGGCACACACTTCCACGTCACAACCAAATACTGCGGTGAGTCAAGATGTGTGTGGTGGGAGAGCGAGGTGCAGCAAACACTTCCTGGTGACACAGGGGACACTGGATAACGCCGTTTCACAGTCGGGATGGTTGCCGACTGCGGACAGTCCCGCTTTACCGTGAGAAACTCCTAACGAAGCTCAAAGACACATTTCACAGACACCGCAAAGACCACAGAGCAGGTAAGGGCTGCGCACTTGCTTTGTTGTAACTTTCCTGTGTGGAAGTTAGCTTTTTCATACCAATCTATTCAAACAATTTCAAAGAAGGGTCAGTTGTGTTATAAGGTCAAGATGTGTGCTTTTTTTCCTGAGTGAACGGACGAAGCCTGTGTAGTTCAGGGGTGGCTCATGAGCCCGGGCAACATTATTTATGAAAAGGCTTGTGCTCTGTTGTTTGCGTGGGCTTTTTCATGCATTTTTAATCGTTGAGTGGGCAGCAATAATTCTGCGAACTGTCTGACCAAGTAAGGCAAACGGATGAATGAGACAAGGAAGATTGATCAAGTCCCCTCCATCAAACTGGAAGGAGGCGACAGGACCTGGAATTTACACGTTAACAAGCGATCGGTTTCGATCAAGTTGTGACAAGTTGTTTCTTGGAAATTGCCTTGCTTATAATGGTCCCATTCAGCTAATATTCTTGAAGTATGCCTAAGTATGCTAACAATGACTGTTCATTTGTAATCGATGTGACCATGGGACTATCTAAAAATGGCAAAAATCAGGAATATTTGCAGGCCTAATTCTATTTGAGTCATTTATTTAACCTAGCTTTTTACGGCAAACTGGCCTTGTACACCAAGTTAGGCATATGAGCTAATTAATTGCCACATTAGGGCTATCCAAATACAGTACATGTTAATTGGCTTCTTCACTATACAACACAAAACAGGGTCAGTTGGAGAGGATTGCAGAGTCCAGGCACATCAGAAAGAGCACGTTTCTGTCTATAGTTGAGCTCCTATTATCCCGCAGATCTTAGTGCACAAATGTGTGCGGAGCCTTGGCGCCATCCCGAGTTACCGTCGTGGACCAAAGTCCTCATTTGAGTCAGAGCGTCGAACGCGACCGTACCGACATACACACTGTCTGGTGGCTTACATGACGATATGATGGGGAGGACTGCTCGCGGTCGACACAGTCACACGTAAAGACGAGCAGCACGCAGAAGCTACTGTTGAATGCAGGTGCTGAAGTGCTGTCCCAGGTGCTGAAAGCGCTCGGAGGTCGAAGATCTGCGGCAAGCTCAACAAGACTATGAACGCCGTTTTCAGTCGAGACAAAAACACACGGACAGACGCGAACGGTGAACAACAGCGAGCAGGTTATCATAGCACTGAGCAGTGTAAATGGGATTTCACGTTCTCCGAATGTTAGGAAGATGGAGAGATTTTTTCTGCCAACCGTGCTGCTGCTGATTCTCAGCCGTCTCGGTGTCTCTCGTGTCTTAGCGGGTAAGTTATGTTTATGCACATTCGTTTTGGAGGAAATATGTTTTGCACAGACTACACATCCTCATACCGTGGCGCTAATTGAAACACGGCATGCTCGTACATTATTGGGCGTGCGGGGATTATCTTTCGAATAGGTTACAGGATTGGTAAAATAATTAGAATTTGTTGTACATTTATATTATTTTTTAATCATATAGGCTATGTAACCTACACAAGCGATTCTACGCTCACTAAATTCCTACAGAGGAAATGTTCTTAAATGACGGTTGTTCCAACATTTGACAGTTTGATGAATGAATTCACCATTAACGATGCCAGAGCTACACGGCTGCTATTTGGTTTGGTTACGAGGTACTATGCAATATACGAGAACAAAATCTGCTGTAAAGCAGTTGTCTGGTGGTCATTTACACACACACACACACACACACACACACACACACACACACACACACGCACGCACGCACGCACGCACACACACGCACACAAACACACACACACATACAAAACCCCAACTCGCTCAGACACACTGAGAAACAGATAACAAGCCATTAGTAGGCCCACTGTATTTTGAAGTTCTTTCTACCATTGTTTGAAATGTTGTGTGCGTGTGTTTGGTGTGTGTGTGTGTGTGTGTGTGCGTGTGTGTGTGCGAGCATGAAGGCTGCGTGCTAAAATGACCTTTGAATCTCATTTAGATTATAGGATCAGACGAGCATACTCCGTAGTACAGCAAAGAGGTGGAATCTGTAATGGTATTAAATGTATATATCTCAACTCTTGTGATAACATTACACAATTTCAGACAAGCAATTTTCCACACACAATCTTGCGATAATAATCTAGAGTAAGATTAAAGCGTGGACTAAGTTATCATGGCTCAGTCACGACTTTGAATTAGCATGGGTACAGAGTCTTATTGAATATCTGAAGCAACATTGTGATGATGCCTGACTAATTGGTAGGAGTGGTTCTTGGGAATTTTCGTTTTAGACAATCCAGCAGAATCTATTAGCTTTGTGATATGAGCACTCCAAACATTTGAGTGCTGTGTTTTTCAACTGGCATGGTGACAGGACATGAAATCACACCGACACACCAGCTCAATCAGAATTCACCTCTGGTCCATGACACCTCCCACTTCACTATGTTTACATTTTCATAGGATTGAATTGTCGGTTGCCCCTTCTCTCTATGTCCGTCCTTTTGTCTACAAAAGCTTACTCTCACTCTTTCTATATACCAGCCATCTCTTTTTATTTCTGTTGGTCTATTTGCCCCCCATCTTCATCTCTTGCTCTCTCTCTATCCACATCTCCCCCCCACCCCTTTCTCTGTCTTCTTCTGTCTTCTACTGTATGTCTCTCTCTTTCTCTACTTTATCTCTCTATTTCTCTCTCAATGTCTCTCTCTCTCTCTCTCACACACACACACACACACACACACACACACACAAACACACACACACACGAGCGTGCATATGTACTTCAACCAAACCATAGTTAAAATAGTTTCATGCATTTCGTTTGTGTGTTATATTATAAACCCCCTCCAGCCAACTGCAGCATGGAGAGATGTACCAGTTCATCTTCCTCCTCCTACCATGTAACCATACTGCTGTAGATCAAGAGCCATGAGGTGATGATGGTTCACGTTAATGCATTTAGATGAGCTGCAGATTATGTTGATGATGAGATTAAAGGAAGAAATGTTAGTTGACCTTTCAACCAAGACTAGACACTTTTGGCACCTTTACAGAGGCAATCTAAAGCTAAGTGATATCTTTCATTGATAATCTGAAGTTTTTCCATTTCCAATATCTTAAACAAGTTCTCAAGCCCCTGCGACTGGCTGGCCCCAGTCCAGAGGATATCCTGCCTATGGCCCTGAAGTAGCTGGGATAGGCTCCAGTCACCCGTGACCCCCAACGGGAACAAGCAGCACTGCAATCCCTCCCAGGGATCGGCAGTAGAAGATGAATGAATGAATGTTCTCAAGCAGTTTAATACCCAACACCCTAGTATGTGTGTGTGTGTTACTGTCCGCGATATTGTCGGAGGGATTGACAGATGAGGTGTGTGTGCTGTGGTGCAGTTAAACTGGACCGATGTGACGTCTTTAATGTGTCACTGTGTTTATGGTAAGTCATTAAACACCAGTGGCCTTCCAGAAGCAAAAAGGAAGGTAATGTTTCCATTTAAAATGTAAATGAGGCTCAACACATTCATCTTCATGGGGCTGTAAATCCTACCAACCAATTCCCATTTCCAAACAACCTCTGCCAAAAAAAAGAACATGCAAAAGATGAATCAGTTAATGAATCAAGCAAGTGATCTGTACATAAGCCCATGAAGTCCATCTGTTGAAGATAATAAAGGGAACATGGTTCCCATGGAAGACTTTTACAGTATAATAGGACAATTACATTGTCTTGCTATTGGCGGCCATCGACGGAGAGACTTGGCACTCCTGAAGCGCGCTGCAAATTCTCAGTGACTGCAGCATATTAACTGTCAAGTGAGGAGTCGTTCACCGTTCCGCTGGAGTTGCTGCCCAGGGCCAAGGGAAGCCAAAGGTCCTAAACCTTTCCTCATCTGTTTTCTTGCCAAAATCCGCCGAATTTGATTGTAATGCTCTTTTTTGGGGGCTATTTTGGGTGACATTGTTGTCTTCATCAGGAAGAGGAGGTTTATCGGTTAGGTGCGTGGACCTCATGGGCTGTTGATTCATCTCAGCAGGCTGAGCTATAATCTGGCCTTCTCTGCATGTCCCTCCCCTTCCTCTCCCCTGTTTTTCCTGTATGTCGCATACTTTCAAAGTAAGACTATGATTGATCTTGGGATGTTATGTTAAACAAGCCAGAGAAACAGAGCACTTTCTGAAATGATTCCATTCTGCGCACAATATTTGTGCAAACATATGCCAAACTGTGGTTAGGAAGAGCAGGAGTAAGGCTGTGTTGGTGGGTTCCATGTCTCAGTCTAAATGGAAAGCTGATCACATGATCTGAGGGCTGCTGGTTATGTGAGGAAGAAGGCTCTTGATTGGATGGGTGAATCATCCCTATTTACAAATTGTCAGGAGCGTGTATGTGTGTGTATGGGGGTTGGGGTGGGGTGTGTACAGTGAGGTCCTCTGTATGTGTAAACATAGCATGTAATGCATTTCTGCCTGAGTGTATTTCGTTTCCCCTTGCAAGGCTTATGTCGCTCAGTGCACACCTGAGATAAACATCTCAGGCAAACGTTCCAAAAAGCAAATGTTTTCCCTCCTAATCAAACAATGTGCCGCTAACAGCGGTCTGTTGGTATTTCTAAACATCAGACGGCAAACAGACAGGAGAGCTTGGATGTCCGAGAACTCGCAGTTCGAACCGGGCAAACACAGCAGTCAAACGGTAGCTGACTTTGAGGTTGTAACAGCACTCACTCCACCGCTGCCATCAGAAGGCTTGTGGACAGCAGACGATGACCACGTGAACGCGAGTTCGACGGAACACACACTGGCGGCTGCATTCATCATGACACAGCAGTAGGGGCTTCGCTGTGCCCTAATCCACAGTTTTCACTTTTATCTGCCACTAGAATCACACAGCAGTGTGCAGTCACAGTCCTCCGTTGTTTTCTCCCTGTTCAGACTCCGCCTCCTCAGTGGATCCCACCCGTGGCTCGGAGTGGGTAGAGACATGACTGGAGCAGGGCCTGTGGTTTGTAGTGGGAGCTCGTTGAGGAAGGCCAAGTCTGGTGACTGAAGTTGTTGCACAGAGCACACAGCAGAACAGACATGAGCTGGTGAAGCTGCCAGCTGTCAGAAGTGCCTGGGTGTGGGAGAAGGACAACGTGAAGCGCAGCAGGGTGGCACTGCCAGCAAGGCACTGACGCGTTTCTGGTGCCCCCACTGACGCAGGAAGCAGACTGGTGTGTGCCCATGTTCTGGCTGCTGGGAGGGGGGTCAGAGCAGCAGGGGGGGCTAACAGGAGGCAACTTATAGGGGGTCCAATCTGCCATTTAGAGCTAATCAGTGTGGGATGAGATTTAGAGAGGGGTCTGATTTGTGACTGTGATGATGTGTGTCTATGTGTGTGTGTGTGTGTGTGTGTGTGTGTGTGTGTGTGTCTGTCCTTCCAGTCCCCCCTTCGGCAGCTCACCAGAGCGTAAAAATACAGTTTTTATTTGGTGTTTCTGATAACATCCTGAGGGTAAAGCCCAGATGGTGTGTTACACTGCAGCATGCTGGGGAAGCACAGGTGGGCCTCCAGGAGTTTACCTGTAGTCTGTCTGTCTCTCTTTAGCTCTCTCTATCTTTTTTTCTCTCTCTCCTCTTTCTTTCCCTATCTCTCTCACTTTCCCCCCTATCTTTCTTTCTCAGTCTCACTATTTGCTCGTCATCACCCACTCTCTCACACACACCGTACCATTCTGGCTGGCAGAACTGCCCCAGTCACACACTCTTCTGTGCTGTATCAAAGTCTCCTCTTATCCCCGGCCAACTTAGAGCAGCAGCAGCGGGCTGTGTGTTTGTGGACACACACACACAGGGGGCATTGTGTTTGTGTGTGTCAATCTACCTTACTCCGTTTTCTGTCTGTGTGTGTGTGTGTGTCGGTTTGTGTATGGCTGTGTCTGTCCCACTATGTCTTGAATTGGCTAAATCCAGTGTTGGAGCAGGAGTCTCAGGGGGAAGAGCGCCACACAGTGTGAATGATATGGAGCGACCATCCCCTCACCCTGGCAACCACTCAGAGTGGAACCATCACGCTCGCCATGCTGGGAGAAAGAGAGGGACGGAGCAGGGAGGGGCGGAGAGAGAGAGAGCCGAGTTCTTGTTCACCATTTCCCTCATCCAGACACGGCTCACCTCGCAGTCAGCTCATCATTATCCTAACAGCTGCCTGCCTGAAATGGACTAGATGGCCCAGAAAGCGAGAGAGAGAGAGAGAGAGACAGACAGAGAGAAAGAGCGAGAGAAGAGAGATAAGGAGGTCGAGAAAGGGGCAAAAAGAGAAACTAAGAGAGTAGAAAAGGATGAGAGAGATAAAGACACAGAAAGCAGAAGAAAAGATTCAGAGGAGCTCAAAAAAAGAAAAGAAGAGAGAGAGCGAAAACCCCAAAAATCAAAGAGAGGGAAAGAGCGAGAGCGGCAAGATAGCAAACAACAGCAGATATTCATAAGCCATGTATGACCAAGGTGCAGTGTTGATAGTCAAGATATGACTCAGACTCCCAGACTGGTGGGGGACTCTTCATTTGGGAAAGATTTCATTTGCAGTTAGCAGGCAAACACAGCCCACACCTAACTGCATGCGTTCCCAAACACCCGACTCACTGTCAACTGCCGTGTTGAAACAAGTCTCATCCTCACAACATTGCAATGACACGGCACATCATTGATTTCCAGACGGTGCCTTTTGACATTTAATTAGAGGATAGACGAGGAGCGTGTGTAACCGTGTGCACGTGTTTCGTGTGTGATAGATGAAGGGAGAGCGACACACGGTTTTGCCTGCTCTCTTGTGGCCGGCATTGCAGGGCATTCGTTTCCTATGTGTAAATATAAATAACTCCATCACCAGATGAGAAAGCCCTGGAGGAGTGCAACAGTCATTTATAAAAAAAGAGCTACCTGCAGCTTTGCTGTGTAGAAAACTGTATGGCCTGGGTGCACACACACACACACACACACACACACACACTCACTGGAAAAGTACCAGACACCCTCTGTATAGTTTTCTCTGCTCTTGTATAAGGTGCCTGATATTTCATGCTGTCATAAGCACACCAGGTACACCAGTTAGCTGTAAAAATGGAAATGGTAGCATTGTGTGTGTGCGTGCATGTGTGCGTGCATGTGTGCGTGCATGTGAGTTTGTGAGAGTGAGTCATAACCTTCAGCATAGGGCCTGTAGATAGATGTGGAGGCGGCAGTGCAAAGAGAAGAGCGTTTCCTCCTAAGCTTTCCCCCTCCTGTGCATGCTCTGGAAACACACACACTTTCCTATCTGAGCAGTCTCGGCCAATGCGTTTGTATGAAAGCGATGGTCCACTCAGAGCTCTGGTAGTGCAGCCCACCTGGCCAAGAATAGTATAAGGTTCTGTATCTTTCCAACAGAGTCCAAACGAGAGTAAGACGACCCTGGAGCAGACGGGGGGGCAGAGAGCAACAGATCAAATTGCTGAGAAGGCAGGATAACATTTGGCAATATTTTGCAAGAAGAGAAAACAGAGCAAAGTGATAAAGCGAGTATGTGCGTGAGAGCGAGACAGTGTCTCAGGGTGAAACATGGAGAGAGTGTTTATGAGTGAAAGATCAAGGGAGTGTATGTGTGAGAGTTGAAGATCGAGGGAGAGAAAGGTGAAAAGGGAGGTGAGAGAGAAGGGGAAGGAGGGAGAGCCAGAGTGAGAGAGCCTGATTCTCCCTGGGCTCTGGTGCTGAAGCAATAAGCTGCTGAACAGAGTGAGGCTCCAGAGCTCTCCTTAATAAAACAGGTGATAGTGCATTCATAATTAAACATGCCATTGTGTTATTGCCCCCCACCCACCCTCTCTCCCTCCCTCTTTCTCTCTCTCCCTACCTCTCCCTCCCTCCCTCCCTCCCTCTCTCCCTCCCTCTCTCTCTATCCCTCCCCACCGCTCCCTCCCTCCCTCCCTCTCTCTCTCTGCCTAACTCCCTCCCTACCTACCTCTCTCTCTCTCTCTCTCCCTCTCTCTCTTTCTCTGGCAGGTCTTAAATATTCACCTGCTGCTTTAGGTGCCCAACAGGAACCATTCACTTTATTGTTCTTGTTCCCAGTGTCCAAAGTATGAATGGGTGTATATCACTAATGATGTATTTGCTAATGTATGGATGTGCCTGTCGATTTCAGAGTACAATACATGTGTATACAAACAGTGTTCAGGGGGTATGTAAGGTCCTTTACTGTGAACTCCTGATCAGCACAAAATCCTGATGACTATCATGGCACATTAACTATGAATGAGCAGGGGAGAGGCTACCTGCCAGCTTTGTTTGCTGTAATGGACCTGGGAGAGGGGGGGGGTGCCCTGTGAGAGAGGTTGGACAAGGAGGGGGGGGGAGCACAGGGCCTCAGTACATCGACCATAGCAGCCCTATCCTTGGTTCGCAATGACCCATCATGGGAGTCAGAGAGCCACTTGTAATTCCCACGGCGTCGCTACCAACAGCAGTCGACGGTGTGATTAGGAACATGTGCTAATTTGGTGTTGTGCTATCTGAAGCAACACCCAGCTCATTTTCCTCTTGTCTGTGAACCCCATTCACTCCTCAGGGCCCCTGTGTAAACACTCACATCCAGGAGAGCATGTGTAACTGCTCTGATACATAAAAGCCCTACCCTTGGCCAATAGTGCTAGCATCCTAACTATTAGTGCCTAGCTATTTGCTTGGTGCTTGATGGTTATTAGCAAATTAATTGTGATAACTAAACTGGTGCCCTAAGGTATGGTAGCGGAACAACACTGAAGGAGTGCTTGGTTTGAGCACAACCCTGCCTCCACCAGGTGGAGAAATCCAGTGCAGTAGTGTAGAATTAAAACTGTAGAGAGGGGGGGGAGAGAGAGAGAGGGAGAGAGATGGTGTTTGACCCTGAGGAGAGGATGGAGGAACATAATGACCATAACAGGTAGGGCAGGCTGTCAAAGCCCACACTGTGGAGTTGAGGAGATATGCAGTGGGATAGACAAAGGCTTACACTCTGTAATAGAGGAAGGGAGAAACACAGAGAAAGACAGAATGACACAAAGAGAGAGGTAGAGAGAAAAGAAGAGAGACAGATGGTCAGGGAAATAGGGTGCGGAAGGAGAGAAAGATGAAAAAGAGCATAGAAAAAAAGAAAGGCGAGTGAGAGATACAGAGTGGTCTGGAGAGGCCTGAGTAGAGTAGTCATGAAATAATGATGGGCTTTATTGATTAAAGCCAGCAGAAGAACAGTGAGAATGATGCCTGAAAACAGTGTGTCTGTCTGTGTGTGTGCATGTGTGTAGGAGTGTTTCTACTGTAAATAGACCTCCTTAAATGCTGAAATAATACCCCAAAGTCAGCTCTTAGAGTGTATTTGTGTTCAAAGTGTGAATTGTTTATATTTCATTAGCAGACTAAGTCCCGCACCCATATGCCCACACATTCTTCCACAAGGCTCTCTAAGGAGGGAGATGTTAGCGAGCTGTCACACTTGTCACCTTTAGACACCACCCAGCCTGGGCCAGACAACTGATTGTCACCCTGATCACTGCACTAACAAAAGGAACATCGTTGACAGCGTACAACACACACGCACACACACACGTAAACACGCACGCTCGCACACACAGTTCCTCCTACTAAATCAAACACGCACATACACTCTCCCTACCTCTAAATCACACTCACAGACACACACACACGTACACAAACACACTCTAAAAACGACATCACACACACACACGCACACTCTCTCTCACACACACACGCACGCACACACACACACACACACACACACACACACACTCACCAAGTGACAGAGTCCTGGCTCAAAGTCACCCCCATCTCTGTCTGTGTGGACTCAGCAGCAAGCAGGAGACTTTATGGAGACATCTGTCTGCTGTTTCATTAGACAGCACTCACACCTCATCATGGGGATATATTAGGACTGGCGGTCAAGGCTGCTGTCCCTAGGCAGATCCACTGCTGTGAAGCAGTCAGGCAGACACAGGACAGGAGCCACAGAGAAGGACAGGGAGCAGGGCTGGAGGTAAAGACACTCTGCTTGGAGGTTAATGATGTCAGACAGTGAGGAGGTTTTGTGTCGCTTTACAGACTGTAACTCACTGGAGTTCAAACTCCAAGACTAGTTTCAGTCATCTTATGTGTGTGTGTGTGTGTGTCTGTATGTGTGGTAGCCATTTGTATGCTGTCCCCAGAAGTGACAGTGGGGTTTCGGGAATGAGTCAGTGATTGTAGTGTATTTTTCTGTCTGTGTGTGTGTGTGTTTGTATGTGTGTGTCTACACAAAGAAGTGATTCGTGTCACAGTCACAGAAATGAATGTATCCCCGAGGGCAGAGTGAGCTAAATGCTAGCTGTCACACTGTGTTTGCAGATCAGGGAGCTACAGCTAGCGCTAGTGCACGTTTCTGTCACCCAACTCCGTCCCTGGAGAGCGCGAGGACCAGCACACATGATTAATAAAGAGATAATGAGTTTGATTTGTCACACACACACACACTCCGCGGCGATGCCACCTCCCCGCCCCACCCGCGGCGCCCCCCACCCCCACCCCACCCCTGCGGCTTCTCCGCCAAAACCTCAAAGAAACAAGCAGCCCCGAACACGCTAACAGGAGACGTGCTCAAAAACCAACAAAGAGTCACTTGAGATATGGGAGACTTGCACCTGTGCTGACGGCAGCAGGATCAAGAGCTCCGCGGTGCAGCCGCCCGTCAGCTGTCGTTAGCCGTCGCGTTCATCAAACACGTCAACGGCGTGGCGGACGACAACAACCAAGGGAAGTAGCCGCGAGGAAACACGCCGGGTGTGTGTGGCGTGTGTGTGCGTGACAGGGGGGGGGGGCGTGCGTGTGCGCGCCTCCTCGCCTGTACCTTTCATTGCCACGACAATTACTGGCTCCTTGATTTGTAGGCGTCACGCTGAATGTTAACACACTCAATAACTTACTGGATGCATTTGTGCACCCTTAATAGCAGAATCCATCAGGGATGAACCACATCATAGCGGCCGTCTACTTTCAACCCAATCCATCTTTCTTTATCTTGTTGTCTCATCAGGAGCATCAATCCTACATGCCACATATTAGCCATTGTATTGCAAGAGCCTAGAGGGGAACTCCTGATACCGGCCATGTTCCTGTCCTCTAGAGATGCAGCCTTCCCTTCCTTGAAGAAATCTAGTCTTAGATATGGGTGCAGCTGTCTAGAGAAGCCCGCCTCACATGATGAAGTCCCGTTCCACTGTGTGTAGTCTCCAGGAGGGAGAAGGAGCAGGCCCCTGATAGGTGGGAGTCAGGTCGTGACCTCCTCAGATAGCTGTGCAGCTTGGCAGATTGGGCTTTCATGTTCTCTCTGCAGATTGGTCCTAATTCTGTGACTTCAGCCCTGCGGCTACTCTGTAGTAGAGATCTAAGGCAGAGAGTGGAGAAGGGAGGATGGTGAGGGGAGAGAGGGAAGGGAGGATGGTGAGGGGAGACAGGGAAGGGAGGATGGTGAGGGGAGAGAGGGAAGAGAAGATGGTGAGGGTAGTGAGGGAAGGGAGGATGGTGAGGGTAGTGAGGG
>BROE01000009.1:13291374-13324502 GCA_036571765.1 Plecoglossus altivelis | reverse complement strand
CCCCCCCCCCTGCCCCTGGCCACTGAGCCCACCCCTTGCTTGATCCCCTGTCATCTGAGAGGACATATCTGTCAGGGTTGAGATGAGATATTCAGGTCTGCAGCAAGGGTGCTAATCGATCTGCTTTTGGCATGCTCCCCACTGCAACCCCTTCACTTGCTCCAGAACCTTCCCTCTCTCTTACAGACTTTTTCTCCCTCTTTGTCTTTCTCTCACATTAACTCTCTCACTCTCTCTCGCCTCATGGGCTGCTGGTGGTCTGGCAACACAGTTACATTGCTAAGCTGCTGTGAAGTGTAAGTTTAGGGCAGACAGACTTACAGGCAGATAGTCATATGAACTGACAGACAGACAGACAGACAGCTAGAAACAGAACCAGGCAAAGAGCCAGACAGCCAAACACACACTTTCACTTATGTTACTTTCAGAAGGCCAAGTTGATTCAAGGTAAATAAACATTAAACATTGACAACAGATGACTCCATCAGGCTGTGCAGACAACAGCAGTACTGTAAGCTCACAAAATCCCAAACAATAGAATAAATGCACCCGTCTAGAGAGTATTACAAGTTGTGTGAACACTTGTGAGAATTAGAGTGTGCAGACAACAGCCTTTACCCTTGTCTCAGCTTTCAGACCCGGATGCCAACATCATCAATGAAGGGATGAGACATTTCTCTCTCGCTGTGAAAGAGAGTAAGATAGAGATAGAGAGAGTGTGTGAGAGAGACACGGAGAGAGAATGACAAAGTGATCTTAAAAGAGAAAGACAAAGAGAGAGAGCATGTTAGAGAGAAAGAGAGAGAGTAAGAGATGACAGTGTTGAGATTACCCGTGTGTGTCTGAGACAAGCGTTTGTTTCCTGGTGTTGGGCAGGCCATGATAGATGGCTGCAGTATCCATGCATGACTCACCTCCAGTCACCCCCCTCTACAGTCTTCACATTCCTCTCTCTCCACCTTGGTCTGTAATGGTGGATTCGAGCTAAAAATCAGCGCTCTTAAAGTAGTGTCATGTGCTTATGGCCCATTAGAAGCAAAGCAGTCCGGTTTTTAAGTTGACGAGGATGTAGCGTAAATGGCACGTTTTCACAAACTAACTCTGGCTAGCAATTCCAACTAGCACCCTGAAACATACAGTTTCATAATAGGTAGCTTATTCTCACTAAATCTCGTTGTGCAAAGGGGAGGGGGGGAGTCATTTCTGGAGAGTGGTCTGGAGACCACGTAGTCTTGAGTACTACAACACTGATGGGTGGTATGGCTGCTAGTGTAGCTGGGTTGGCCCAATGTCTTTGTTAGAGACACATAGCATGGCTGGCTCCCTGAGAATGGAGAGGAAGATAAGCTAGCCTGCTTGACCTGTTCTGGATCTCTGTTCTGCTCCATATCACACTGAGTTCAGAGACAGGGAAAGGAGATGAGATGTTAGAGAGGGGGAGAGACTGGGGGGGACAAAAAGAGGAAAAACAAGAGCAAGAGGGCAGTTTGAAAGAGAGAGACACAGACAGAGAGAGAGACAGACAGAGAGAGACACAGAGACAGACAGAGAGACACAGAGAGAGAGAGACTGAGAGACAGACAGACAGACAGACAGACAGACAGAGAAAGAGATAAAGAGAGACAGACAGACAGAGATAGAGAGGAGAAAAGACAGAAATGCAGACGAGAGACAGGAGGAATATAATCAGAGAAAGAGAGACAGACAGACAGACAGACAGACAGAAGAGATGAGACATTTATTCCTTTCTTTGTTCACCACGGGCCCAATAGTTGCCAGATCAAAGACAGAGGGAGATATTTTCAAAGAAAGTTTTTCTCAAAACAGACTATGAAACAGACAGGATCTGACAGGTCTCAGTGAGGGGGCAAAGTAGGAAGAAAGAGAAGACGAGCGAGAAACAGAGTGAGGGGAAGAGAGAGAGAAAAGAGGCAGTGTGAAGGCTGATTGAGAGATCTTGTCAGAGTTCAAAACACAAACATCATCATTCTCCCTTGTCTAACTGATGCACACCTGGAGACAGATGCACACATATGCTTACACACACACAGATATATAACTGTAGTTATTTTTACACGCAGCGCATCACAAGTTCTTCACAAGGAGGATAAGGGGTAACTGGTAACGAAACGTACAGTACTGTAGGTGTACATTATTAATCCCCCTGTTATGTTCCTTCTGTTCTCTCTGAAAATATCCAAATAATCCATACATTGTGCTTGAGCTCAGGTCAGTGAGGCCTACAGGACATACAGTAGATAGTAGAATAAAATAGGTAATAAGTAATAAATAGATAATAATAGATAGACATATACTACATAGATAAAAGTAAAAGTTCAAAGCGTGTAATGTTAATAAAAGAAAAATGACAGCATTTGAAAACACATGTATTAATTGTATATTGACCGTACATCAGTTCTAATGGCGCGATCACTTTGGACAAGGAACACATAACTGATTAACATGAAACAAACATGAACTGATAGACGGGTTAAGATGCTCTTGAGGTTCAGGGAACGTGTCCCTTTTCTCCCCGTCCGTCTCTAAGATAACTAGGAGTTGTCGAGGGGTAGTACCAACCTGAAACACGTCAGATGCAAATACCAGTTATTAATCCCACCCTCCATGAGTACAGGTACAGAGGGTATCAACAGTAGTGTAAATGAAATGCAGTGACCTTGTCACTGAAGAGCTGGTCAAGGGTGTTTCTAACGTCAGTTCTTGCACGAGGCCACGCTGACTTTTCACCACCTCTCTCCACGCACACCCAGTCCCTGTTCCCCTCAGGTACCCTCACATCACCATACTATTGGCCCTCTGCACGTCAGTGACATTAAACTTGACCAATTAGCCCCAGGGAGGCTGACCAGCAACAGTGTCAGAAGCCTGCGTCTGGGTCCTCTTTGATTTGTTAATACCAAGGCAC
Source organism: Plecoglossus altivelis (assembly GCA_036571765.1). Taxonomy (NCBI): domain Eukaryota; kingdom Metazoa; phylum Chordata; class Actinopteri; order Osmeriformes; family Plecoglossidae; genus Plecoglossus; species Plecoglossus altivelis. The sequence continues at coordinate 13,321,576 of BROE01000009.1, read as the reverse complement.
AGGGGCCAATCGATTGGCTGAATTGTTGAGCACTGAAGCCAGCCGAAGCGTGGAGAGGCCCAGGCCCTTCAGAATGTCAGCCTCTGACTCCCTCTGTTTGGTCTATGCACACACCACAGCAGTGGCAGTTTGCTATGCCCAGATGAACTTTAGAAAGAGGCGACGGCCTGAATTCACAATAACAAAACAAACACAAGTTGTTTCTTCACAGCTCAGTTCACGGGTAGTGACTTTGTTCAAGGGAACACAGATGCAGACACATTTGTGATTTACTCTTCTCCTCATCCACCCCCCCCCCCCCCTCCTGCTTCAGAGTTAGCCAGGCCCTGGACTTCAATATTCCCCTCGTTCCCCTCCTCAAGCCCAGTCCTCCAACACCCCCCGCCTTTCACACAGTCAGGCCCTAATTAGGGCATGTGCCTCCCTGTTCTGTTCTGTCACATAGCACTACTCTTCAGAGAGGACATCATTGCAGGAGACTTGCTCATGGGATGTGTTCTCTCTCTCTATGTTTCTCTCTATGTCTCTCTGTCTGTCCCTCTCTGTCTCTCTGTCTCTCTCTCTCTCTCGGCCCTACAGTACGGTAGAGCAGGCCTGTCTGAAGCAGAGTCCCAGGCTGGGATCTGGGACTGATAGAGAGATCATCTAACTCAAGTGGGGTGAATGTGACAGAAATAGCATAGAGAGGAAAGACATGCACACCCCCATCCAGATACAGTAGCAGCATCCTGCCAACTATGCATCTAGTGCTTCCAGTAGAAGTGGATAAAACACTTATATTCAGCCATGTCAAGAATTTGTATAGATGACAGGGTTCTCCTGATATTCAGCAGTACCTGATGTTTAGAGGGCTAAAGTAGAGGTCTGATCGGAGCAGACATTAGACTGGGTGGAGGGTGGATCAGGTAAGTGGTTTGAATTCTTGTCAAAAGTCAGCACTAAGAGAGCAAGGGTGGCAAATTACCTAAACAGCAATTCATGCTTCCCTGCACATGCTACTTAAAATGATTTTGAACAGCACGTTACCATGGTGATGAACTCACAGAGCTCCTCTTGTCCCGCCAGACGAAGTGACCATGGAGGAGGTGGGCCAGACCACTCAGCTGAGAGCGGGGGAGCTCATCATCATTGTGGTGGTGCTCATCATGTGGGCAGGTGAGGGATGGACTGTACCAAGGTCAGAATGCCACCCGTATCCACCTTGTTACCAGTTTAAACTGTAGAAATGAGGTGTTTCTAACCAAACATAGTTAGAAAGGCCATGCTAGCAAAGGAAAGCTGTTTTTTGTGTGAATGCAAACTTCCACAGTAAAGAGTTTTAGCCATGTCTCGTTCTCTATCCCTACCGACATCTCTCTTGCTCTCTCTCTCTCTCTGCCTGTCCCCTCCTCCTCACTCAGGTGTGATCGCCCTCTTCTGCCGTCAGTACGACATCATCAAAGACAACGAGCCCAACAACAACAAGGATAAAGCCAAGACCTCCTCAGAGTGCAGTACCCCCGAGCACCCAACAGGGGGGCTGTTGCGCAGTAAGGTATAACACCACCCCTCCTCCTCCTCTTCCCCCTGGGCCCCCCCACCGATACTGGGAAGGTGAATCGTGCCGGCAACTTTTCAATGATCACCTCCATTCATCTGAGCTGTGCCAGCTTTACTTTGAAGCTTCATTACGTTTGTCTGCATCAAGCCCAGCTTGCGTGAACGCACTTCCTCAGAGACTACAGCTGTAATGTTAGAAATGGACTGATGAGTCCCCGATCATTCACCCTAAGCATGGCTTCATGTTCATGTGCTCTGATCAATAAACCAGCCAGACGTCAGATCTTCAAATCAAACAGTGCTTCAAACTCCACCAAAATAACATTTTCTGGCTCTTCCTCACCTTCTCCCTTCCCTGTCCACACACACACACACACACACACGCACACACACAGATGAAAAGATCTATACACACTCACCCTCCCTCTTTCTCACACCAGACCTCTGTGAAAGACCATTGCGCCATTCTGTTCAGGCATTCCATGCTCATAACAGTATTACACCTTATTCCAGTGTACTAAGCTGCCCTCCATCTTTCTCACCTCTGCCGTTTCCTTCTCTCTTTCCACAGTACCCCAGGAACAACAACAACAACAACAGGATGCCATCTGTCAACATCATCGAGGTGTGACACCTCAGACACCAAACTCTACTTTCCAAAAAAAAACACACACAAAAAAACGGTCCAAAAAAGGAGTGTCTTCTCAAACAAAGCTAAGCTAAAGGCCCGCTTCATGCCCATGTGTTTGTCAGGATGAAGCTGGGACTGTGGGCATTGCTGCCACCTAACTGTGCCCACCACCAGTGCTTTGGCCCAGTGCCCAGCCTGGAGGCTGGCACCTCAGACTCTCTGGTGCCTGGCAGAGGACAGGCGGCAGTGGTGGAGAGACAGGGCCTGAGGTTTCTACCTGCCTGCACCCTCCACCAGCCTAATCACTGCCAGCAGGCTATGGGGGGAGATCTGGAGCTGATGCAGACTGGGGGGGACTCAGACAACCAGGGTCAGAACCCCCCACCTCTCTCTCCGTGTGTTAGCCATGAACAGAAACCCACCGCGAGGGTGTGCGCGCTGTGGTCGAGGCTGGAGCACTGATGACAGTGTGTTTGAATAAACTCCACCTGCTCCACCTCAGTCAGGACCACCGCGCCCTTGGTTCTATCCTCCTCATCTGATCGGTTGCTGTAAAGCTCACTTTTCCACATAGCTACTTAGGTCATGTACACTGTGGATGTTGTGTTTTCACTGCCTGTCACTTCCTCATCCTACTTTCTCTTTATCGCTCGTCATTTGAGAAGGAAAAACCCTGAGGTAGCGTAGGTCTCTAACTGCGAAGGTATCCATTTTATAGATCTCTCCCTTAGTCTCGTTCTTCCTGCGGCAAGCGAAATCATTTGACATCCCCCGAGAGCCGTTTTCATTTGGAGCGCTGGGTTCCATCTTGGGGGATCCAGATAGCGGGAGGCTAATTTAGGAGGGTGTTTGTGAGGCGCGGTGGTGGCAAGAACAGCACAGAGGGATCAAAAGACGACACCAGACAGACACCAGTGGAGCGAGAGACTTGATTCATCTGAGAATCAAAGCTTGTTAACTCTGACAGCAGGGAAGACAAGGAACACTTGACAGATGACTCGGGTACCTAGATGGTGCTCTTAATGATGCAGAACCTTGATTTGTACATTTATGTATGTTTCTTTTTACATCCACTGATCCCTTACAAATAGAAGATGTTGCTTTCTCTTGTTAGTGATCTTCTACACTGATATGTGTAACAGTACGTAGGGTCAGAGCGTACGCAGGATACTAAACTTGCTCTCAGTTGACTCGTGTTCACCATCCCACTTTTGAAAGACGTGACGCTGCATCATTGTGGATCTAAAACAGACCACACTTCTCCAACCCAACCCCCAGTTGGACTCTTGTGAGAGGCCTGACTCACATCTGTGAAGAACTGGACTCAGTCTTTATGGAAGGGCTATCCAGGCCTCTCCTGCGTCAGCAATAACGGTCCTCGATGAAGCGAAGGGATGGATGGGCTGAGGGGGGTGGGGTCTCACCAACTAAAGGAGCACCTGGAGAGGACGGTGCCTGTAGCTGTCAACCGACACTCTACATCTCAACATGCTTCGCTCAGGCTCACGCCACCAACACGCCACATTTCTTACCCTACGAAGAGGAAGAGGTAGGGAGGATCCTGGGTATGTTCAATTCATTCCAAGTCTCTCTTTTTTTATGGGTCATTGTTGCTGTCCTGAAAGTTCATGATGTCTACTGTCTATGGGGCTGGTTGCTTTTAATGTAGCTCTCATTCTTAAATCCATTTGCAACAGTCCCATCTGATAACATCAGCTGATGACAGCTTGACAGAAGGGCTCATGTACCATTGATACAGGACAGAGGAAACAGTGTGGTGGACTTCCGTTCAGTACCACTATGGGCCAATCAACCCACCCACTAACCCCTTAAGGTGCACCCAGACAAAGTGGGATGATTTTTTAAAAAGAATGGGAAGAATGTGTTTGAGGGCTGATTAAAATAGTGCTGCCTTAAAATACCTTCAACTTCCATTTCAGTTAATAGGATGGAACAACAAAAGCCCAATTTGTAACCGTTTCATTGTTGTATCATTTTCACACCTGTGTGAGGTGTGAAGACGATGTTATCTGTGACCAACCATGGTCAAGTGATTCCGAGCAAACATGAAAACGTGTTTCTCCAATCCCTTAATTAGAAGGTTGGGTGGAGATAACTGAATGTATTGATTCTGTTTGAAAAACACCAAGGCAGATCAATGTGTACATAGGTTGGTTTTTATCATTCTTATTAGCTGGTTAGCAGGAATGCTAGTAGGTGGAAAACATGTGTCTTTGGTTGAAGGTGTCAGTTTTGTAATTTCCAGCTGAAGGGCACTATAAAAGTCCTTTCATTTGAAAAACATGCATTTAGATTTCACTGCTCTGCTTTCAACATACTACATTTCTCTAGCATTCTAATGTTGTACTGAAGCTGTTTGTATGGGGAAGAGGGGGGCTGATGGCTTTTAAAAGACTGTGGAAGGCAAAGCAAGTTATTTTCCATCCTGTCTTTAGAAACTGAGAATATGAAGACTGATGCAGTGATGATACAGCTTCTTTGATCCAACTCAAGGGATCGATGGACATCCGTTCAGTTCCGGTTCATTAATCACATCCATTTGCACTTTTGCCTTCCCATGTCTCACTGTGCAAAACAACAACCACACGCCCGCCAGTTCTACCACTTCTTCTACAGACTCTGTGCTGATAATTAACCTTGGGTGGGGGAGAGAGGGAGAGGAAGAGAGAGAGATGCAGGCGGTGAAGATGAGGGGGGAACCGGATCTGGAGGGGCTGGGTGTGGGCTGAACAATGACTAATGCTATGGCTTTTATCACTCCCTCTCCTCCCTCTCCACTTCCACCTTTAATGAGAGAGAGTGGAAGAACTCTGGTTCTATTTCTCTAATCCGCACTGATTTGTGTCAAGGCCGAGAGCGGGTTTTAAGTAGAGACAGTGGGAGTGCGAGAGGGAGGGGAAGGGCAGAAGAGCTGGAAGGAGCAGAAAGAAGTGGACAAGCCGATTTGATTGATGACCACAGACGGATGGCTGTTCCCAGGACTAGCTCTAGAGGGGGGGGTCTAGCAGCGCTGTTCTGCTGCATTACCCAGAGTGCTCAGCAGTTCTTAGAAAAGTTTTGCGCTGAAGGTTGAAAGCATCTGTCCTTATGACTGCCATCCATGCTCACAACTCACTTCCTTCCTCCCTCCCTCCAATCGATAGGCCTCTGTCGACTCAGTAACGGATAATGATGATCATCTCCCAGGATAATTTCTTTGAACTGTGGCCATGCCTGTAGGTTGCAAATGCTAAATCTTTCAACGGAACCCCAACGGATTTCATTCACCTCCTTCAAGTTTTCAATTAGTGTTTCAATTTTCATCTTGGTTTGGGGAATATGCCCCTCTTCCCCAGCGCTGTATAGTGAGAGTGCAGGGGCACCGTTGATAAAGCACCTATGTATCTATAGTCTAGATCTGCAAAGCTCATTCTTAACTGAGTGTATTATAGTCACTTTGGATTATGGTTTGCTGTTCATGGTGGCAACTGTAAATGCAGAATTTGATGTGGCTGTTTTAAGAGCAGGCATAAACGTAGGGCTAATGTAAACCATGTTTCTGTTATGCTGCCAAGTTTGTGTCTGAGTTTGCTCCGTGCCGTGCAGACGCTTGCAGGTCTGCACTGAGGAGGGATCATCGTCAAACGTATGCGTGACTTTTCACGATAGAGTTCTGTGCCAACCCACCAGGTCAGACTTCCTGTTGGTTCACTTGAGAAGGCCTTAGGTGTCACAAGCATGGGGGATTGTCTAGTGGGTACATAACTTACGTGTGCCAGGTGCCAGATGGTTGTAATGTCATGTGAAGCGCACTCGGGTCTGCTCATCTGTGCAGAGGCTGACCTCCCTCTGCAACACCACAATATGTGTCTTTCTGTTCCTGGAGAAGTCATTGGCTAGACCCCCCCCCACCTCTTTGAATGTGTACAGTATCATACAATACCTTCACCTGCCTCTACAGTCACTGGGAGATGCCAAGGAGGTATACTCAGATGAAATGCAATTAGGTTGCAAGCAAACATTTTTGTTGTTGACTTTTGTCTTCTCAAAGCAAAGAATATATATGAAAGACTGTAAGAACTCAACATTCCAATTTGGTGTTTTCACTTTTTATGATGCTGAGGATCATTTTGTTTTTTGGACATATTTCTTATGTTGTTCAAAAGATATCCCTGAGAAATTGCTTTGCTCCTGAAATAACAGAAAGCTTGGGATGGGATTAATATCCGTTCATTTTTGTTTTGTATTGTACATAAAGTAAAGAAAAACCGGTAATCGTTGTTGGCATTCAAAGAACCATACTAGACGTGTTTCTTTATATTTCAAGCGATCCATAACGACGTAGGCCTCATAACTGTGGGTACTTGACCACTGTAAAGAGATTTACGAAAAAGCATGGTTAAGAAAACATGAAATGCTTTATCAATGCCATCCTGTTTATATTCAGTGTTCAGCATATCCAATAGTCACTGCTTAAAGAGGGCTAGCATGGTTCTATTATTATGCACAAGGTTACACAATTTCTATTATGGAGAACATGGTGTATGCTAACTTGTGTATGCTTAATAAAATAAAATAATCTTACGTTTTTCCCAGAAAACCTTTCTGTTTTCCTCTCAATACTTTTCTACCTACTGCCTGCAAATGTTGACATAACAATGACAGGAATGTACTGTGAGGGTACTTTGGTTTAAACAGGTAACATTTACCTTTTGGATATCCCGATAAAGTGTCTATGTCTTGAAAGGGGGTTTGGATGGTCTAGGAATGGGGGGGGGGGACTCAGGCCGTGACATTTTAAGAAGCAGACATCATCTTTCCCTTCTTGAATAATGCATTGCTGGAAACGTTCACTAGAACTGTCAGGAACCAGCGCTAGGCAGCCGCACACAATCTCCCCCCTCATTGCTCTCATAGAGTTCTGACAGGCCTACAGATTCACTCTAATAAATAAATACCCAAACAACACGGTATCAAGCAACCACATTAAATGAGGAGTCAGCAATCCAAGTACAAACGTGCCTAGATTCACAAGGACAGATATCAACAGGCCTCACGCACTACAGCCTTACCAACAGCAAGGAGCTCAAATACCAGCGTAGATTCCATTCACAGATCCCTCCAGTGTGTTAATATAAGACTCATCCCAACTTGACCTGTCCGGCAACACATTCGCAGACAACTCGTTGTGAGATATTCTCCTGTCACGCCTCATTTGGACCGTTTGGCCAGTATTAGCAGGAGCGTTCCAGCTTTAGGACTCAGCTCATCAGAAACACTCATCAGGATGGCGCTCGCTGAACACAAACAAGGCTCACGTTGCCACGACGATCGTGCACGTGAGATCAGATGGGAGCTTGGGGAGCTCTCGTCTCCCACACACCGTGCACAGCAGGCTTCACAGCACGTTGTGAGGCGCGCACGCATGCATGCACGCATGCATGCACGCACGCATGCACCCACTCTCGCACACCATGTCTTGGTTCTACTTACAGCCCTCAACATGCCTCCCAAGCAAATGTCAACACGCTCACAAATACCCAAACAGACACAATTCAATCTATATGTTGATACCTTGAGGTTAGGGGTTGAATGGCTGGGGTGGGCACACATCTGCAGTGTTAATGAGACCCAGACAGAGAGGTAGGGTCAGACAGGGTACAGCTGAGCTCAGACACAGTGCTGCAGTTCTCCATGTGAACACAGCACATTAGACCACTGAAACATAGCCTAGCATTTCAGGGTAACCTTGTGAGTGTGCGTACAAACGGTGTGCCATGCGCGTCCACTGTCCAGTCGTGACACCAGAGTTGTCTCCACTTCCAAACTTAATTAAAATCCAGCATTAGCATCAGTTTCAGCTTCAGAAGAATGAATGTGGAGAGCTCTGTTTACCAAGTCCTTCTCTGGAGGTTTGTGGGCAAAGCTGGAAAAAAGAGTTCCAGGCTTACATAAGACATTTCCATAATAAATGACCCTCCATCTCTCCACTATGCTTAACTGGTGCCTGACATGACAAGGCGTTTAACAGGCCACTGTACCTGCGACTGTATAGGGACTCTACTGGTCTGAAATATTCATTCATTTAACTATATAGGACTTCTGTGAGAAAGGGAAGCTCTTCCAAAGTAACACTCCACCAGCAGTGCGGAAGGAGCAGGGAGAAAAGGAGCGTGAAACTAGAAGCTGCAAGGTTGTGACAGCTGCAGAAAGGTGAAGCCAAATGTCACAGGCTGTGCATGCAACCCAAGGTACAGAACTGAAAACATTTAGGTTATTCCACTAGCAACCTGCAGGAAGCAGATACTGTGCATACACTAAGAGAAAGGACTCGACCTTGGTTTATTTCGTTTAGTTTTAACTTGAGAGGTGGAGTGTCCTATAAAGAATTGTCTGACCAGTGATTTATATAAAACAGCTAAATGTGCCAAGCTAATGTATTAGTAAGAAGTGAACTTGACACCGGGATCGTGGATTTTGCTGGGAAATTGTGAGGCACTGGCACATGACTGAAAAGCCCAATAGCAAAATACTACTACTACTACTACTACTGCTACTGCTACTGCTACTGCTACTGCTACTGCTACTGCTACTGCTACTGCTACTGCTACTGCTACTGCTACTGCTACTAAGAAGAAGAAGAAGATAATTGGCAATAAACCACACAGTGGTTTAAAGTAACAGCGCAGTAAAGGTGAGAACAGGCATGCTGGTCATGCCATACATTTTGGCCAGCCCTCTTCACTATTTTAAATAAAATAACATTCTCTTGCCATGGTCTTCATAAAATAACGGTCAAAAGAGAAGTGCTAACATTTACACACATTTTAGAAGAGCTTAAGAAGTGTTTGGCCATGCCTTTCTCTGACTTAGTATTTTGTATTCCTCTTGAAAACCTTTGGGACTGTGGCAAAGCGCCTATGATTTCGGTGGCTCTGACATCTCCACTGGTCCAAACTCAACTTCTTCATATTACTAAAACGCATTTTGTAATTTCTGGAACAAAAATGCAAAACCAGTGCAAACCCAGACCCAGTCCTGTGCAGCATGTACCTGCACGTGAGGTCAGAGGGGTGCTGCCATAGCTGACCGGTCAGGCTCGGCCCCTGGTGAGCTACATGATCCATCAAGTTCAGCAGCTCTGTCATCACCACTGCGCACACAGACAGCTCTGACATCACCCCTACACATACAGCTCTGACATCACCCCTACACATACAGCTCTGACATCACTCCTACACATACAGGTCTGACATCACCCCAGCACACACAGCTCTGACATCATCCCTGGACACACACAGCTCTGACATCCTCCCTGTACACACACACAGCTCTGACATCATCCCTGTACACACACACAGCTCTGACATCATCCCTGTACACACACAGCTCTGACATCATCCCTGTACACACACATAGCTCTGACATCACCCATGCACACACAAAAACAATCAGCTCGTCTCACATCCCAACAACATCAGATGTGAGGGTTAGAAGGCCTGGGAGGGCTGCTGCTGTGTGAGGATCTCCTCACACAGATCCACACAGTACCTTGTCCTACCCCTACATTCTCCTTCATGTGACGGGTGACCGAGTCCACGTACACCCTCTTTTCATGCTGCCAGACCCTCTCACTGTCATACACCACCAGCCTGGAACAGACAAGACATCCACCTTCTTCCAACAATATAGATATGACTTTTGTGTCCCACCGACAATCACCAATCCCTGAAACTATATTTGAAGCCAAGCCAAGAAGCCAGTTGGATCACTCATTTAGATATAAAATCCCATTGCTCAAATGGGGAAGGCATATTTAAACAGACAAGATAACTTTTTTTTTACTATTCAAGGCCTTGTCAACCAAGTTATGCAAGTAGAGCTGACATGTCAATCCAGCTCTATCAAGAGGGCGATAAGAGGACTTCACACTGACTGGATGAACGCACTGTTCAGTACCGTGACATTGTGGCCTTCCCTTCTTTTGTGTTGCTCCCTTTGTGTTGAAAAGTCTTCTTTGGGACATCTCTGGGCTGAGGGGGGCTGAGGGTCTCATTCTGATTGGCTGATTGCTGCTTTGTTACTGTTGTTGATCTGCAGGTTAGGAACCACAACCACAGATCTTACCTGCACAGGTATAAAAGATCATTAAAATGCTTGGTTACAAAGCCAAACATGAGACTTTTATCAACAGGCAATGTTAATCAAGTTCATAAGTAGAACTTGTGAATTTTCAGACAGTCATTCAGATATCTTTACCTGGACCTGCAGCGGTAAAGTAGCCTCGTAGCTTGTCTCCACGGTTACCTCCTCCACCAGGCGCTCATGGGTTGAACCAATCACGCCCCCCTCGTTCTTCCCTTCCTCCTTCCCCTCCCTCCCTCATCATACACTTCTACAAGTCTGTCTGTACTATAGTGACAAACAGAGGACTGGAGTAAAGGGTCTCCTATGATACAAAGCTCCCCGGCGCTTACGTCTAAACATGCATCTGCACCCTCCACCGAAATCAACAAAGCCCCACCGGCACTGAGGGAGTCATCCAGGCTGATAGAGGCGCTGTCAACACACATTATTTTGTGGTTTCCATTGCTTTTTTTGTAGGAGTCTCATAAGTATCATCAAGGCAAGTCATCAAGTCGCCTTTTCTGACCTGTGGAATCACTACAGGTCACTAACTCAATTATCAAATGGGAAGGATTAACATTTCCCCACAAATGGTTTGTGGTTCCATTAGCCTGACCATTTCCACAAGACATCATCCTCTTATACAGACAGAGGTCTCAAGTGCCCATGGCTAACGTTACCATTTTCATAACTTAATTTCTAAACACTAAGTTGGTGAAAAATGGTTTTCATACTATTGGCGATGCAAGCATCGTCCATCCCGTAACATAACAAGGGCAGATAATTCAACCAAACATAGCTTGGAGTACTAGCTAGCTAACGACGTTAGAACAACAAGACTCGGTATGATCTCTTCTGGCCTGGAAAATCAAGATGTGAGGTTGAATTGGAATTCGCTATCGAAAACTCTACGCTTAATGCATGTTTAATACATGCTTGTGTTGAGTAAATCGTACAGCTTCAGTAGTTGAATGCATCCTGTCCTTGCCAACAGAACTAAGTGGGAACAAAATGTTGCACCTAGTAGGCTACCGACAAGCTCGTGCTGCGCTCGAGGGTGTGCCTTGCTAATAACTTAAACACATTAGCTTCCTACATTTGATATTGTGTCAATGAGTGTCATTGAAAGATAATACTGTTCATGTGATTTGTATCACTTTCTGAACGAAGAACTTTTACTTACGACGTTTTTCGTAGTACACCGCAAGAGGGATTTCAACTGACAGGTGCAAAAATGCAAGGTCAAAGGTTCACGTACTAGATGCCTTCTGGGTGATGTTTAGGCGCGCGGGTAACAAGAAACCTTCTATAAGGTCAACAAACAATACGGTTTATAAATACCAAAATATCATTTCACACTTTTTATGAATACATTGTTCGACACTGTGTTCATTTCTGAAGCAAAATTACCCATCCTACAACAATGAACAAAAGAGCGCAAAATAATTCAATTTAGATTTTATTACAATGCTTTTTAACAATTAAATCTCAATATTGAAGTAGTTAATCCAATGAAAACACGTTTAATGCGCAAACGGTCTCCAATACAAATGAACACGGAGAAAACCCCACAGAGGTCAATTTGCCTTCTGCACAGCCAACAAGTATAACCTAAACGTTAGTCTTTACATCTTCAGATTAAGTGAAAGATAAATAACTTGAAACACTGTGAAATGTCAACTTCAAGTAAAAGTTAGCACCCTTGATTATAAATGGATTCGTTATATATTCATATATATAATCCTTTTGATTTCTCAAAGCAATGTAGAAATGAATGTGAAATTAGTGTGCAATGCATTACCACATGAACGCATGGGGGGGAAAGTGCAAATTATTTTGATTGAAGATTATATCCACTTCTCTTCTATGATCCTGCTCAAGGAACTGGACTTCTCTCAAAGAAGAGGGGGACCTTGGCAAAGTGTTCGTGATAAACGTTGCTCTTGTTCTTCCATTGTACCAAAGTATACCTTGGAATGATAATATCTAAATTCACATGGTAATTTCTATTAAAACCAGAACAAAAAAAATGATATTCCAATATGCAATTAGTCAGTCCCTGGATGTATCTCACCTCTAAGGACACACACAGGCATGTCAGACCACAGATCTGGGGTTAATGACCACACTATGTACCTGCAGGTGAGGTCAGAGGGGTGCTGCCATTGCTGGCCATTGAAGCCTGCTCCTTGAAGTGCCATATTGGCCATCATGTTGAGCAGCTCGTGGATTAGCCCTGCACAAACCACATACACACACTCACTCATATGCAGACTTCACAAACTTGCACTGTTTAGCCTGCATTTAGATGATATCATGTCTGGGTTATTTTGCTCCTCATTGAAATCCTTAAATAATCTTTTCCAGTACCACTTAGTGAACTCTGGTTTTCCTTCCTAGTCTCCTCATTATGTTGGTTGACTGTGGCCACATAATACCTCCTCTGCTGCTGCAAGCAATCCTCTCTGATCAGTGGTCTGAAACCAACGAGACAGCCAGCATCTAGCAGACTGGACATTGATCCTCCCCAGCCCAACATCCCAGCTCAACATTGCTCTATCAACCAAACTCATCTGACACAGTGACGAAGTAGCCAATCTGAAGCCGGTTTCGAATCACAGACCTACTTTTGCCAGGCAGTAAAGAACGTACACTTTGATGTCCCTGAGATAAGAGGGAGATTTGACTGTGGATAAATGAATGAGCAAATTGCTCCCTCTGGAGGTGACTAGCAGGATGACATTAGGCACAAACTTCAGTCCTGCAGAATATACTATACCTTGGAGGTAGTATATCCACCCATCTATTTTGCTGGATCGCTTGTTACTTGGGCTTGTTTGATGACAGCAAGCTGGGTTTCCTTGACCTCTAGCACAGGTGGAGGTCGTTTGACTTCAGGCTGAACTTATACCGTTGTGATGGTCGGTTTCGGAACCAGCTCGGCCGTTTGGGTTGATACATGCTTGGTCATTTGCTTTGGTACTGTAGCTTGGTTGGGTAGTCGGCTTAGATTTCCCACTCTTTGGTCAGCCTGGCTTGGTTTGATCGTTTTTTTTGTACAGAATAGTTTTGCACAGGCATGGCTTTCTGCAGAGCTTGAACTGTGTTGATCCCTTTCTGTTGGGGTCGACTGATGTTCAGTGCTGGTTTGCTGTTGTTACTTTTCAGGCTTGTAGCCTCTCTATCAGACGTTACCTAAACCAGAGATGGAATTGGAAGAGATAGCAAACAGAATACTGGATTTATTCACATTTGCATATATGACAAAAAATCATCTATTATGAAAACTATAAATATATCCTTGAGGGTGTGGTGGGGTTCAAAATCCTTACCTGTGTTTGCAAAGATCTGGTATTTTAGTGGCTCATCTCCATGGTAACCTTTTTATCTACAGAAGAGACTGGACAGTCCTGGCCTGAAGGAAGGCCACACCCTTTACTTTGGTCTCAGCACATACTGTACTGGCCCTGGGTGACACTGTGGCACTGTTAGGACCAATGGTACCTTCAGTACCCTCTCCTGTATCAAACGGGCTGTACAAACTGTCCTCTAAGGTAAAGGAGGTATATTGTTCCAACAAGTCAGCTTGGCTCGTGTTGGTCTTAGGGGGAATAAAGGGCTTTCCCTCTGCACTGTCTTCCAGTGGGTCTTAGGAGGATAGAGGACCTGGCATATTCTTTCCCTGCTGACCAGACGGAAGGATGTGTCGAGGGGCTCAAGGCATGAATCCCTAATATTCCTGTCTGCTTGACAGGCCTTAATGCCGGCCAAATAAAGGTAACTTTTGTCTTGTTTTTTCGTTTTGTCTGGCTGTACCTTATTCTCTTCCCCCCCCCCACCTTCTGTCCCCATCCCCCTGTTCAGGACTTTGACAAGACCCACTGGGTTTTTGACGACAGTCTTCATTATCAACACTCTGACAACTACCTTTGAAGGTGTCAAACAGCCTCTTCTTGCATCAGGACTTTAGCACACGATCCCAGAGGGAGAGCCAAAGGCAGGGCCAACATCGAGTGCGACCTCCTCAGGATCCGACGAACGATGTGGAGATAAACTGCCTGACACTGTGTGTCCCAAACCATCAGCTGACCCACCTAAGTGCTCCTTCTGACCTGGCTTCGAAGACGGTACAGCAGTTATAAGCCACGGAGAGTCATATCCCCAGTGCCACAACGAACTCTTCTCAAGAGGTGTTGTTGTTTGGGAAACAGAGGTGGAGGCAGGAACAGACACATTGTCTGGCAAGGCAGTTTCTGAAATGTAGTTCTTTTTGACAGGAGTAATCAATAGTATAAAGCTTGGCTGGTTCATTTCCGATGTCTGCCTTGTTTCTGCTCCTTTGAAACATATACATACAATGCGATTCACTTTGTTTCTACTCGGATGTGCGCCCAAAGTGATATATGTGAAAACAGATATCCTTCCTAAAACTGTGGCTTCCGCCTACCTAAAAGCATGCATTTCTGTCGCCTCCGCTAAAGCTTAGCTATAGCTAGCTACATTTACAAGCAGAATAACGTGTAACTTTGACATGTGACATTCAGGTTTAGATCCCTCTAAGGGGATTTGATAGTACGCTAATGCCTGTAAATTCCATCAATGACTTCGACCCTGCACAATTATACTTAAACTAAATGATTTGGCTTACAGGCCACGTTGATGTACAATATAACATGTTGTTAACTGCGTCGTTATTCGCAAAATTAACGTTAGCTTGCATTCAATGTTAATTTAAAAAAAGGTGAGGGTACAAGCTAGTCTAAAGGATGTCCCGAAATGCATTTACTCACTGTACATTATGTTATGTACATTTCACATTTTTACTTTCACATTTAACTCAACCGACAACTATGCTTGACTGCTGGTTCTCCGTCGTGCATGTATTACCGATCAAAATATTGTATTATGCCTTATTATCATGTATTATGATCAAAATATTGGCTTGTCATGGAATAGACGAGCACTAACGTCAGACAACTCACGTTGGGGGAAGGGGGGGTTCACGGGACGGACTTATAATGCATCTTTTTTATTTCATTCTATCGTATATGGGTGCAATATATTCAATGAAATTGTTTAAATTAATTTCAAACTGTAACAAAATTGTAAAAAGTAACACTGTGACCTTATCAAAAACATCAACCCACATGTCCTGTCCCCCCACCCCCGCAATGTTAACTGGTCAAATATTTGTAAGCAACGTTAACAAAACAATGGTACATACAGTCTAGTGAGCTTTATGGTAAATTATTTCTCCACCCCAACATGAAATTATGTGCTTTGGATAGGAATGATCAAAGAGTGCAAATATAGATCTTGCAATAGAAAAAAATATGATTGTCTTTTTTATACACATAAACACACTCACATTCACACACTCAATTAATAGCCATACAATACTGCACACTGCAAGTCCATTTTCTTAAAGCCTTTATGCCCAGGAGGCCAGACCACTGAGCTCAGAGCAGATGACAGAAACCCCATTTGTTCCCAGCTCATTTTTGACTTCACTCACTGGTGGCTTCACATCAATCACCGATGAAACTATCCCTTTGAGTACGTCACACCTCCATCCACAGATACGTATGGAAACGTCACAGCAAAACCCTTCTGTAACCTAAACATCGCACGCTGACCAGGGATGTCTTGACCATCCATGGTGATGTATCCATGTGACTGAGAAATGGTGCATTCATGATAAACCTATCCTCCACATCACCCTATTGTTTATATATACACACACACACATATACATTATTTGGTGAACTAAAATACAGACAGTACATAGCATAACATACAGTGGGCAACCAAAAATGACATTTAATTTGAGTCTGTAACAAAATGATGATGGTATGGTTGAGGAAGAAAACCAATAACACATGGAGTTGATATTGCTTTGGTTGGAGTTCTTAGGCCCGTCAGGTTGGGGCCTCCGCCTTGTCAGTTAGTTAGTTATAGTTAGTCACCATAACTTCCTCAGCCACCTGGTGGCGCCACTACGAGGTCTGCAGCAGGGATCAAGTCCAAAACACCAAGGATGCTACCAGTGTCCCTCACTGCCTCTATTACTCTCATCCGTATCTCTGTAGTTTCCTGCACTCTCTCTCTCTGCTCCTACATCCTCTCTGTGGCTGCGTTCGTTTCTCCTTTCAGAACCCGAACATGTCATCTTTCTCAGCGTTGTCTCCGTCTGTTTTGTCCCAGTTGCTTGGGGACAGGCACTCTTCAGTGTTCAAATCCTGAGGGTTTACCCCAATGTCCAGGACCTGGGGGTTAGTGCGAGACTCAGCGAGTCTGGGGAAAACAAGAGAAACATTGGTATCATTTGCTATGCTTAAGACAGATTTAGTTTTTCCTTCCACAAACTCAATCATGTTTGGAAACTGAAGCCCCAACAAGCTAGTGAGATGATTAATGTCTGAATTGTGTAGTGAAATGATTGGCAACAAACACAATGTCAGCAGTGGATTATCAGGAACTGTTCGTAGAAAACATCTAAGTGAGAATGTTGAGGCATGGGACATAGTATGGTGGAAAACTAGTGAGACTTAACACCAGACAGACTCTGAACACATGAACACTAGTCGGCTCACCATGACATCACTCATTCAGTGCCGTGGCAACAACGGGGTGCGAATGGCTGATGGCGTGAGGCAGAACAACACACAACGACAGTAACGAGACAACGTCATGATCTTAGACAAAATGCAAAACGGCAAGACTAAATTCTCTCTAAATATGAATATTTGTCAATAAGAACGGCACTTTGGTGGAGATTGGGCTAAAGGGTGGATGGAACCTACACTAGCCAAAATGTTGCGTACGGTTTGTATGTCAATGTATCTATGTACCTGCGTGTGCTCTACACATCATCCATGCTGAAACAGATTGGCTGAGGTGAGGGGGGTGAGGGCAAGTGCGAGTGGAGGAGGATGGTGACTAAGGACAGGAGGGATATGATGGACACAATGGATGGCTCGTCCAGTAAATGATCTTGTGATTACCTGAGTACGATTCAAAACTATCCAGACTGCGGCTGGGAGGGGTGCAAAGGAAACGTCAAGAGTCAGACAGCGCAAATCACACAGCTGGATCAATAGGGGCAGGGCCGGTGGGTTGTGGGGGAGGAAAGCTGCAGTAAGAGTCAGCTGCCAGCAGAGGGCAATGCAGTCACTCTAATGGCAAACAGGACTTGGGTTTTGCATAGCATTGGTCATGGCGAAAACACCTCACTTCAGCTACTTGCTGCTTAACGACAGTACAGGGGAAAGGGGAGGTTAAAAAAAAAAGACTATGCAGTTCTTAATAAACTAAACTACACACGTAGAAAGCGGTTAAACAAAGCAATACAGGATCAAGCTGAGAAGTCCCACGGATCAAAACAAAGAACAGAGAGAACACAACACTCCTCTCAAAAACAACATTTGTTTTCCCCTCCGCAGGACAAAGGAAGTGTGTTGTCCCCCTCCACCTCTCAGACAGAAGGGTTAGCAGGTGAGCTTGGGTCTCCAGAGTGCTGCCACCAAACAGTGCCATGCTGTACAAGCTCCAACTCTAATGGAGGGACACAAGCTCAACGGCCATTAAACCAGCTTTTACTGCAAAAGCTCTTTCGTCCAACTCAGAGGAAAAGACTGACCCCATTCCACCCCGCTTCCTCCCTGGGGAGAAGAGGGGAAAGAACAAGCATGAACCGAAAGCTAAATACGCCTGTCAATACACAGCCTTTATAAATAGCCAAGTCTAGCAGGGGGGGGGGTGGAAGGTCCGAGGCTCCTTTCTGTGCGTTTGGTTTTGGCTTCGAAAAACCCCTCGAAAGCAAAGTGGTTCCACCAGCTTGTTAAAAAGGTGCTCCGACTGCCTGTCACCTTTCCAGTGACTCCAGTGGACAGCATGTCTCCCTGCAGTTAAATATACGCTTCAGACAAGCAAGTCAGAGGTAGATATTAGTATTCCTAGCTGACAGCAGTCTGGCTGCACCATGAAACAACACGATCAACTGAAGTTAAATCTCGGTTACATGAAAAGCATGCCAGCAGCCTGCTTTGAACCAACAGCGGCTTAAAGCAGGTCCTCATCTCCTCCCCCTGAACGTTTCCTCACTGAACACATCCGACGGGCCGGATGCAGGCTCACCTCTCATCCCAGCCTCCTCCTTAATGAGGGCCGCTGAGATTAACTGTGCGGGTGTAATTACGGCAAGCAGACAAATAATCATCTGATAACTGGTCTAAAATGGCCTCTTAGCGCATGATTACGGTGAGTTTAAAGAACTTGCTAAAGGTGACAGTGGGACTCAGAGACAGAGTGAGCCAGGGAGAGAGAGAGAGTGAGCGAAAGAGCGAGAGAGAGAGAGCGAGCGAGAGAAAGAGAGACAGACAGACAGACAGACAGAGACAGAGAAAAGAAGTCCAAGCACCGTCAAATTAACTGAGAAATGCTAAATACTGCTGTGGAAACTGGAAGCACTGATAAGAGTTGAATTGGATGGCATTACTTTAGGGCTGTGGCAAGAAAATATAAACAAATACACATTAAGAGTCGCAACTCTGCTTTCCCCATTCTAACAGCCTAATCTGGGTACGGCTAGTTATAGACAGACATGGGCAATTGGTCGGTATTTAGACATCAGAGGTTAGGATGGGGTTCTTTAGCTGGCAAGTAACAAAGAATGACCCCCAATTTGTGAGACAAAGACCATAATAGTGGAAGTCTACTCAGTTCAATTGTTTGACCAAAAAACTCCCCTGTTTGTTACCAACGTAATCTCTCCCCCTCTCTCATTGTGGGGCCTAGGAGAGTACACTGAAGAAATAGTCCCTGTGGAAGCAGCCATGGCAGCAGATGACTTGGGGTGTGCCGAGGCTTGTAAAGCAGCCCTTTAGGCTCTCCAGGGCCTGGGTGTGCTCAGCGGTGAGCCATGGGGAGGGAGTGGCAGCGTTTACTGCCAGTCAAGGCCAAACCACTGGGCTATTTCCAGAACAAGCTTGTGTGAGGAACTGCTAAGAAGAAATAGTTGGTGGGGGAGAAGCAACCGCAAGTCCTCACCTTGAGAAAGCTTCATCCAGGCCATCCTCCAGCTCCTGGAAAACAAGATGGCAGGATGAGGGTGTGTGCGACTAACAAACGGTAACAACATTGATTCATGTCAGACGAGGCATGTCGTACGCATTGCGTGTCACGCATGTTCAGAATCATTGCAAGTGACGCTGACGATGCAAAACGTTGCTCTTAAACTACAGCACCTCTTCCTTCCTTCTTTGGGACCCAACCCATCTCCCAACCCTGCAGTCCAGGTTTATCAATACAGGAGTGACCCATACCTTCCCCTGCTATGGGGACTGATCTGATAAGGCAGCTTCTTTTCAATGCACTATTGTCCCCTTGCATGGCCAGACTCACCAGCATGTTATATCAAGCCCCTGCATGTGAACACACCCTGCTTGCTCCATAGCCAGGAGGATCTATTGTCAATATCGGAGGCAATTGTTTCTTCTTCTACACACTGATTCCACTGCTCTTATCAGGCCTATGCAGCTGAGGCTGTGGTCTTACCCATACAATGTTGTTGTTGTCTGTGTGATTGTGAACATTGAAAGAGTCCGCTTCGCTCCCTGAGTGAACCAGCGCCATGTTGGCCCCCTCCGCCAGGTCCAGAAGGTTTCCGGTGGCCACCTCTGTGACACAGGACACACACACACACACACACACACATCAAAAGACTGCAATGCATATTTTCAGACACTGCCCAAATTAAAGCATTCCATTAAAGCAAGAATGTCCGTAATTTTCCACCAGACGTTTTACTCATGATCCCAGTCATGATCATCAGCAAGTTTAACACAGTAAACAGGGGCTATTATGAGCCTGGGGAGGACTAGGCCCTCCTTCTTACCAGACCCTCCCTCCTACCCACCTACACACACACACACACACACACACACACACACACACACACACACACACACACTAATGGGTCTCATCAGCATAGCCATCTGTGGACTGTCACTTAGTGATGAGTGGGCGTGGAATAACCCCCTGACACACACACCTCACCATGGAGACATGACTAGCCTGTAATGAGATAGCCTCTATTGGCTGGGCTGCTGAGACAGCCACAGCTGTTTAATAGGGCTGGGGGAGGGTGGTGGGTGGGTGCATGCGTGAGCCTACAGCCGGCCTTCTCCCTCAGTGAGGCTGGGTTCCACCAAGGTCAGTCATCTCAGAGCCTCTTCTGTGTTTCTCTTGCTTCTCTTATCCCGCCGCCCGTGAGCACCCTCGTCTTCCTGAGGGCTTCATTATCCCGGGACGACCTCTCCCTTCTGAAGCGTGGCCCCAGACAGACGAACGGCGTCCAATGATAGACCTGCGCAGCTCCGAGCAGCGGCTCACCTCGCGCTGCGCCGTGTCTCTCTATCAACACTGCATCATTGACATTTACAGCATCTTGCCTTTCACCGAGGAAGCAATTATCAGCCGGTGATTAGTCATCTGATATATCTGTCTGAGCTGGAGAATGGCGTGTGTGTGTGTGTGTGTCTACAATGTTCCCATAGTTCTGTCCTGGCTGGGGAGCTGGAAGAAAGGACTGATGGAGGGCAGCGTCTGGCTGAACTACCCAGGGATGGAGGGGCAAACTGGGGGCCAGGGCTATCGGATTCTCAGCTCCTCTGATCCTACATCCCGGAGGAGAGCAGCCATTGAGGAGCTCTATCTCAAGCTTTTACACACACACACGCACACACGCACACACGCACACACACACACAGTCTACTGTGACAGCAGACAGGATGCTGGCAGAAGGGAGTATCATGTCACCAGAATAGCGCTGAATCATCTGACAAAAATCCCTCGCCTGACAGACAGGAGGATTTTCGTCCACACAAGTGAAGGTCACATAAATAGTTCTGGAACTAAGCCCATGTGTCCCCAATCACTCTTTTATAGGTTAAAACCTTCTAAAAGCTCTTAACCTGTGTAAGACCTAAGCCTTCCCTACATTTCACAGTGAAACGGAGCCAAGAGTGCAGTGCACATGGTTCATTTAATACCAAGACATCAAACCTCGCAAACTTCACCCCCTGAAAAAGTACAGCGAGTCAGCTTTTGACTGGTCTTATTAGAGGGATGATTTCCAATCCCTTGAGACAAACTCTCCAGATTCCAACCTGTATCCATGTAAACAGACTGTCAACGGATATTCAGGGGAAATTCAGAGGAATTTGGTTCTGGCTTGAGGCCACCTGGCCAGGCGAATGGGAACCTTGTCTCTGAGCTGATGCTTTCAAGCTTGATCGGCTTGCTTCCTATATCGGTAGCCTTCGCCCGTACAAGGACAGGAAAAAAGTGAGAACGGAGCGTGAAAGAGAAGAGGAGAAGGACCTGAGTGAGCCGGTGGTTAAAAAAAAGACACCAGTCTGGGGAGCAACAAATGGAGCAACTAAAGCCGATGGGCTTGCCTGGAAACTCCTGGCTTCAACATGGAACAGAAACCTGAGAGCCTGACAGATCGTGGGCTTCTTGAGCAAACACAGCTTCCTGTAGTAGGACTTTACTGTCAGTGAAGCATGGGTCGCCATGCCAACAGCCCAATGGAGTGTGAGGACGTTGGTGGTCTGCTTGCCCAGTATGTATTTATACACCCTCCTTCCATATGTGTCACAAAACCAGACAGGGTATGACATACAGCACATCCTCTCCCATTATAAAAACTTCCAGACGACGACCTGAGACTCCTGAGGAGATAAGCAGTGGACCCTGGTGACCAGGATCCAGACCTGCAGCAAGAGTCGGTGTGAAGTCGGTGCGTGAGCGAGGCCCTGTACAGGGGACAGGACCTGAGGTGACTCACCTCCTCCTTTCAGACTGGCCAGACTTGCAGAACTCTCAGACTGGGAACTGCTGGCTCCCTCCCCATCTGAGCCGGACTTGACACGCTTATCCTTCTCTGTGGGTAGAAGGAGGGGGGGGGGAGAGAGAGACATAGAAAGAGAGAGACAGAGAGAGACAGAGAGAAAGAGAAATAGAGGCGTGAAAGAGTAAGAGTGGGGGTGGAAAAAGAGGGACAAGTTAGACACAAAGCAGATGTCAGCAAACGTGGCTGTGCACCAGTCTAGGGTGAGTAAGGGGTGGAAACTTAACCAAATATTTCTGTATATCCACAGCCACTGACAGGAAGGTGTTTCTGCTGTTTATGTCTAGCTGGCCATGAGTGTCATAAGTGTGCATTGATATGCATCATAGGCTGCAAATAGCTGGACAGACACTTCTTTCTTGAAATATTTCAGAGCCCAACAGTAAAAGTTGTTTTACAACTGCAACGCAGCAATCAGTTAGTGGAACATTTAAATGGCAGCAGAACCAAACGTAACTCGGGCCCTGCCCCAGGACCTAGCCAGGCAATTTCTCTTCCCTGACTAGACCCCTTGATAGGGTGGATGGAGCCCCCTCTGTCCTCTCCAGACACTCTCCTGCTGTGAACTGGCCTGGAGGAGCAGCCAGGCCCCACAGCCAAAGGAGAAAGGTTTCTCTTTCTGTCATTCTCCCTCTCTCATTCTCCCTCTCTTCCCTCTCTGTGCCTTATGGTCGCTCTCTGTCTCTGTCTCCTCTCTGTCTCCTCTCTGTCTCCTCTCTGTCTCCTCTCTGTCTCCTCTTTCAACAAGGGTTTCCAACTGACATGCTTGTATATAGACATGGACAGACACGCAAGCCACTTTGGCAAGCATGAGTATCTGAGCAGGTCTGATAAGTCTTCAAAGGCCATGTTGCAGCTGACCTACCGGAACTAATGCTCCCGTTAACCAAACAGGAGATTAAAAGCCCACTCCGGCAGGAACACCTGAGGTGCTGCGTACTCTGTCGTCACGGGGTCCAAATATCTCAATCATCCCAATGACCACTGGTGGGTTGCAAATCAAGAATGTTCCTCCCCACCATTAAATGATGAAAAATGCCAAACATATATGCTTGGAGTTTACACCCTTTCTACATCAAAGCCCCAGTTTGGAGTCGTCAGTGCACCCTGCCTTTCTCACGCGCCCAGATAAGCAGCTCGGGAGATGTAGGTCAGACTCCTCTCCAGTAGTACTGAGTGATATACACACCAACAACTAAGGAAAACACCCGCCCGGTTTCTCCTGCCCACAATCCTGTGGGGCTTTGCAGCTGGGAGAGCAGACTTGAAGGCCTCTCCTCCCTCTCCCCCTTCCCCCCTCCCCCCTCTCTCGTCCCCCTCCTCGCCGTCTTTCCCCTCTTTGCCACGGGAGAACTCCCTCACTACTTTACTTTGATGCCTTCCCTCCTCAAACCGACCTGCAACTCTCCCCCTCGGCTCGGCCTCCCTTCTCCCTCATCAACTCCATTGTGTTGAACAAGGTGCTAATGCGAGCCACGTGAATAAGGGGGTTTGGCTGCCTCCACTGCTCAGAGTGAACCTGAGGGGAGGAGTGGAGGAGAGGAGGGAGGAGAGGAGGGGAGGGGAGGGGAGAAGGGTGAAGCGAGGGGGCTGGAGGAAAGACTGCATCCGTAATTTGCGGTTATTTAATATTCCTTTCCGAGATGCGGAGCCCAAACACGGAAGCGCAGAGCCTGCTGCCTCTCTCCTGTTGCCTTGATCTCGTGGAAATTATAAAATAAACAAAATGGAAATGCAGACGAATTAAAACACTATCAAAGGGAGCTGGGGCAAACACAACACAGAGGAGGAGAGGTTCAAAAAAGTGTACAAAATACGGCGCCGAGCGCGTGTGTGTGTTGAGTGTGTGAAGGTTTGAATAAATAACATCTCCTTGCCTCTCGCAGTGAGAGGGGATCAATGGCACAGGCACCCGGCTGTCAGGGGGCGGGGCCTGTGGGAGCTCCCTGTCGCTGACACCCTCTCCTCCTCCCTCACTTCTGTCTATCCTTCTCTACGTCTCTCCAAATCCCTAGCCACCCACCCAACACTGTATATCCCTTTCTCACTCTGTCAATGCCTCTCTCTCTCGAACCCCTGACAGACACACACAGCGTTTCTTTTCTTTCTTCTCTTTCAGTGAGAAGCAGGCAGAGGATGGAGGGAAAAGGGGGTCAGACAAGGGAAAGAAAACAGGAGGCCGATGGAGGAACAGGCATCAGCTGCCAGGTCAGATTGCTGGGCACACGCAAGCGCTCCAGACCAGGGTGCTGTCACCAGTCAGGAGACTGAAGAGGAGATATGCTGTGTGTGTGTGTTATGTGTGTGATATCCCAATCTAACCATACATGCTGCATGCAGTGCATCTCCAACCCTCCCGAGGTTCCATTTACATACAAGTCACACATGCCGTACATGTCATACATGTTCTGCTGAGCCAAGCAAAAGCACGGATGAGTGCTACACATCCTTCCTCACACAGCACCTCGGAGTGTGTGCGTGGAGATGTGAGCCGGAGAGACAGAAAGTCCTGTGTGAGAGACATCGAGTCAAGACAGCCCAACGACATGTTACACCTTGAGAATAATAAAGGTCAGAGCTTTCCGCCGTTAATTTCTCACGTTCAAATCCAGTGTGGTTTTCACTAGCCTGCCCCCCCACGCTGCACCATCCTCCCAGCACCTGTCAATAACAACATCCCTGCATCCCCACGTCACCAGCCCCCATCGCCCCTCCGTCATCGCCCCCTACGCCCCTCAGCTGCATGTTGTCTTTAATGAAGCGTAGCTTTTACTACACCAAAACAGACGTTCCTCTCTAGTTTACAGTTTTACTACAGGGGGATTTGTTTCCAATCAATATGAACGTTCCTGTATGCGTGCGTGTGTAACAGATGTGCACATCCAAAGGCAGGAGGGTATGTATGAATACGCATAAGTATATGTAGGCGCGGGTGTGCGTACATGTCATGGCATGGCAAGCATGCGAGAGGCAGAGAGCGAGAGGCAGAGAGCGAGAGGCAAAGAGCGAGAGTGAGAGAGTGAGAGCAAGAGAGCGAGAGCAAGAGAGCTAGAGGGAGAGAGCAAGAGCGTGAGAGCGAGCGAGAGGCCTCGTGGCAGGTGTGGAGAGACCCAACACGGCTCCAGCATTCCACACGCCTGAGGAACATGGTAAGAGTCAAGGCTGAAACTCCTAGAGACCCACAGGGGATTCATGCTGCCATACCGCAGGGGGACCCGGCAGCATGGGACTGAAGGAGGCGCACGGACGTCACACGCAGCATGTGACAGAGCAGGAACTACATGTAGCGCATGAGGAGAGGCTGTCTGGAAGCAGGGGGGTGATACGGAGGTTAGGGGGAGGGGTGAAAATGGAGGAATTGACAGAGAAAGAAAGGCAGAAAGATTGAAAGGGTGGGGGGAGGGAGGCAGGATAACTATGGAGGGACTGAGGGGAGGATGAGAGCGGTTCTGCTCACAGAATGTGAGGCATCCGTCACACCTCTCCAGTTGTCGGGGGCGACCATGCGTACCTTCTTTGGCAGCCTGCCAGAATTCAAACGCCACTCTGAAGGCTTGTGCCACGGTTAGAGTCACCGCCTGGGCCTGGGGGAGAGACAGAGAAAGAGAGAGAGAGAGAGAGAGACAGACAGACACACAGACAGAGAGGGAGAGGGAGAGCATTAGAGAGAGGCATACATACAGACAGACAGTCAGAGGGGGGGGAGGGAGGGAGCGAAAGACAGACAGAGTGAGAGAGATACCGAGAGAGAGAGAGAGAGAGAGAGAGAGAGAGAGAGAGAGAGAGGAAAAGAGAGACAGGCAGACAGACAGACAGACAGAAGGAGCGAAAGACAGACAGAGCGAAAGAGAGACAGAGAGAGGGAGAGAGAGAGAGAGAGCAAGAGAGAGAGGCAGACAGACAGACAGACAGAGCGAAAGACAGACAGAGCGAGAGAGAGACAGAGCGAGAGATAAACACTAATGAGTATCATAAACTAAAGACGTCAACTATGACAAGGCAGAACAGTTGAGTCTCTGCCCTTGCTGCATCCTCACAGAACAGGAAGTGGAGATCCACGCAGGGGAGGGGCTCGGGGTGAACAGGAAGTAGTCGAGGAGCTAACCTGCCAACCTACTCAATGGATGCATGAAAAGGGAAGAGACCAGGGTGTTGGTTCCTCTTATCCTTCTCAGTAGGAGTTGTTTACGTACGGGGGAGGATATGCAGCCTTTGAGCCAGAGCTAAATTAGGGAGTGGGGAAGGAAATAGAGGGAGTAGCACGCTTACTCACTCACCCTCCCCCGTCTCTTACCCCAGCCCCCTCCCTTCCCAGAGAGAAGAGAGAAAGAGACAGAGACAGCCCACAAGGGGACACTTCCTCTGCCTACCTCCTTTTCACAATCATACACAAACACAAGCTTGACTTATGCCCCCACACCCACCAATGTACACACACACACACACAGACTCACCACTTTCCTCTTGGTACAGAGGAAGGCATGACATTCCAGGGTCTCGTTCTGCTGGCTCTGGACGATGTAGGCAAAGACTTTGTCATGCATCTTGTCAGCTGTGCAGTAAGATATCCTGCATAACAGTTGCAAAGAAATCAAAGTAAACACATAAATGAGGCCTATTTAATTAGAGCTGAATACCGCCGAGTTTCCGGGAGCCGTCCGATCTAGCAGGGCGATCATGCGACTCCATCTCTTCTAAGCCCTTAAGCCCACCACCAATCTGATTCAGACCCTTAAATCTTTCATTTCAACACCACTTCCAATCCAGGCACAGCACACTCTGTCTACACACACACACACACACACACACATGCAGGTAGAAAAAAAAAACTGTGGAAATCTGTGGTGGTGTGTTCCCAAAGGACTTATAAAGTCCTGGCCGTCCCTCTGTTCCCCGCCCAGCCCAGCGGCCTCTGGGGTTTTTATCATGATTGGACTGGCTCTGGCCTCTGTCAAATTAACTCCAGAACTGCCCCCCCCCCCCCCCCCCCCGCCTTTGTCACCGTTAGGAGCTCAGAACCCGTGCCGGCTACACAGATGTTCACACCAGAGATTTGGTGACAAGCATCAGGCTAATTCTGATGTCCATCACCTGCGACTGGACTGGCAGGTGTAGCAAGCGCAGACAGGGGGGGGGAGGGGCCATGGCTGAGAGGGAGTAAGAGAGAGAGCGAGAGAGAGAGAGAGAGAGAGGAGGGGACCCAGAGCAGTAGGCAAGAGTGGCAGGAATAATGAAACCACCACCACATAGCCAGGTCCCTCTTCTCTCCTTCCTCCTCTCCTCGCAACAACCAACCCTCCAAACCTGTTCTGAGCAGGATCAAAATGTTCTCAGTTAACAAATTGACTCATAGGACATATAAATGCAAGCCTTTTGTCTTTCTTTGTCTTTAATAAAGCAAACAGCTGCATGGACAATTAAACAGCCAAGTAACGAGATGGAGAACTATGAGAGACGCGCTGGGAGATTACACCCAGAGTGGAGGGAGAGAGCCCCACTGGGCAAATCCGTCGGCTCTGGGGATCCATTTGGTTTATGGCTCGTCTGCTCTTTGCTAGCCAGGGGCCTCCGGGGTGGAGAGGATTGGCAGAGTGGAGCGTCCACACCTTCAGACGGGGGAGGGGGAGGGGGAAAAAGAGAGCGTGGCGGTGGAAATTCACCTGTACCGAAGAGGGTCGATGGGTGCCAAGGGAAGTGAAAGGTCGAACAACTGATCTTGACTTCTGTCAAACAACAGCAGCAAACTCCAGGACAGTGAGGGTGGCTGTGCAGCTGTTGTAGAGGGCTTGTGAGTGGAGATGGGCGACATGCAGCTCCTTCAACACGCACACACTTCTTCAACAGTCCCTCCAATCCCCTCTCCCTCCATCCTCTCAGGACATCCAATCCCAACACTCCGAGCCAGAGTGATGGATGAGAAGAATTCAGGAAGAAGGGGAAAACCCTTTTATTGCACGGAAGAAAAACAAAAAGCCCGGGTCCATGTCAGACCAGAGCCCCCACCCCCAGACAGAACCACAGTCTGTTGTGTGGTACCACAGGAACGTGTGGGAGTGAACAACAAGTACTGACCTGTATATGGAGATGTTCTCTATGAGCTGGGCAGAGGCGTAGTCATAGAGGATGATGCCTCGCGGGGACACCTTTAACGTCACCTTCTGGAGCTTCTTCCCGCTGGCTTTGGCCTGGAAGAGACACACACACACACAGAGGAGTGGGAGTGGTGAGCTGGCCTCAGTCAAAACCAGTCTGTCCATGTTCTGATAACTCTTGCTTCGGCCCGTGCGCAACCTCCAAAACTCTTGGGCTCGAGTTGCCTCCCTCTACTTCAGACTTATCGGAACTTCTACGCAACAGCCTGCAGAGTTCACACTGTGACATTTTTATCGAGTCCAAAAGTCACCCGGCTCCTCGAAAAGCTATTTCCCCCCCCGTCAGTCCGTCTGAGAAGAAAGGAAGGAGATCTAAAAACCTTGCCGACAGAAAGACTAACGAGGGGTTTTCAGGCCACATTCTCACAGAGGAATGACCAGGCCTCATGCAGGCAGATTCAGCCTGCAGACGCAGCCCGGTCCCCAGGGAGGATCCATGCAGAGACGAGAGACTTAAAGGGGGCGAGAGTCCAGGCTGCCTGGCCTCATGCACAACAGAGCTAATGATATCCCAAACGCAGGCCAGGCCAACGACACGCTCGTTATAGTGCTAACAACACGTAGGCACGCTCAAACTCTACTGGCTCTCATGGGAGGCACAGACTCCCATGAGAACTTTGCAGAAAACATACAAAACAAGACCAGGGTTTGGTGATGGGGAACGAGTTTGTTCCAAAATACTTGTCTTTTACTGACTTGAAAAACACGATGACCTGTACGAAAAAGAGAGATACTCTAGTTTCTAGTTCTTCATGACAACAACAACTAAGCAAGTACAAGGTACACCTGAGCCAATTCCCTGTGAGGCTAAGCCTATTGTGGTGCTGTCATGTGAACACACACACACACACACACACCCCTGCACACACTCCCCTACACACACACCCCTCCTCCTACGTCTTTACTCTAACGTAATTATGATGGAGCTGCCAGACTTAATAAAAATAAGCCTCCTGTACAATCAAGTTGGCCAAAGCAATTCTATCTAATGGCATCTGTTGTGAATCCCTGCTCACGCCGGGGAGAACTGCTTTCTGCAGGGCTGCTGTTTAAGGGAGGCAGACGGGTCAAAGGGGGCCAGCGTTGCAAAACAACTGCGTCTGACATCTGCGTCATAATCTGCTGCCGTCTACGCGCGAGTGTGTTTGTACGCTTCTGGTGTCGTGTGCTAGAGTGCATCCCTGTCCTGCCTGCCTGCCTGTTGACATGCGTGTACAGGTGTTGTGACTCACGGTGGCGACGATCCTCTTGACGGCGGCGGCAGACAGCTCCTCCCCCTTGGGCTGCTCCACCAGCGTGACGCCCAGGTACTTGAGCTGGAACACCATGCCCTCCAGCAGGGTCTCCCGCGTGTCCGTCCAGTTCTCCGGCAGCTCTGGACACAACAGCCACAGGACATGCAGGTGAGACACGGCTGTCTGGAATACAGCTTGATGAAGAGGAGGCAAACCTGTTCTTTCAGATCCCTATCCTCCAGACTACAGGAGGACCTGTCAGATACACTACGTCCCTCTCTGTGTCCTTGTCAGGTGGACGAATTGAAGAAAACGCTGACTAAAAATGTAGCTGATCTCCTCTGAAATGTATTTATTTATTCTACGAATGGAATTCCATGTATTCAACATTTCACTCATGTCCCTTTAAGTGGACTTGCAATTTCAAATCCATGAAAGAAAGACATTGAGCTAATCTAATATCGCAGTCCTGGATGAACACAGGCCATGCCAGTCTGATATCTGCCCAGAGCTCTGGGGCAGCAGTTCAAGGACACCCCCCCCTCCGATCCTTCTCCCTCTCTCCCTCTCTCCCTCTCTCCCTCTCTCCCTCCCTCTACCTCCC